>VBSM01001163.1:301553-338008 GCA_008086735.1 Cheirogaleus medius | reverse complement strand
TCCCAGAGTGCTAGGATTACAGGCGTGAGCCACCGCGCCCGGCCTCAAAAGTAGTTCTTAAACATATCCCTAAAACAGCATATACAAATGCTCAGCAGCATCAACAGGTGAAGGAAACAAGTGAGTGAAGCCCTGGGCTTCAACCAGGGAGGAATGGAGAGGGGAAAAGAGAAAGAGAAAGACAGAGGAAGAAATTAAAGCACTAGCTGGCAAAATAAAACACTTCCGTCACCAGATTCAGTGGGCTGCCCTCCAGATTGAGGCCCCTGGTAGCCAGGCACTAAACTCAGAATTGGAGACTTTCTTAAGCATCTCATTCCTCTCCATGCCCCAGACTCGCTGGCAGCAGCCAAGTCCTTGCCCTGCAAACGTAAAGGACATGAGTGGACACACTGTGGCTTTTCTCTTCTGGTCCAAACATGCCTTGCAAGCCGTGCTCTGGTGCCATCTTTCATAAGGTGACCCTGACAGACTATTCAGAAGTTATGTCTATTCCCGAACTCCCCACAAACCATACACTCTCCCAGGACAATTATAATGGTCTCCCCTGGGTCAGCTGCATGTATCTTCATCTCCCCAACAATCACAAACAGCTTGGGGACGGTAGGAGCTGCACCCCGGGGGAGGGCCAGTGGTCCCCTCACTAAAACCTAGACAGAAGCACCAACGTGACAGAACATAGGCAGGTGCAAGCTATGCAAGACGGTCAATGGATTTTTGCTAAAGAAGACTTCAGTTTGGATGTGAAACTTTGAATTGGCATGTTAACACATACCATCACTCAGCACTGTTTAACTGGAGAGAGACCACATGAGATCAAACACACTCGCACTATGCACACACACTGAAAACAGACGTAAAAGTTATTAACTGCTTAGAAATTGACAAATGGTGTGAAACAGTCCAATAGATATATACCCTGAAGAAAACTAAGCCCCACTAGCCCAACTCCACTGTGGAAGATTCTGAACTCTTCTCAGTCCACTTTCAACTCAGAAGCAAAGCCATTTTCACATGTGTGAATTCCACTTCCTCTGCAAGTCGGACACAGTTAATAGGTTCAGGAAGTCCAACTGCCGAGACCCTTAGAATCAACACTTTAAAGTTTCAACAAAATTAGGCTCCGTTATTGCTTGCTAACTGAGAAATATGGACACCATTTATATTTTGAAATTTAAAAATGTCATCTTCCTACACGATATAAAATTTAGGCTCAGAATGATTGTGCTCACTCAAGAGGCTGCAGCCTCCTAAAACTGGCAAGCGGACCGTGATAGGAAGCGTGTGGACTTGAGGGGCGGGGGCGAGTGAGAGCAGGCCCCATGTTCTCAGCAGTTCCCAGTAGGGTTTCTCCTGGCCATAAAAAAAGACTAACTCCGCCAACACACACACCAAATGAAACGAACAAACAACAACAACAAAAATTGCCACACTCCACCCCTCCAAATGTTACTACTAGTTATCTGGAATTATAGGAAATTAAAATGTCTTCTTTTATTTCATATTAAAATGTCTCTTCAGTGAATAAACATTGATTTTTTTAATGGTGTATGAGATATAATTCACACACCATAAAATTCACCATTTTAAAGTGTAAAATTTAGTGGTTTTTAGTATATCCTCAAGGTTGTGCAACCATCACCACCATGAAATTCCAGAACATTTCATCACCCCCCAAAATAAACCCTGTTCCCTTTAGCAGTCACCACCCCCGTCCCGCCCGACTCCAGCCCCAATCCTGCCACCCCCTGTTCATCGTGGACCTGCTTTCTGTCTCTACGGATTTACCTACTCTGGACATTTTGTATAAATGGAATCATACAACACGTAGCCTCTCAAACAACCATCATTTTTATAATTAGATTTTTACAAATTCTTGCCCTGTTACAGGCAAAAAAGGAGTCTGCTGTCCTACGTAATTAACAAACAAGGGCACTGAATAGCTTGGTTAGCACTGGTCAGACTCTGCCCAGACAGGGGGAGGCTTTGGTGTCACAAGTAGAACAGGATGTGGGGAACATGTGAGAGACCCCAGAGATGACTGAGGGATGAAAGGGAGAGAAGTCCACAAAGACGCCAGAGCCACTGGGATTGTTCCTCCTAAGACAGGACAGCTCAGGAGCAAGCAGATTCACATGGCAGAGAGACCCACGCATGTCCACACTGAGGTGGCAGAAGGGTCCCGGGGATTGTCCGGGCTCAAGACAGGGAGGATGGAGGAAGGATTTCATCACTGCCAGTTTGGGGCCACCATAACGGATGTCACACCGGGAACTCGTAGCAAGCACGTGCTGCTGCGGTAACAGGCAGCCACGGGTCCTGGCTGAACAAACAACTTTGTGTCACCTTGTCACACCACCACCTGCCTCAGCGATTACCGCCACCCCAGTTCAGCTGCTGACTGATCATGGTCCCTGCACCCAGTAGCATCTCCTAAGGTGCCCGTCCTGAGTCACTCTTCCCACGAAGGCCTGTTTGGCTTCCACCTGGTGTGGGCACCCTTGCACCCTAGACCATGTCACTGTGAGTCAGGGAGTTACAGCTGCCAACTGGAGGGGCTACAGAAAGGCCACACAGCCCTCTGCACCACCAAAGAGATTCTGAGAGGAGACTTGCCTGTCCTGACTCCTCAGGACTTAATTATTTTTATCCTAAAAATGGGGACACTATTCTAGGCAACCAGCATGTCCTTGATTTTGGTAAAATGCTAGGAACTGTGCTCCATATCGTCCATCAAGAATGTCATCCAGCTGACAGGCACAGCTGCCCTAATTTTTCTCCACTGGACATGCACAATTTCCCCTGTAGAAACGCAGAGTGAGGAGGTAAACTACTGGGAAATCCAACACTTTGGTAGCATCAGTAGGGGAGTGGTGATTTATAAGCTCCTCGTTAGTTTTTTTTTCATGCTTAAAGAAAGGAACACATTTAATGTTAAAGAAAATTTTAAGTGCTGGTTATAAGGAAATGACACATTAAATGTGTAGTTTCACCTGTGTCAAAAATCCACACTGCAGTCTGGAAGCAAGGGCTAAATGTGATGTGGCATCCTGGGTGGGTCCTCGAACAGGAAAGGGACATTAGGTAAAAACCTAAGTGAGGTCATGCAGTATTTATCTTGCGATATAAATGGTGTGGACTTTAGTCAAGAATAATGTGTCAAAGCCGTGTGACGAATGCACTGTCCCCATGAGGACACCGGGTGTGGGAGGTATGGGAACTCCGTATTCTGTTGTCACAACTCTTCTGTAAATCTGAAACTGTTATGAAGTTAAACGTTTATTGATAAACAATGACACGTTCTATCACATTGTTTAATACTTTAAAACCAAGGCTCAAGGAGCCAAAGGAAATGTTCCCAACACCTCACATTCTTAATGACGCAATCATTGGAAATGGCCCCAAAGCCAAGCATGAACACTAGCCACGTGAACGGAATGTAACACAGATCCGTTGCATTTAACATATGTTATTCAATGATTCCTACAGCATGCCAGTGAATACTTAGAAACTGAGATGCTTTGGAGAATGTCAGAAGTTTGAGAAGACTCCTAAATTAATTGCCATTGGCGTGGTGATACCAGCTTTTAAGCAGGAACTTACAGCATATTCTTTTTGTTTTTTTTTTTACAGCATATTCTTAGGAGCACTATAAGATGTCTTGTGTATTTGGGGATGAACCAGTTGGCATCTGCCAAATGGCCAGAGGGAAAGGATTCGCTGTTGATACTGGTGATGTTTGTTGATCGTCAGGGTTTCACACTCTGGCCTGCAATAGCTAGACACACAGATTTTGAATAATTAGAAATTGCCCAACAGTCAAACACAACTCTTCTGCAAACCTTCTCTCAACATGGACCTCCGATGTGACATCTTGACTTATGGCATCAATAAGATAAGATAAACCTGCAATGTAGCAACTGGGTCTAATTAGTTACCAGGCACTTCCTTTAGTATCACAATATTTTCTCTCTCATTAACAACAAAGACATTAAGCAAGAATTTCTTAATGATGTTCAATCTATATTCTTGTGTGAGTCACAGTGCTATTCTGGTTTTATGTTTCTTTTGAACATATTGAGCTATTAATATTCAGACTTTTCTATTTTCTTTTCTGTAATAGTTTTCACTTTCACCCAGATAGTATGCATTGTACCTGTTAGGTGTGAATTTACCCATCCCTTCCTCCTCACTCCCACCTGCTTGATTTCTGATGAATGTTATTTCTGTATGTGCACATAAGTGTTGATCAATTAGTGCCAATTTGAAGGTGAGTACATGTGGTGCTTGTTTTTCCATTCTTAAGATACTTCACTTAGTAGAATGGGTTCCAGCTCCATCCAGGATACTACAAGAGGTGCTAGATCACCATTGTTTTCTGTGGTTGAGTAGAACTCCATGGTATACATATACCACATTTTATTAATCCACTCATGTATCGATGGTCACGTGGGTTGTTTCCACATCTTTGCAATTGTGAATTGTGCTGCTATAAACATTCTAGTGCAGATGTCTTTTATATAGAATGTTTTTTGTTCTTTTGAGTAGAAGCCCAGTAATGGATTGCTAGATGAAATGGTAGTTCTACTTTTACCTCATTGAGGTATCTCCATATTACTTTCCACAGAAGTTGTACTAGTTTGCAGTCTCACCAGTAGTGTATGAGTGTTTCTGTCTCTCTGCACATGTCAGCATTTGCTGTTTTGGAATTTTTTGATAAAAGATATTCTCAATGGAGTTAAGGAATATCTCATTGTGGTTTTGATTTGCATTTCCCTGATGATCAGAGATGTTGAGCATTTTTTCACATGTTTGTTGGCCATTAGTTCATCTTCTTTGGGAAAGTTTCTGTTCATGTCTTTTGACCACTTTGTTATAGGGTTGTTTGATTTTTTTCTTGCTGATTTGCTTCAGTTATTTATAGATTCTAGTTATAAGCCCTTTATTGGATGTGTAGCATGCAAACATTTTCTCTCATTCTGTAGGTTGTCTATTCACTCTAATGATTGTTTCCTTGGCTGTGTAGAAGCCTTTTAATTTCATCAGGTCCCATTATTTATTTTTATTGTTGCTGTGATTGCTTCTGGGGTCTTCTTCATAAATTCTTTGCCTAGGATGATATCTATAAGAGTTTTTCCAACATTTTCTTCTAGAATTCTCATGGTTTCATGCCTTAGGTTTAAGTCTGTTATCCATGATGAGTTGATTTTTATGAATGGTGAGAGATGCAGAAATGGACAAATTCTTAGAAAAACACAGCCTCTCTAGGCTCAATCAGGAAGAAATAGAATTCCTAAGCAGACCAGTATCAAGTACTGAAATTGAATCATCAATAAAAAACTCTTTCAACAAAAAAAAGTCTAGGACCAGATGGTTTCATCCGAATTTTACCAGATCTACAAAGAACTGGTACCTATCCTGCAGAAATTATTCCATAACATCAAGGAAGGAATTCTCCCCAACATATTTTATGAAGCCAACATAACTCTGATACCCAAACCAGGAAAAGATGCAACAAAAAATGAAAACTGCAGACCAATATCCCTTACGAATATAGATGCAAAAATTCTCAATAAAATCCTAGCAAACCGAATTAAGGTGTTTTACAAAAAAATAATCCATCAAGACCAAGTGGGCTTCATCCTAGAGAGGCAAGGATGGTTCAACATATGCAAATCTATAAATGTAATTCACCACATAAATAGAAGTAAAAACAAAGACTGTATAATCCTTAATAGATGCACAAAAAGCATTTGACAAAATTCACCACCCTTTTATGATAAGAACTCTTAAGAAAATAGGCATAGATGGGACTTAACCTCAAAATGATAAAAGCCACATATGACAAACCCACGGCGAACATCATATTGAACAGGGAAAAATTGAAAGCATTCCCACTTAGAACTGGAACCAGACAAGGTTGCCCACTGTCATCACTTCTATTCAACATAGCACTGGAAGTCCTAGCCAGAGCAATCAGAGAAGAGAAGGAAAACAAGGTCATCCAAATGGGGGCAGAAGAGGTCAAACTATCACTCTTTGCTGATGATGCGATCTTATATCTAGAAAACCTCAAAGATTCTGCCATGAGACTACTGAAATTGATAAACAAATTTAGCAAAGTCTCAGGTTACAAAATCAATATACTCAAATCAGTAGTATTCATATATACCAACAACAGTCAAGCTGAGAATCAAATCAAAGACTCGATACCATTTACAATAGCAATAAAGAAAATAAAATACCTAGGAATATATTTAACTAAGGAGGTGAAAGACCTCTACAGGGAGAATTACGAAACACTGAGGAAGGAAGTAGCAGAGGATGTAAACAGGTGGAAAACCATACCATGCTCACAGGTTGGCAGAATCAACATTGTTAAAATGTCTATACTACCCAAAGTGACCTACAGAGTCAATGCAATCCCATTAAAATACCAACATCATTTTTCACAGATATAGAAAAAATAATTCTATGCTTTGTATGGAACCAGAGAAGACCCTGTTTAGCCAAGGCAATCTTAAGCAAAAAGAACAAATCAGGAGGCATCAATTTACCTGGCTTCAAGCTGTACTACAAGGCTATACTATGAAAATGGCAGCATACTAGCACAAGAAAAGAGACATAGACCAATGGATCAGAAGAGAGAACCCAGATATTCAGACTTTTCATCCATTAATTTCTTTACCTGTTGATCTGAATCAGTATGCTTATTGTGATGTAATTAGATGCAGTCTTCAGAATAGCCAGACAACTTCAGTGCAGTCTCCTTTTGATTAGTAAGGGTATTTTATTCACCAAAGCTAGGCATTCTTGGATTTGGATGTCCTCATGAAAGGAATAATTTCTAAGATGTGAGAAAGAACAGAAGTAACTACTTAGCTAAGCAACTGTCAAATAAAAAACATCCCTGATGCTGGAAAGGTAACAGTTAAGGCGAAAAAGCTAATAAGTGGAAAAGAGCAGAGTATAAAATCCTAAAAAGGTGAGTCCATTAGCCTGAGAAATGGATCAGGAAAAGTATGTCAATAGTAAAGAGCTTCGAGAATGTTTCGGGATATGCTTTCATTAAAACACTATGCCCTGTGTTTTCACTGCAGCTAGAAACTCACACAGAATTCAAGGTGAGCTTCTAGCTCCTAACTGGCAGTAGCGTTAACAGTTTGTAATTGTTTTAATTCTCATTAATTCTAACTTGGAGTTGAATGAATATTAGCCTCTGGTTCTATATTCCTTAAAGGGCAGTGTTAACTGTGCTTTGGAAATATGGAGTAAAATCCAACAACTTGAAAATGGAGTAACCATTTCATAGATTTAACCTTTGTTTTGATTCCAGCAAACATATTAAACTCCCAAATGCACCAACCCAACTCCCTCTAATATTGCCTTCATAAACTTTTTTCTACCTTTTGCCTCTGACACCCCCCAGAACCCTCCACAAAAGCCCACTGTCAGGGGCCAAGTGGATATTTGGCTGGAGGGGAAGAGAGGCCGCTCAGCAGCTGAATCAGGGCCTTTCACAGACCTTCTCTCTTTCCCCATATCTACAGCCCCTGGCAGCTGTTGGCCTGGCAAGGCTGGGGGAACAGGGCACCCTACCCCACCCGGTGCAGCTGGGAAGGTGAGATCCTACCTCCTCGCTGTGACAGTGAGCTCTGAGGCCTGCTTTCTTTAAAGTGGCTGCTTGTCTCTGCACCAAAACCAGCTAAAAGAGCAAACAGAATGCTCAGTTTATTGTATCTTTCCATCTGGTTTCACAGAAGCATCTTTTGAGTGTCAGTTATTCCCACACGCATACAAAGGGTCCGTTTTTCCACCTTGAATCTCTGGAAGGTTTTTAACTAAAGGTTGCTGTGGGGAGATATTAAAAAACAAACAGACAAAGAACAAACCCTAAATAGAAGAGAGTCAAACTGCACTGTCCCTTGGCATGAAGGAAGTTTCCTTCTATTTACTTAAGGCCTTAAGTTAAGGCCTCAGTTGCACGTGCTGCCCCGGGAACACAGGCTGGACAGGCCTTCAGGATTGACTAAAGAAACCTCAGGGCCGAGCGAATGAAACCCAGCAGGAACGGGTTCAGAAGATCTGGAGCAGCTTCCATCAACTAGGAATCTCTGTCCTGGTCTATGCAGCCAGAGGTTGCTCTCATTCCCGAGGAGGTTCAAATGCAGAAGATTCTTTGGCAGCCATCACTTCAGAGTCCATGGAAGCAAGCAGTGGTCACATCTGATAAAACCCAAGGTGGAAACAGTGATTTTTTTTTTAAGGTGCCTCCTGTATTTGTTTCCTGGGGCTGCCATAACAAAGTGCCACAGACTGGGCAGCTTGGACAACAGAAATGTTTTGTCTCACAGTTCTGGAGGCTGGAAGTCCAGACAAAGGTGTGGGTAGGGTGGATTCCTTCCGAAGGCTGTGAGGGAGCTCTGCTGCAGGCCTGTCTTCTTGGCTTGTAGATGACTGTTTCCTCCCTGTGTCTTCATGTCCTCTTCCCTCTATGCCTTTCCGTCTCTGTAACCAAATTTCCCCTTCTTGAAGGACACCAGTTGGCCTGGATTACAGCCCACGCTAAGGACCACGGTCTAACGTGATTACCTGTGCAAAGCCCCTATCTCCAAATAAAGTCACATTCTGAGATAGGGGGTCAGCATTCCAATATACCTATTGGGACACAATTCAACCCATAACAGGTAGTATCATTTGTCTTCAAAACTTAATGCTGATTTGAAGGTGATTTAACCCGACTGTGAGGCTCACACTGACAGCGAATGGCTCCCTGAGAAAGAATTGCCAGGTTCTTGGACTAAGCACAGAAGCACTATGGATCACACTGCCCACACAGCAGAAGGAACTGCCAACAACCTGCTACTGACTCTAGTGTCCCCAACTCCTCCCTTCTGATGCCATTTCCTACTTAAGACATCCCCACTTGACACGTCCCCAAACCCTCTGCAGACGGTGGCTGAGATGCGGCTGTCCTTGCGCGCCCATGCCCCTGGGCTTCCGGCCGCAGTCCGGCACCTCCCCAGGCCCCAGTCTTGTGCCAGAATGAACCCTTCAGCTCTTGTCTCTCCGGCCAGCATTCCTTTTTCTCATATTTACACCAAGGCCACTCCACACCTCTGGGGCGCAGCATGTCAGCCTGGAAGGCCTCCCACAGGCTGTCTAACCAGCCACAACACACACCCCAATCTGCACAGCTCTCACTGGACTGCCCATGCGGGGGGCTTCTCTTGCCTCGGTCCCCCTTACGAGTCTCTCCTTCTCTCCTGTCCTCGGAATGAAAACTCTCCCTCTCTTTCCATCCTTGACCCCTTAACACCAAAATACCTACAATTCCCAAATTACCTTTCCAGGGCACACCTCACACCTGAAAGCCAGACACAGAAATCCAGTGCCTGCTCACACCCCCACTCAACGAGTCCCCGCAGAACCTCTCGGCCCCATCTGCAAAGCTACACCCTGCCGGCTGCCCAGCTCTGTCACAGCTGGCTCCACCCTGCTGCTGGCTAAGGAGTTATCTTCGACTCCTTTCCTCTCAAATCCCACATCTGATCACCCCCTCCTGGCCAGTGCGCTGGCCCTAGCTGCCCCCAGCTCTCTGCTCGTACGGACGGGCCTCCCCGTGCGACCTGCCTCAGCCCCCCCCTTACCCTGTCTGCTCTCCACACAGCAGCTAAAGGAAATTTCTAGGGGCTTCAGATGCCATCACCTACGACAGTATGGGCGAAGCTCAAAAGTGTAAGGTGGGGTGGAGGAAGCCAGACACAAAGAGCATGCCTGTAATGGCACTTGCACCAAGTTCAAAGACAGGCAGATGTGGTTGTGGGGATGGCGGCCAGAAGGCTGGTTACTGCCGGGGCATGCCTGGGTGGGAGCAGGGGGAGGCTGAGAGGTCATGGTGCAGCTGCTGGTGAGGAGGGCATGCATACTGTGTTAAACTTCATCAAGCTATACACTGGGAACTTATGTAGTTTCCTATAGGTAAATTACACTTATGCACAAGTTTACCAAACGTTGTAAACTCAGTCTCATATAACACTACTTCCTTGAGCTACACCCTCCCTGACCCTATGCAAAATAACCAAACACTTCCCTCTGCACATAGGCACGCAATCCTAACCTCACACCCTAAACTGCTTCTCTGTGTTACCTTTCCCTCAATGCTTTCCCAGAGACTACTGATTTATCTGTCTATTTTTCTGTCTCCCTTCACGGGAGCAGGAGGTTCTGCGTGGTCACTATTCAATTCCCCGCACCTGCAGCACAGCCTGTAGTTGCTCACTGGGTGAATGAGCGAATGAACGAATGCTCCTGTGCTTAACAATCCCCAGCACCTTCCCACCTGCCCAGAGTAGAAAGAAGTCAGAGCCCTTCGCTGGCCCCTCCATACCTGCACACTCGAGTGCACACGCAGAGTAGGAGTAGCTCCTGGGTGGGCCTCCACTCCTCATCCCTCACTCGCTGGGCTCCAATTCCAGCCCCCTCCCCCCCTCTGGAGTTCACATTTATTCTTCCCTCCGCTTGGAAAATGCTTCTCTAGACACACGTGTAGCTGATCCTCACTCCTTCCAGGCCTCTGCTCCAGTGTGAGCTTGTAAGTGAGGCCTTCCCGGACACCTTAGCCCCACTCTCTTCCTTGCTCTATTTCTCTTCAGAACACTATGGGTACGCGCATGCGCGCGTGTGTGTATGAATGGGCACACACCTGTTCCCTCTCTGTCTTTGTGTCAGAAGAACATAAACTCCACGATAGCAGAATCCGGGTTATGGTCGTGTTTCTGCTCCTGGAACAGTGCCCAGAATGCACTAGGCACTCAATATACATCTGAGGAATAAATACTGGTGGTAAACGGGTGCCATCATGATTAGTTTTTAGGAGACGTCTCTGCGTTTCGGCTTGCAGCTTGGAGGCTAGAGCCAGCACTTACATCCGCTCTAGGTGTGGGGTGCTGCCTACGGTGCCAGAGCCATCTGGTCTTTGTGGTGCCACCTCCTCTTCCCAGAGGGGAACAATGATGTAATGATTCACAGCCTATGAGTTACAACTCTACAGCCATTAGGGCCTGTTACAGGACATGGACACCGGCACCCCTGCAGCCCCCAGGACTACTAGAGAGCACAGGCTCCTGTTCCTCCTACCCTCAAAGAGCACTCACCTGCCCCACTGCCATGGGACCTGAAATTCCCCAAATTCCCCAGGAGTTCTGGCAGGCCCAAAGTTCCCAACCTCTCTGACAACATCCCCTTTTAAATGTGCATATACATCTAAACAACCCCAAATGAATAAAAAGACACTTTTACGACTTTAGAGACCCTCTCATATACTATTCAACCATACAAAGAGCCGACTGATGCCCCCACACACAGCAGACCCATCTCCAATACATGCTACCAAGCGGAGGAAGCCAGACTCAAAAGGCAACATACTGGAGAATCCATTTCCAGGATGGTGGAATGAGGGTGGGGGATGAACTCGCCCTCCCTCTACACCAACAAAATGTGGGCAAAACAACTAAAATCAATCATTTCACAACTCTGGGAATTAATCAGAGCCACAGAATTAAGTGAGAAACTATCCAAGAGAACCTACTCAACCTTGGTAAGACAGTGGGTTTGTGGCAGTGTGGCCTGGGCTACTCCCGCCGCCTGGCCTCCCAGCCCAGCCAGGCGAGGCAGCCAAAGCCCCAGCCTTGCAGACGGCCAAAAGATCTGATGCCCTTGGAGCTCTGTGAAAAATACAGAGCAGCAGTCAGTATTCTGTCTGGACTTGCAGCACTCCGGGAAATCTCTAGATTTGATGCAGAGCTAAGCTGGGGGTGGAGGGGACGGAGAAGGTAGTAGGCGGTGATTGCCCCTGGGGCATTCCCCAAAACAGCAACAACCTGTTGGCAACTCCTCAGCTGCCTGATGCTGTGACTACATTTGCAGTAAACATGAGCCTGGCCCAGAATCTACAAAGAAATCCTGAAGAATTAGAGGACCTACGGTACTTCAAAAGCTCTGACAACTTCCTAGGGATGGAAGAGTCTGTGTGCATGCAGATGGCTAAGCACTTGCCCAGGAAAGACCCGGGGAAGGAGAAGGCACCAGCCGTTCCTCACTGGGTGATCGTGAGGCATTGTGCAATCAGGAAGTGAGAGCTAAGTCCGTTTTATAAGCTCCCTAAAGTTGGGCAGCATGCTGTTTCACACAGGCCCCTCCACGAAGGGTCTGAGACACACAGGACAGACATGTGAGGAAATCTTCTGGTCAATGACTAGCTAACCATACAATTATACTGACTCAGATGTGACCCCAAAGAATCCAGACTTAAAAATAAAAAGAACTTAAAAAAAATAGATAACTCAGTGGTCATGCATTACAGGAAAGACAGAAACCACAGAACTAGTAAAGGAAGCTGCTAAACAAATTAACAGTAACAAGAAAAGCACCACTAACCACCAAAATGAAAAAAAAAAAAAAGCAAAAATAAAAGCAGCAGCAACAACACACTTTGAAGCGTATAGGGATTTGCTACCCAAATTGTTATAATATTATTGTCTAAAATGTGCAGTTTTTAACAGATAAATTACAAAACATGGAAAGAAACAGGAAAGTATGCCACATGCACAGGAAGGGGAAAAAGCAGCCAACTGAAGATGTCCTTGAGGGGCCAAGATTTTAAACTTAATAGACAGACTTTATTAGCACCACACTCTAACCAACTGAGCTAACCAGCCACGTAATAGACAAAGACTTTAAATAAGATATTATAAATATGTTTAAAGAATCAAAGAGAAGGATATCTAAAGAATTTTTTAAAATTAGAACCGCTTTATCTCCCCAAATAGAGAATAGCAATAAAGTGATTAAAAGAATCAAACAGAAATTCTACAGCTGAAAGTGCAATAACTGGAATTTACCAGATGGGCTCAACAACAGATTTGAGCTGGAAGCAGAAAGAATCAGTGAACTGAAAAAGACAGGTCGATACAGAATATCCAATCTGAGAAGAACGGAAAAAGAATAAAGAAAAATGAGCAGAGCCTAAGAGACCTGTGGGACACTGTCAAGGATCCCAATATATACATAATGGGAGTCCAGTAGGAGAAGAGAAAAAGACAGAAAAAAATACCTAAAGAAAAACTATAACTAAAAACTTACCAAATTTGATAGAAGAATTAATTTACACATTTAAGAAACTCAAAGAACTCCAAGTAGGATAAACTCTTAAGATATCCACAACGAGGCACATCATAAACTACTGAAAGACAGATAGCATCTTGAAGGCAATGTGAGAAGTGATTCGTCCTATATAAGGAATCCTCAGTAAAACTAAGAGCTGGCTTCTCATCAGAACCCAGTATGACAACATGCTCAAAGCACTGAAAGAAAAAGATTATCAACCTAGAATTCTATACCCAGCTAAGCTCTTCTTCAGAAATGAAGGGCAACCTAAAAAAGTTAATTTCACAGAAGTAGAAAGTGGAATAGTGGTTACTAGATGCTGGGAATGGGAGGAGGAGGAGGGAACTGGGCGCACCTGACTTGTTACAGTTAGGAAGAACAAAGTCTGGTGTTCTACTACATAGTAGGGTAACCACAGCAAATAACAATGTAGTGTGTGTTTCAAAATAGCTGGAAGATTTTAAAAGTTGTCACACAAAGAGATGTTAAATGTTTAAAGTGATGGACATGGTAATTACCCCAATTTGATCATTATATGTTGTATACATGTAATGAAATATCACATTGTACCCCATAAATATGTACAATGATTATGTGTCAATTATAAATAAAAATTAAATTAAAAAATTAGAAAATCTGTCATTAGTAGACTTCCCTATAAGAAATAGTAAAGAAGGTCATTCAAGATGAAATAAAAGGACATTGGACAGAAATTTAATTCACATGAAGAAAGAAATAAAACAGTACCAGTAAAGGTAACTACATAGGTACTATGAAAGACAGCATAAACATTCTTTTTGGTAATTCTTTTCTTCACTTATTTGTTTTAAAATAACACTGCATTAAACCCTAATTATAAAACTGTGTTAATGGCTTATAACACACAAAGACATAATGTATATGACACTAGTAGTTCAAAAGAGAGGGAAGGGAAAAAGATATATTACAGGAAAAATTTTGTTTACTGCTAAAATTAAGTTAGTATTAATCTAAATTAGAATTTTAAAAATTTAATCAAATTTAATATTAAGACGTAACCACAAAGAAAATAACATATACACACAAACAACAAGGAAATCTTTAACAGTATATTAAGAACTACCTAATGCAAAAAAGGCAGAAATAGAGAAATAAAAAAGACATAAGGCACATAGAAAACAAGTTGCAAAATGGCAGAAATAAAACCTACCATAATATTAGTAAGAAAATTAAATGTAAATGGGTAAAAAAGGCAAATTAAAACATGAAGATTGGCAGAATGGATTTAAAAAAACATTACCCAAACATATGTTGTCTATAAGTGATACAATTCAAAGTCTAAAACAGAAATAGGTTGAAAAGATTTATCATGAAAATAACAACCATGAGGAAGTTGGAGCGACTAGACAAGTGTTGGACAAAATGAACTACAGTCACGTAGTCACTGCACAGTGACAGACCACATACACAACGGCGGCCCCATAGATTATAATGGAGCTGAAAAGGTCCTACTGCCTAGTGATGTAGGAGCTGGCACGCAACCCATCACTCACCTGTTTGTGGTGAGGCTGGTGTAACAAGACCTACCGTGCTGCCAGCCGTATAAAAGTATAGCACGTACGATCATGTACAGCACATAATACCCAATAATAAATGACTGCATTACTGGTTTATGTGTTTACTATACTTTTAAATCATTATTTCAGAGTGTACTCCTTCTCCCTATAACAAAAGTTAACTGTAAAACAGACTCAGCTGGAGCTGAAACAGCAGTCAGAGCAGGGAGGGGAGATTATATCACTGTTTCCCGCCTCAGTCTGAGTGGACTGTCCTGCAGGTAAAGTACTTCTTTTCCTGACCAGGTTGTCACACTTACTTCCTGCCCTGTCCACGGTGGACTGGAAAGTAGAGGCCTTGAGCTGGAGCAGCGAAGTCCGAGCTGAGCTATGTCCGGGAGATGTCTCTTGCTGCCACCCTGCCCCGCGGCCGCGCCTCTCGGGGAGGCTCCAAGCCTCGTGGATCTCTTCTCAAAAACTCTGGTCTCTTATCAGAGAAAGGGTGTCTCCCCCAGTCCCTCTCTCTTCTCCCATGGGGCTGGTCACTGGGTCTGAGCCTTCTTTGGTGACCTTTCATGGTTTACTATCCAACGAGACTCCACCCTGGGCCCTGACAAGACAAACCCCTGCCACCAGAGAATGACAGAGACGAACCCCTGCCACCCCAGAATGACTGAGCTGGAGCAGGTGTGCTGGCATCCGGGGCTCAGTCCCAGCCTCCGTCTGCCCTTGCTGGTGGGGCTGTAGAGAGGAGACGGTGAACCCCCAGGGCTTCCCAGACTCCAGGAGCTAAATGGCCAGGAGAGGAAAGTGGGCGGCCAGGCGCCCATCTCTCTTCAGTGCTCTGGGGAGCTGATAGCCACTCAAACGTGAAGCTGATAGGAACCTTTCTCTCCAAGTCAGTGGCTTGCATCCCCAACCCCGAGAGCGTTGGAATGTCAGTAAATGTTGCTCTGTGGGAGTTACTTCGTTTAGAAATACATTAGAGAACATTCTTACACACTTACACTATGGGCAAACCAGGGAAGGGCCTTAAAAGAAAATGAAAAGGATCTAAGCAGTTAAAAAAACCAAACAAAAACCTCACTAGCCTCAGGCAGGCCCTTCAGGAGGTACCTGGAAGAAGGCATTGTCCTCACAGGAGATGAGAGCTTCATGCATGTCACTGCCCCTGAAGACCCTCCAGTGGGACAAGATGTGGAGGTGAAAAGTCATTCTGATGGTCCTGACCCCGTGTAGGCCTAGACTAATGTGTGTGTTTGTGTCTCAGTTTTTAACAAAAAAAGTTAAAAAAATTAAAGATAGAAAAAAGCTTATAAAATAAAGATATAAAGAAAGATTGTTTTTGTACAGCTGTACTTGTATTTGTGTTCTAAGCTAAATGTTAAAAACAATACAGTCGGAAGGTTTAAAAAATAAAGCTTATGAAGTAAAAAGGTTACAATATGCTAAAGTTAATTTATTATTGAAGAAAAATATTTTTATAAATTTAGTGCAGCCCAAGTGCGCAGTGTTTATATAGTCAGAGCAGTGCACTGTCCTAGCCTTCGCGCCCACTCACCATCACTCACTGACTCACAGGAGCAACTTCCAGCCCTGCACACTCCATTCATGGCAAGTGCCCTGCAAGGCGTAGCCTTTTTTATCCTTTATACTATCTTTTTACTGTACCTTTTCTAAGTTTAGATACACAAATACTTACTATTTTGTTAAAATGCCTACAGTATTCAATACAGTAATATGCTATATAGGTTTATAACTTATAAACCTGTATAGCCACTATACCATATAGCCTAGGTTTGTGTAAGTACGCTGTGATGCTCACACAATGATAAAATCGTTTTTCAGAATGTATCCTGTCTTAAGAGATGCATGACTCTATAAGGCAAAAATCATTACTAGAGACAAAGGAGGACATTTTATAATGATAAGATGGTCAACCCATCAATCCACTATAAATGTATATGAACTTAACAACAGAGCCCCACAATACATGAAGCAAAAACTTACAGAAATAAATGGAGAAATAGATAATTCAACAGTAATCGGAAATGTCAAGATCACACTTTCAATAACAGATAGAGAAACTAGACAGAAGATCAGTAAGGAAATAGAAGACTTGAATAAGATTATAAATCAACTCGATATAACAGACAGAACACTCTACCCCAAAAGCAGAATGTACCTTTTTCTTAAGCATATATAGAACATTCTCCAGGATGCCAGGCCTTAAAATAAGCCTCAATAAATTAAAAAACATTAAAAATCATAAAGTATGTTTTCTAACTACAATGGAATGAAATCAAGAACAAAAGAAAATTTGGGAAATTCACAAATACATGAGAATTAAACAAAATATTCCTAAATAACCAATGAGATACAAAAGAAATGACAAAGGAGATTAGAAAATACTTTGGAATGAATAAAAATGAAACACAACATAAAACTTATGGGGTATAGCTAAAGCAGTGATTAGAGGAAAATTTGTAGCTTTAAATTTTTAGTCTACTTTAACAAGAAAGATCTTAAATCAATAACCTAACTTTATACTTTAAGGAATTAGAAAAAGAAAATCAAACTAAACCTAAATCTAGCAGAAGGAAGGAAATAACACAGATTGGAGGGAGATAGATAAAAAAAGAGAAAAACAATAGAGAAAAATCAATGAAACCAAAAAGAATCTTTGAAAAGATCAACAAAACTGACAAATCTTTAGGAAGACTGACCAAGAAAAAAAGAGAGGAGACTCAAATTATTAATACTAGGAATGAAGGAGGGGGCATTATTTTGACCTAACAGAAATAAAAAGGACAAGGAACACTATGAACAACGGTGTCCCAACAAATTAGATAACCTCAAGGAAATGGACAAATTCCTACAGAAATGAAAACTACTAAAACTGGCTCAGGAAGAAATGGAAAATCTAAACAGATCTAAAATAAGAGGTTGAATTAATAATCAAAAAATTCTAGAGAAAGAAAAGCCAGGGCTGAGTTAAGGCTTCCCTATTGCATTCTACCAAATGTTTAGAGAAGAATTAACACCAGTCCTGCATAGATTCTTCCTAAAAATAGAAAAGGGGATACTGTCCAACTCATTCTATGAGGTCAATATTGCCCTAATACTAAAACCTGACAAAGACATCATAAGAAAACAGAACTATATACCAATATCTCTTACAAATATCGACATCAATGTTCTTAACAAAATACAAGCAAACAGCACATCTTCTCTGGAGTAAAGTCTACCGCCAGCCGCACACGGACAGATCAACAGGATAGAATGTGATAATACAGAAAGGACACACACATGTATGAAAACAAAGATGATGAACAAGTTGATTTTTCAACTACACGGTAATATGAAAGATGAATCCATAAATGGTTGGGACAGGGCAGTTATTTGGGGGGAAAAGCTGAAATCCTATTTTGCTTGTCATGAAAAAGTGAATTCCAAATAATCAAAGACTTAAGCATATAATATGCAACCATGAATGAAACACTCATTAATGAGAAAAAGACCAACAAGCCAATACATATCGCCATAGGATACAAAATGTTTACATAAAAATAAATTCCAATAGCTAATAAATATGAAAAGACTCAAAACTACGGTGCTAATCAAAGGTAAACTGAAATGGGAGATCAGTGTTCTCACCTCCAGCCTGGCCCACAGTGTGGAGAATGCCTCAAAAGCTCTGCCGCACCCTATGGCCATCTGCCCAAACCAACCATGTGTCAGTGCACAATACCACGGCCAGGAATTTATCTTCCAAGTACTTTGGAGGTACAGCCATAAGGATGCTTGTTCCAGCCCTGACTGTCACAGCAAAAGACAGTAGAATACCCAAATACCAATAAAGCCCAAATCGGTTAATAAGTTATGGTACAGACATACAATGGTTAAATGTAATAAGATAACAATGGATATAATACATAAACAATAATGACAGTAATAATCACAAGTTTTGAGCGCTTAACCTGTGCTGGGCACTGCTAAAACCACATTTCCTGAATTACCTTGTTTAACTCTCAAAACGAGGCTTTAAGTTTCTATTGACATGCCAGTCACTGCTCAACTAACTGCTACACCTCACTGGGCTTGCAGCGCAAAGTAAATCTGTATACGAGATGCAGAAAGGTGGCAAAGGGACTCATGTGTAAGCAAAGCAAAGTGAGAACCAAATGTACATAGTGTGTCCCTTCCGAGTCACTCCTGGACACACACACACCTCTTGACTGGTTATAGTCAGTGGAAGTCCCGGAAGAAACAGATCCATGTGGAGGTTTTAGGGATGGAAAAGGTGAGCTTCTGTGTGAATTGTTTTAGCACATTGAGGCATTTCCTTCTCAATTTAAAAAAACACCTGGTTTAATTTTTTTAAATAAAAAAGTAAAACTTTCACCTTTGAAATTTTGTGATATTTTCTAGTTTTCTAAAAATTTTAAAATACAAATTATAAAACTTTAAAATATCTATTGCACTAAATGAGAAATGGCTGCATTTAGATTTCCCTGCCTCTCACGCTCTACCAATGCATTTCCGACACTTGAGGACAGAGTTTTTATGTTCTATTTCTTGAATATTGTCCACCCACCATCTTTACACATTGGCTAACATTAGATGCTGTCTTGTTTCTACAATATGATGGGCAAGCATTTTGAAAAGACAACACAAACATTTGTATTTTATGGTGACGGTACTGTAGCATTAATGTTGACTATACTAAAACAATTTAAATCACTGCTCGTGGTGATCCTAAAAATGCACATAACTGCCAACTATGAATTTTCTTTTATAAACTAATGTCTATGTCACTTCTAAGCTTCTTCTTTCAAAGAAAAAGAATTTATTGAAAGAATTAAGTTGGTGATCCTATCATCAGACACTACTTATTTCCCTTGCCCCTATAAAAATGGACATTTTTCAATACATTGTTTTCCCTAATTGAGACTCATAAACTCATAAATCCTGGTTGTTTCCAAGCTTTTCCTTAAGGCTTTTTTTATTTTCACAGCTCAAAGGCCTAAACTAATTGATCAGGGCATCCCATCACGGGTAATTGCCAGGGGTGGATGTGCCTCCTGTTTCCCTGAGCTGCAGGTGGGCTCTCAGCTCAGTGTTTTAAAGCACTTTTGCCCTAACAACCAAATGGCGCCCCAGAATCTGTTATCGAAAAAATACGCATGAACATACACCAGGTGGGGCAACCCAGGAAACCAGAGCAAAACCTCCAGTGTCTGGGGACCTCTGATAATGTGATAGCACAGGCTGGCTGGGCATGTGTGTGGGGGTAACAACCTGGGATCAGCGGGTGGGGGCTGATTTTGCTCCCTGGGAGGCTGTGATGAGAAACTTCTAGAATTGTGCTCCACATTCTTTACATAGAAGTCCATAAATGCTCACTCCTTCTCTCCACCTCTTCCTAATTTTTCCTCCTCTAACCACTCACTTGAGAGATGCTCCTTCTGCCAGCAGTGGCCCTGGCCCACTGTGAACTCCACTTAGCAGGCCCATGACACCTTCCTCGGGGGATCGCCACGGCCGCTGCACCTGGCCGGGGGCCCCAGGTGTGTGTGACGGGGGTCACCAAACATGGAGAGGCTGTGGCTGAGCAGTGATGGGGACACACAGAGCAGCACCAACACTTCTGGCCCTGCTTCCCTTTCTTATGACGTTTGGCCATTTTTGTATGTTTCTTCATTATGTGTGTCAGCTTCTTAGAGAATAAAACCATTGCTGATGTGGCTGTTGTCATCAGTGTACTCGTAAAGTGCCTGCGGCCAGCCCCTCTTTTGGACAACAGTAGGGACAGCGTGGTTGCTGGCTAGAAAGGGCCCCGAGATGCCCAGAAATGTTGACCATTTGAGGACACACGTAGTCACGACCAGAAAGGGGACGATGTCTTTGTGGCCTCCCCTTCTCCGTGGTCTCTCCTTTGAGGGTTGCTGAGCTCGTGGTAACAAAAATGCAAACACAAAACAGAAGGCCAGCAAGACAAATCAGCTGGTTTAATATTGAGTTACTGGGCCACAGTAATGTTCACAGCCCTGCTTCCAAAGAGACTCATTATGTATGCAAACACACTGCTCCTGTACACGCACTGGCTCAAAGACTGCAAGGAGCCCTTTATGGGCTACAGTCCTGTTTAAAATATTTACCAAAATAGATGCCAAGTCTGACACCATGTAAAAGTCAATGGGCGAGAAAGGTCTGGAAAACTTTCATCTTGGAGGGCGCAAAGTTTTGCAGAAGTTAGTATTTGAGACCAAGGCACAAGGAAGGGCCTCCCGGAGCCGCTGTCTGTGGGCCCGGCCAACTCCTGCAACAAGAGCTGACTCTCACCCTGCCCCCACTTACATTTTTCCTCCCACCATCATTTTTCTATGTAAAGAATTCAAAGCACGGAAGAGTTTCATTAGTCACTTCTCTATAATTAACCGCCCTAGCCCAAACTCCTTTGTCTTGTCATGTTTGTGCAATTTACTGCTTTTCCCTAACCTGAGATTCAAGCAGTGGGCTCCAACTGCTTCTTTGGGTCTTCACTTTTCTTGGAAGGCCCCCATGTACATGTAGAAGTTACTAAATAACATTTGTATGCTTTTCTCCTGCTAATCTGTCTCATGTCAGTTCAATTCTTAGGCCCAGCTGGAAACGCTGGGAGGGAAGAGGGTTTGCTCCCCCATACTAGAAACTTGCTGTATTCCACAAGCTTCCTGAACACAGATCCCGCAGAGAAGGCTGAGGAGTTGTGGGGGGTTTCTGTGTAGCTTTGCTCCTCTGGAACAAGTTCCCTGACCGGATGCTTTGAAGGTGAACCGGTCAGAGGTGAGGTTAGCAGGGCAAGGCGGATGGTCCTGCCTGGGAAGACTGCCGTGAGCACCAGGGGTCTCGGCTTCTGGGCAGACAGGCCGTGCCAAGCGTGCCCTTCAGGTCTGGGTGAGTGGGGATGGGGCACTCTGTCTGGTTGACAAAGCCCATCCTAAACAAACCAATTCTTCATTGAGAGGGTTTTAGGCAGATCGTGGCATCCTTGGCTGAACCCGCCCAGTGGTTTATATCACCCAGCAGAGTGTCGGCGGGCATTTCGGCCTGAGACTCCTGCCTCCCTCTCGCCCACAGGAAATGGACTGCAGCCAGCCTGGAGCAGCACCGTGTGCCCGCGAGGCCAAGGTGGAAAGAACATGAGAGGTTTTGCTAGTTTCCTGACCACCAGCGAAGTGGAGGCACCATCACTCCAGGAAGAAGGCAAAGGGTCATGGAGGCCACGCAGGGGTGCCGCCTCTGGAAGAGATGAAGGAAGGAAGTGACCACAAGATGGACCATGGACCTTTCACCAAAGATGACACACGCATGGCCAACAATCACATGAAAAGATGCCCAACATCACTGGTCACTAGGGAAATGCAAATCAAAACCATGAGGTGTACCTCACACCTAGTAGGACGGCTGTAACGACAGAGAGTAACAAGTGTTACCAAGGATGTGGAGAAACTGGAATTCATACGCTGCTGGTGGGAATGCAAAAAGCTGCAGCCGTAGTGAACAGTGGCAGTTCCTAAAAATTAAAAATATAGCCAAGAGGTGGAAGCAGCCCAAGTGTCCGCCAATGGATGAATGGATAAACAAAACATGCTCTATCCACACAATGGAATGTTATCCAGCCTTATAAAGGAAAGAAATTCTGACACATGCTACAACATGGATGAACCTTGAAGACACTATGCAAAGGGAAATAAGCCAGTCACAAAAAGAAAAATACCATTTGAACCCACATATAGGAAGTATCTACAGTAATCAAGTCCATAGAAACAGAAAACAGAATGGCGGTTGCTGAGGGCTGGAAGGGGGAAAAGGGGAGTTATTGTCTAATGGGTAGAGTTGCGGTTATGTAAGATGAAAACGGTTCTGGAGACTGGATGCACAACAATGTGAATGTAACAGAACTGTACACTTAGAAATGGTTAGGATGCTAAATTTTATGCTATATATTTTTAACACAATTTAATAAAACACGCAAGCTATTAGAACTCCACAGAAAGAAACAACAGGAAGCCCATATAGAATGTTCCAAGCAGAGATGCATGCCCTTGGGGGACCCTCAGCCTTACGTGGATGTACACAGATGTGTATTTCCTCACGACTACACGTAGCCTTGCACACAGAATCGTGAGATCTACACTGTCCAGGGAGCTGCGGTCATGTTCAAGAACTGTTTTGACTGAGTTTTGCTTCATGGTAGACTTTAGTATCTGTGGTGTACATGCAACTCCACAGCATAAAACACTGTATTAGGGAGTTGACTTCAAAGCCATATCACATGTTTTCTGGGATGATCTCTTCTTTGGGTGCAACCATTTGAGATTTTATTTTTAATTTACTATGACCCTGAAATCATCAGAAACACACTCCGTTCCGAACTTCTGACATCAGGAGAGGTCTCTGTGGCTCAGTCTACTTGTCCGAAAGTGGGCATGACAGTAACGTCACCCACCCTTTGAAGCCACTCGGCACAGTGCCAGGTGAGCCCCGTGGGCTCCCTCAGTGTTGGAGCCCACTGCCACCATCGCCACTGTGGAGACCACAGGAATCAGATGCTTGACAACAGGGAGGTGGGAAGAGTTCAAACACCATCCGCCTCTTCCTCCCCGTGATAGGCTGTTTTCAGTGCAGTCACCCTCTCTCCCGTGTCCCAGCAACCCTCTGATCTGAAACACTGAGCCCGCTAACACGTCCCTAACATCCAGAAGCTGCCGTGGCAGAGTGTGTGCCTGTCCCACAGCTGCTGAGTCCACGAGGCTGCCTTGGGGCCTCTGCGCAGCAGCTTCTTATTAAACTCTGCCTCACAGGACTGCTGAGGCTGGGAGGGTCCAAGTGCCTGAGACTTAGCACCCCTGCCGCCGGCCTGCAGAGGTCACCTCCTTCTCCCCGCCTGGGCTAGGAAAGGCTGCCCACTTGGGCTCAGGACCAGCCAGGGTAGCAAGAGTGTCATAGCAGGTGTATTTCAGTCCCAGGCTGCCTTCACCATGTGACGGTGCGGGCCTCTGCCGGTGTTTGCTCAGGGCTGATTCCCAAGTTCGCGGGCCAACCCCGCCCTGGATTCACCAACCAGGGCAAACTTTAGGGATGAAGCTACAGCAGTGGACACACGACTGAGCTCTGGAGGTTAGAAGCGTCAATGAACTCAGCTGTTAGATTCCTCCATCAGTTGACTTTTGAATTACTTTTCTTCCATTTTAAAAAACTGGATCATTTAAATGCTTCATTCATACTATCCAGCCCTATTACTCCTTTTTCCCCCCAGAAAAATTCCTTTTCCTTTCCTTGGTGGTTTAAAAGCTAAAACCAAAATACTCCATAGAAATAAGGTGTGTGCTCTTAACCCTCCTCCTCCTCTTCACAAAAAAGAGCATTTGTTCAAAGAACTTCATGTTAATATTCAAATAGTAAGTATTTAATGATTACACCCAAATTAAATGGTTTCTGGTCTCCCAAAGCCACATGACTGCCCTTGAGATCCCTGAGGGTGAGGACCCTCAGACCCCTCCATGAGCCTCAGCGACCACAGTGTGCACAGGCTGCCAGCAGCACCAACCTCGGGCCCCTGGACACCCACGCTCAGCTGAGAATACTCACGTGGCCACACGGTGCTTCCACCCACTCCCAGACACCGAGTTAGGGCTGGGGGAGAACAAACTTGAGACCTTTACCCAGCACTCTTCCCCCCATGCCGGGGCCCAGGTACACAAGTGAGGACCCCCAAGATGCAGCCTGTGGCAGTGAGCGGCAGAGCTGGGCTACTCCTGGGGCCCCACATTCTCCCAGCGGTCCCTCTCCTTCCCCCAGATGCAGCCCCTCTTCCTATCTCTGCTGTCCCTGAAGGGCACTCTCCACTTCTCAGTGTGAGCAAGAAGCCCAGAGAAGCTGCTCCTCCTGGCTGAAGAGGCACACACTCTTGGCGTGAAAACGGGAAATCTAAAATGCAGACGCAAGCCACGGGAAGAAATGCCAGCGTGGTCTGGGTGAGTCTTCCCAGGACGGCAGCACATCTGCATGCACACACCTACACGTGCTTGCCCACGCATGAGCACGCACACACTCACACATGAGAACACACACAAAAAAGTGCAACCACGCACACATGCACACATTTCACATGACCTTGGCAGGAAGCACCCCACCCAACACTGAGGGCTGAATACAGAAAGAGGAGGGTGAGATGACGGAGTCCACTCAAGCTTTCAGCTAGATGGCATCTCCACGCCAGTGCTGTCGTCCCCTTGAGGGTGAAGGTGCAGACGACACCCTTCCCGGGATGTGGCTGACCCTCTACCTCCAAAGTAAGTACACTTAGGCAGTTGAGGATTCCTTGGCATTCAATAAAAAGCTTGTTTTTAATTCCATGCAAAAAAAAGTACAATTGCATACAATGTATCTTTTCATGAACCAGCTGCTGTGTGTGACTGTTTTGAGTGTGGAGGGTTAGAGAAAGGGCCTGGCAGTGGCTTATTAACAGAGATGGGGAAAGAGGGTGTCTTAGTCCATTTGGGCCACTCTGACAAAATACCATAGACTGGGTGGCTTATACACAGCAATTTATCTCCCACAGTCCCGGAATCTGGAAGTCCAAGAGCAAGGCACTGGCAGCTTCAGTGTCTGGTTAAGGCTGGCTTCCTGGTTCACAGATGGCGCCTCCTTGTTGTGTCTCCACATGGTGGAAGGGGTGAAGGGTGTCTTGGGGGCGCATTTTACAAGGGCACTAATCCCATCACCAAGGCTCCATCTTCCTGACCTCATCACCTCCCAAAGGCGGCACCCTCCTGATACCATCAACTTGGGGGTTAGGGTTTCGCCTTATGAATTTTGGGGGAATACAAACATCCAGACGCCAGCGGGTGACAGCTGTGGCTTGGAGAGAGGAAAACAGCAAACTCCACTTTGGGCCTGAAGGGGAGTCAATGGGATCATTGTCAACTATGACATGGTGACCCTCTTGCGAGCTGATCTGCCAGATGACACTCTTCTGTGAAAGGCGCTGACAGATGAACGCCCCACATCAGCCGAGACCTGTGTCTACCCAGGGTTAGCTGCTGTCCCAAACCCGCCCGTGTCAGTTGTATTTGCTACCGTAATTACATTATTCAGGTTAACTATTGTAAAATGTGATGTCACCTGAGGGTAATAAGAAAGTTCTTTCTATAAAAACTGAGTACTTTAGGAAGAAAAATAAAAGTGGGTTGCTTAAAAATTAGTTAGCTACTTGTGCACTAATGTAAAACACCAAAGTGGGGAATAAAAATCTATTGGGATACTGTATTTTGCAAGTGGCTAGGAGGTTTTGCTTCATTTTAAAGAAATGGAAACCTGGAAATCACTGAATATGCATTTTGAGTGTCAGTGAGAAAGATGACATGGCCCACTCCAAACAGTAAACCTCTCTTCAATTAAAATATTTACAAATCACTGCACATTGTAATTTAAAAGCAAATGTGTGAAGCATTTTATTTCTCCATATAACTTAACATTTTCAACTGACAGCTCTTGCTACATCACATGCCAGGGCTTCTCCAACTCCATCAGAAGCCATCAAGGCTCTTGTTTGTTGAATATTTACCATGTCCCAGGGAAATGCTGAGATTTTTTTACACCATTATCTCTTTTATTCTTTCCAATGACCCTGGTAAGATAGCTGTCGTTATACCCATCCTTCAGACAAGTAAACTGAGGCATACAGGAAGTAAGGAATCTAACCAAATCATACAACCTGTTAGGTCACACAGAGGTTTCATCATTGGATCTTTGTGATCTACAGCCTGTGCCAAAACTGCTACGCTGGGAGCTCAGATCCTAAGAGCTGGATCTGTCTGCACAGAAGACGCGCCACAGATTTCTAGCTGAAATCGTTCAGATGGTGAAAGCATCGATGGAGAAAGTGTAAAGGGAAACACACGTTAAGCCACAGTAATATTTTAAAATGTGTATAGTGACATTTGAAATTTCTAATCCTTCTGGATCCCTGGTTAGTCCTTTATCCCCAGCTTTTAAAAAACACCAAAAACCAAAGACATCTATGGACTGACGAGAGGGAAAACGAGAACAGAACCTGGGGCAAGAATTGGGCAATGGCGTATCCAGAACATTAGGGGAACAGTGTCAAAGAAATTAAACAAGCCCCTGCTCTGTAAATGAGGCGATGGCCTTTGCCCCGAGTGGCTGGGCCACATGGCTGGACTCCGTGGGGGAAGGAGCCACAGAATTCTGTGGGTCCCCATCTGAGAGTCCTATGCTGATGGTTGCTCTGGCAGGTCACCAGGCAGCAAGGTGGCCTGAAGGAGCTTGGAGAAGAGCCGGCCCTCCTCACACAAACCCAACCTCAACAGTCACATAAACCAAAACACAAAGTACCACAGGCTGGTACACTGCTGTGGACTCGGGTGGGCATGTTTCAAGGTTTTAGAAGAAATATTAACACAGGAGACAGCTGACATTTTCTTCCCTGAGAAGACATGAGAAGTGGTTTTGTAGGCGAACCATTTTTCAGGACATCTAAATGCCTAACGGGTGGGTCAGTGGTTTAAACACACCATGTGTCTCCCCTTCCCTGTGTCACAAGGAGAAAGGGAGCTCTAGAAACAGCCAGAAAGACCCCCTGCCCAGGGCATGGAGCTGATGGCCGCAAGGTCATCAGCATTACATGTGGGGAAGTCCCCAGCCACGGACAGGGGCAGCCAGTGTCCATGAGAGCTGCTTCCCAGACGGGGCTGCACATCAGGGTTACAGGGGACTTTCTAACTCCCGTGCTTGGTGGCACCCAGACCCACCAAGTCAGGCTCTCCTGAGGTGCCAGCATCAGCGCCTGCCAGGCTCTTGTGAGACCCAACAGGCAGCCAGGGCTGAGCCACTGGGGCAGATCCCCAGGCCTTACAAGGGCCACAGGGCCCTACAGGCTGGCCCTGTACAGACAGGGCGAACCCTCTGCCCCAGGGACCTAGTCACCTGGAAGCCTATGCGAACAGATCTCGGGAGAACCTGCCAGCATTTCAAGGTGCATTTCTAACAAGTTCCCAGGGGAAGCTGATGTGGCTGGCCAGGGACCACACCATGAGAACAGCGGCCCTAGGACATTCTGCGCATTATCATATAGGGTCTGAGACTCAAATGCTCCATTCGGAAGCAATGAGAGAAATCGATTACTTTAAAAGATGTCACAGGGATGACAGTGCAATTTCTTTCACTGGATTTCAGAGCTTTCCGTCACTTAGAAAATGCACAGCCTTAAAGAGAGGAGAGCTTCCCTCTCTCTTAAGACTCGAATCAAATCCTGTTGCCTCCATGTTGTGGGTCCTTATAGTCTGCTTCCTTCAGGGGTCCCCAAATTGTCTACATTGTCCTTCCTCCCTACCCTCTCTCCTCGCCCGGTATTGTTTTGTGCCAATATTCCCTGGGATAATAATTCCCAGGGATAATTCCCTGGGATAACCCTCGCAGATAATTTCCTGGATGGGAGTGTCAGTGTGAAGTCTAACCTTCTGTTCCTGAACCAGAACTAGTGGAGGGTCCTTCTAGGCTGCCCCTCTGTCACTGTGAGCCCCCAGAAACAAAGCTTTTCTCTGCTTTCTGCTATTTATGCTTCTTTGCAAACAGCCACATTCATTTTTACAGCCACTCGTCTTGCAAACACACAATTCTGCTTTATAGTTTTCTGCACCCCCTTGATAAGCCACTGACTTGGCCCTCCACCTCCCCGGAGCGGGGGTTGGGAGACAGTTACAGAAGGGAGCAGTGGGCCTGCCCTGTGCAGCTTGTGCTAAGCTGGTGGGTTCAGGGCCAAAGCCAAATCCTGGTCGGTGGCCAGTAGCATTCACCAGTCACTCATTTTCAGTGACTCACCGACATGTGGCAACATCTCCTCGTGGGCGTCTGGGGACTGGCGGGCAAAGGTTTCGAGTGTCCTCATGACTGCGTGTCCAAAGGCTCATATGCCCCCAGGCTGGGCATCTCAGGGCCACTGCTAACCTCTCCTGGCATGGGACTGACACCACTGCAAACTGCCCGACCCAGTAACAACGTCCAGGAACCAGCGAGGCCAGCTGCAACTGAAAAGGAGTACTTCCCTCAGTCACCTAATTTCTGATTTTGCACAAGGAAGAGCAAGCTGGTATGTGCACATGCAGCTTGAGACAGAGGCTGGCCACACTGTGCTGTGAGCCCCAGCAACCGTCTCCCCAACATGGCTGGGCCCTGACCTTCAAAAGGCCCCAGGGCAAGAAAGCAGTGGGCAGGGGACCTCCTGGCCCGCACCAGGTGAGCGGCACCTACAGAATCGGAGCAGGGTCCTGTGGTATCCTGGAGTTCACGAGGGGGGTTCCGGCACGAGCCTCCCTGGGAAAATCGCCACAGCTGGCCATCCATTCCATGGCGAAAGCCCAGCACACTCTGAGGCACTCACGCGTGAGGGTTTGTGGCCCAAACGTGAGAAGCTGTCAGCAAACGCCTTCAGAGAGGCGCATTTCAAGCCTGAAGCACCTGTGGGATTGACGGGCGTGGTTTTACCTCTTGCCTCCAGAATGCTGGCGCTTTGTGCGGCAGCCTGAGCTATTACTTATCTTTTAGACAGCAGAAGTCACCATAGGGGTGGTACAGACAGAAGGCCACCGCAGCAGTCCCAAGGGGCCATGCTTCCACAGGAGAGCACAGAGGACTATGGCAGAAGTCACCATGGGCCAGCGGCAACGTCCCAGGAGGTCCGTGAGGGACCCCCCCGACTCAAAAACCCCAGTTTATGGCTGCCCTGTGGCCTCACTGCCGCACAGCTGTTATTCCCATATTGCTTATAATCTGCTTTTAGACATCGCTCTGGGTGAGAGCGGGAATAACTGAAGCAGGGCGTCCTGCTTCCAGACTCTCTGGGCCGGGCCAGGCTTCGTGACGGTGCACTCAGCCCCTGCACCTGCCGGCACCAGGCAGTCAGCGACGTACGCACGCGTGAGAAACACTCACAGGGATTCTCCACTCAGTAAGAAGATCCCAACTTCCATGGCAGGCAACGGTATTCCTTCGTTCACTCAGCAACACCTAAGAGCCAACGGCGCCCTGGGCCCAGACTGGCAGACAGAACCCCCAGCCGAGCGTCCACAAGTGGAGGTCGCTGCCTGTCTGGTGTGCACACCCAGCAGGGAGGTCGAGAAGTCACAAACCGGTGCCCTGAGGGCTGAATTACCCAGAGACGGGTGCCGTGGGGAAGGGAAGGGAGTGGGCGGGCCGGTGGCGTGCGGGCGCCAGCAGGGAGGGCGCGTGCCATGTGCCGAACCAGGAAGGGTGAGGATGCCAGAGGGCCAGGTCTGAAGGTAGGAGAGGCCGTGCTGACGCAGTGAGCATGAGGACCGTGTGAGGCCGAAGGAGGACGGGGTGGTGAGAGGCCCAGGGCACAGACGGGGCACTGCGGTGGCTGCTGCACCCGACACCCACCTGCCACTCTGTGGCAGCCTCGCCGTGCACCCTGCCGGCGGCTCCCTCCGCAGCTGTGCTCCGGACAGCCCGGGAGCAGCAGCCTCAGGGACTGCAACCAACGCAGGCCACCTCCGTCGCAGCCCGGCAGTGCCCAGCGCCTTGCTCCACACCAGCGCCCGGGATGGGAGGGAGGCGAGTGCGTTCACCTGAGCCCCACGCGGCACTCGGTCAGAGTCCCCGCGTGTCCTCGCAAGGAGCAGCGAACAGGGAAGGGGACTGTGTACACAGTGGAACGTGAATTATGAAGCACGTTTCCAAGTGGGATCTCGGGTGCAGCTCTCACCAGCCTGTGAGAGCTCAAAAGCACAAGGTCACTGCGCCCAGCCCGAGGGGGGCCAGGGCCAGCGTGAGCAGGGCCTGCCGTCAGACAGCACCGGACTCCAGTAAGATCAGGACACCCAACGTTTAAGGAGAAAAAGGGAAAGTGCAACGTGTCAGAGGACTTATTTTTCCAGCACCATGTTAATGTAAAAGACACTGGTGCTGCACAGACACCCGTGGTGGGCCGCCGTGGTCTCGTGACTGTGCCCTAACGTCCCTCTCTGCCATTGCTCAGGCCACGCTGGGCACTCATGACAAAAGAGCATACCTGGAACTCCTGGCTTGAAATTCTCGTCATTTTTTTCTCACAATGACTAAGCTTTATTGCTTTTTTCTTTATATAAATGTCACATACTTATAAATCAAAACAAATAGGAAAAATGTATAAAGTTAAAAATCTCCTAAAATAGACTTAAGATATCAACCATTAACATTTTTGAAATTGTCTATCTGTGATACTATAAAATATGTACTTGGTTTTGGTTCCTGTCTCCTGGCATATAACTCCTAAAACCCCTAGAATCTCAAAAGTGATGTTTTTTTGTATGCTAGTGAGCTGACGTGGCTGCAGACGAGGGGTGGCTGCAGGGTGAGGCTGATCACTGGGAAGACCGAGGCAGGACTGGAGGGTCGGGATTTTCAGTACCTCCCCAAACCTTGGTGAGGAGAGAAGGGGCTGAGGGGTTGAGTTGATCACCAAAGGCCAGTGGTTTAATAAATCATGTTTATGTAATGAAGCTTCCATAAGACACCAAAAGGATGGGGTTCGGGAAGCTTCCAGATAACTGAACACACGGAGGTTCCTGGAGGGTGGCACGCCAGGAGAGGGCATGGAAGCTAAGGGCCCTTCCCCAATACCTCGCCCTATGCATCTCTGCATCTGCATCCTTTGGAATATCCTTTATTGTAATTGGGTAAATGTTAAGTAAGTGTTTCCCTGAGTTCCGTGAGCCATTGCGCAAATGAATCGAACCTGGGCGATGGGAAACCCCCACTCACAGCTGGGGGGGCGGAAGCACGGGTGGGACAGCCTGGGCCTTGCCATGGCTTCGGCAGGGGCCAGTGTGGGCACTGACCCCTCACCCTGTGGGATCTGACGCTTTCTCCAGGTAGACAGTGTCAGGGTTAGAGTGGAGGACACCCAGCTGGCGTCTGCTACAGCACTGGTGGCTTGCTTGATGTGTGGGGAGAACCCCACACACCTGGTGTCAGAAGCATGTTGCGAGAGAACGGTGAGAGAAACTGGGTTTGTTTATTCTATACGCTATCTATCCTTTTGTACAATGAAGGCTTGAAACTAGATGAATTCCGATGCCCAGTATGGTAATATATTTTTAAGGTCTAATTAAAATAGCCAAATAAATCCAATAAATAAGTTACACCAAAAAAATCTGAAAATAGATTTCCAATATAATTTATATACACTATACGTATGTACGGGGCACGTATACATATACAAGGTATATATACATCTTGACACCTCCTTGGGACACTTTTTCATTCCAAACAATCTGGTGGCCAACACTCAGCCTGGTGAGTATCTTTCTACACTTTTCTTCAAAAGCATCACAGATCGGCGGAGCTCCAGCGCATTCTTTCCCACAACAGCATGGCATCCAGGGTATGAGCCCACGAGGACTGGGTCGGCCGCACCCCTGGATCACTGTTTCCATTTTTTTTTGCTGCTGCTTTGCCGCTACTGACGAGGCTGTAACAGGCATCCTCCCCGATGTGCTCACGACTCCACAGTTGGCAGGCAGAACAAGGAGCTCTTTTCACGGAGAAGGTTTTCTGGAGCAAATACCCGAGATGTTCATGGGGTGGGCAATGAGGAGACGTGGTATTGACTCTGGTGTCACCTGTCACTGAGGCACAATGTGCAAAAGTACAACATGCAGTTTCACGGTAGCAGAGCACAGTGACAAACCTCAAGGACTCCCACTCCCTTGGGCCTGAGGAGCCGAGAGGGGCTGCCTAGGAGGACGGTGGGTGCTCTGCCCGAGTGCTGGGGAATGGAAGCAAATGGTGCAGCCAAGCGTCTTCTTCCTACACGGCACCAGACAAGCTGTCAGCTCCTCCGCCAGCCACCTGCTAGCTGCCTTGCCCTGCTGCGTGGTGACATGGAAAGGTGACTCTTGGATGTCCCTCCAGGACACCTGGGCCTAGACAGCAGAGACCACAGGGAGCCCAGGGCCCTGGAGGGACGGTGGTCTCCTGGGCGTGGCCGCAGGATTTCGTTCAGCCCGCTGCAGAAAGTGGCTGCTTCCCCTGGGTCTTCTCTAGCCTTTCGCCAGCAGGGGTCTCCAAGAGGAAGGGACTGTGTTAATCATGGCTTTCCACTTTCTGTATTTTCTGATGTTTGCACATCTGGAGCTTTGCTGATCCTGGAGAGACAGCCCCAACCCCTAGAGAGAGCAAAGCTTAACATGCAAACCAGCCGGCCTGAAGCCCACCCCCAACCACCTCCTGCATGGAGCTCCCACGTCCTGGGCCATTACCCCCCTGCCACAGTCACCGCAGGGCCAAGTATCCCACGGCCGGGGTAGCCCTGACACTTGAAATCCACTGAAATTACTCAAGCTTAACCCCTCGAAAACCACAACAAAGGTTCCTGCGCACGTGCCCCTGCCTCCTCATGGGCCTGGCGCTGCCCTGCGGCCCTGCGTGGGGGGTCTCCTGCTTCTGGCATCTGAATATCAGAATTCCTCCCTCTTACGATCACTTCTGTGTCTGTGTCTCACGACACCTAATTAAAACAAATCCTGGGCACACTTTAAAATGGGGGCCTTGCTCCTAGGGGATGTCCCCCACGATTCCTCCAAGCATCTGCCTCCCTGTTACTCGAGTTTGGCCCGTCTCTGCGCCCATTTCACTTGACTCTTCATTTCTGCTAAGATCGACACAATCCCTTCAGCTCCGTGTGCGTATGCGTGTGTGTGTGCGTGATAAATCCCTAGATCGTATTTCCTGGAAGTGTACATGTAGAAGAAAGCGAGCAAACTTGGAAACAGCGAGTCGAGCTCCCCATCCTGCTGCATTGCCCGAGTAAAGATCTTGAAGCAGACATGTTCCCGAGCTCCTGCGCTGGGCTGGGCGTTTGGGGAGGAGGAGATGTCAGGGGGCCTCAGAAGTTAATCCAAGGATTTGTGTGACTATGAAAACCAACAGTGAATGTTATTTCCAAATAGGCAGGATCTGCACCTCTGAGCGTCAGGCACCCACACATGTGTGGCCTCTCTCATGCACTGGGGCCCTTTAAGACAGGCCTTGGGGTGGAGCGGGGTGTATGTGAGCGTGCCGTTGGTGGAGAGAGCCCAGTAATCCTTCATACCTGTGGGACTCTCTGCCTTGCCCCCTTCTCCTTATCAAGAAAAATACTTAATTTTACAGGTCTTCAGATAGTTCCCATTTTGGCCAAAAACTAAGAAGAGGAAGACTTCACTCTATCCTTTCACCAGAGGGAAACCCAGCCCAAGACGGTGCCGACTTACAGAGCTCAACTTCCTGTGCCTGAAGCCATGCGCGTCAGGCTGGATATGTGAGCGAATGTTTGCGGTACGTTTTCACACGCACATCTGTCTGCTTACTGTCGAATTCCCCTTAATCACACGTCTTTGTGGTTTGTCCTTAATTATTTTTTCAGTGCTAGGAGAAAAGTGGCTGACCAGCTGCAGTCCTCCACGCAAAGCTGATCGCCGCCGCCATACCAGCCTTGCCCAGCCAGGGCGCCTGTGGACGCCAGCCACCTAGATGAGGTTTGCTTTTGGCAAAAAAAAAAAAAAAAAAAAAAAAAATCTGGCAGGTGCTGCCCCTCGAGATTAATTCCCATCGAAAGAAATCTAACAAAGTTGGTCTCCTGGCACGATGACAAAATACACACAAACGAAACATCGGCTTTCTACAGCTTACATGGCTCACACCCCTGGCTCTACAAGGGCCTACAAATTACAGCTGCTGATGTTTTCCCACAGCCTAAACTTTCACTCTGCAGAACTCTTACTTGTCTAAACGTATTTATACTTTCAGTGACGGAGGGCTCATTATTTACACCGGCTGTTTAAACAGTAACCAGATTGTTTGGGGCTGGCACGTCTGGGTCAGGGCAGGTTTGCTGTCTGTGGAACACCGTGCAGAACCCACGTGATCTGAGGAGCCAAATGAACCGCCAAGGGGGACGGGGCTCGAGAAAGGGCCTTTGTGAACGGCGAATAGACCTACATTGTGGTGCTTGATTCTGGATCCTGGAGGAATGAAACAGCAATGGGATGTCAAAAACACCCAACCTCAGAAACCCGGTTCGCCCCTCCTCTAAGCCCAGAGCAGCCTTCCAGAAGATTCCATCATGCCCCACCCCCTCAGCTGCACCACGCCCCTCACTATGAAATCAGGGCTCTAGAAAGCTCTCCGAGAGGTCTTTCCAACTTCCCTCACCGAGACACGCCATCATAACCATGCGGTTCTCAGGAGAGGCGGTTTACGGCCCTGGGAAGCGAGGCTTCCCCAAGCTAGAGTTCAGAGAAGGCCCTTCAACAACATAGGAAATGAGCAAAACCCACTCGGAAAGCTTAAATGTGGCAGAAAGCCAGAGAGCTGAGGGTCTGTGGGGCACTAGGGCTCTCAATGATCATCCTGACCTGCACCGCGTTTTTCTCTCATAGAGGAGGAGAAATTGAAAAATCGTGTTCTGTAGAGAAGAAAAATGTCTTAAGGAAGAACATCTAAATGAAAGAAACCTCGGCATATTTCCATCCCGGACAGAAGGCGCCTTCCATCTCTAGAGGGCAGCCTGGCTGTCACCTCCCCAGAGGACAGAACCGTGCCCGTCTGTCCGTCCATCCGGCGATGCCCCGTACTCCGGCCTCTGCTTACTCCTGTGCACTCTCCGGGGAGGAGACCGCATCTGCCCCCAGGGCCCTGGCACGAGACTGGTCACCTCAGTGACTGCCAGCGCCACTGGCAAGCCATGACTTCTGAACATAAAAATAAAACATCACCATAAGTAATACGACTAAAGCACACCAGCTGCTAAGAGTACTACACTTTGGAAGAAATCCACAAATTAAAAAAAAAGTTAACTTCAGTTTCCCTGAGGTTTACAGGCTCCCTCAACAAGTCAAATGGTGAGACATTACCACCACGTGCTCCTAACTTCTTCTCTGTAAGATAAAGATGACACGGTTCCTGCCTTCTACGGGTCCACACGGCGGTGGAAGGGAACTCCCAGCAAGAGGAGGCGTGTGGCCAGGAGCTGGCACATGGCAGCTGGGCTGGGCTGAGCATGTGGGCTGTGGGGCTTCAAACACAAAACAAAGGAAACTGAGCTGGAACCGAGCTCTGCTGGCTTCCATGGGGCCCCTTCCTCAGGGTGCATGGCTGACACTTTTGGTGACAAGGGATCAGCCAAGCATTTGCTATCAGCAAGGGCTCAGAAACGTGCCGCCTCACCACCTGTTCCAAAAACACGGCACAGAAAACTGGTAATGGTACTAAGGCAGAATCAGTGACTATAAGCAATTTCATTCTTCGAGGGAACTGTGAAGGTGTATTTACTAGATGGGTTTAAGAAGTTCAGGGTTATATAGATTATGTTTCAAGAAGGAAATCAATAATGTCAACTATCTTTTCCATAATAAACGAGAGGCATTACATTTCTAAATGGTCTATGGCTGCCGGCATGCCCTATCACAGATTCATGGTGCATACTGAATGACTTTTCTCTGATGAGCAGTTATTTTACAGAGCAGTCCAGCTTTCTCTAGGGAGCAAAGAAACTATGGGCATTTTCATTCATAATAAAAGTTATCACAGGATTTGAAAAATAAATTGTAAAGGCAATTAGAATACATGGGTCAAAATTTTTTTATGAGGTTTTTTTTTATTTCAGCATGTTATGGGGGTACAAATATTACGGTTATGTATATT
>VBSM01001163.1:283008-301453 GCA_008086735.1 Cheirogaleus medius | reverse complement strand
GGCTGAACTAGTGTGCAGTCCCACCAGCAGTGTAGGAGTGTTCCTATCTCTCCGTATCCACCCCAACATTTATTGTTTGGGGCCTTTTTGATAAAGGCCATTCTTATTGGAGACAAGTGATATCTCATTGCAGTTTTGATTTGCATTTCCCTGATGATTAGAGATGTTGAGCATTTTTTTTCATATGTTTGTTGGCCATTATTCTGTCTTCTTTTGAAAAATTTCTGTTCATGTCCTTTGCTCACTTTTTGATAGGGTTGTTTGATTTTTTCCTTGCTGATTTTCCTGAGTTCTAAATAGATTCTAGTTATCAGTCCTTTATCGGATGTGTAGTTTGCGAAAATTTTCTTTCATTCTGTGGGTTGTCTGTTTGCTCTCTTGAAAGTTTCTTTGGCTATGCAGAAGCTTTTTAATTTGATCAGGTATGGGTCAAAAATTTAATGTGCTTAAAAAGAACATTGACTTTCACAGGTAAAATGAGTGCACCTAGACTGAGGCACTAAGGCCAGCTCCTCTTGCTTTTGACAGGCATGCAGTGAAGCACAGGATTTTCACTAATCCTCAAATAAACAGCATAAATACTGTTCTTGGCTCAGAGCTGCCTGCGGCTACGGAGGGGCACTTCTGATGAAGGCTATGACAGCACCTTTACTGTCGGCCTTTGAGAAACCGGGAGTCTCCGGGAAAATTCCCCGCAAACTGAAAACTTTTGGATAGGATGCCAAAGAAATAAAAAAAAAAAAAAGACCACTTTGCAATACAAAGCAGCTCCCGAGGACCTTCTTAACTGGTTAGGAGGAGATCACCCAAACCCCAGGCAAAACCCACATGGGTATATTTCAAAATCCCAACAGCAACACAAAAACAGCTACCACCCACGGGGAAGGGGCTACCCTGAGATTGGTTTTCTGTGCCACAAACATAAGCTCTGCCCCATGTGACCCTATTAGGCTCAAGGTCACTCTTGAAGCCTGTGCAGAAGTTCCCTCTCGGAGAAAAGCCTTCTCGAAAAACAGAAAATGGCCCTATTTTCCACCCAGTGGCTCAAGGCAAACACCCTGCACCATCTGCCCCCCTCTCCCTAATTCCTCATAGCTGGTTGGTCAGTCATCCGTTCCACCCCAGGGCAGGTCCCACCCTGACGGCAGCCACCGGCAGCCTTGCTCTGGGTCACCGCCGTGGACCCCTGCTCAGGTCCCGACTTCCACGCTCCGCCACCATGACCCATGTGTTTGCACACGGCCAGAGGGGTCCCTTCCAGAGATACACTGAACATGTCTCTTCCTTGCTTAAAACTCTCCAAGTAAACCCCATCCTACCTTGAATAAAGCTCCAGATCCTCACCACCCCCTGCAAAGGGCCCACTCTCCTCACCTCCCAGCAGAGGAGCCGCCCTGACCCTGTGCAGGTCTTGGCCCACCCAGGCTCCTTCCTGCCTCGAGATGTGGACACTCTGCTTCCTGCTTCGTGGACCTTGCCACAGCAGCCCACCCCGCCCCGCCCTGCTGCACTGTCTGGGTCTCCCTGTGGAAGCCACTCCTCCCCTCAGGCCTCTGTGCCCACGCCCAAGGCTCCCCCTCCACAGGACTCCTCCCTCTGCCCTCAGGGCCCACACCGCACCCCAAGTCCCGATCCCACGTGCAGCTCTTTCCTGTTGATCACCCCCCACCCCTACTAGAATTGGCTGGCTCTGTACACTTCCAGGGAAATGGCAAGGCAACCCACAGAAGGTTGTGACTGAGATCAAGAAGCAAGGTGGGAAGCCTGGGGGAAAGACCATCGGTTACCACTTGCTATCGGCCTTGAGCCTCTCTTCAAAAAGAGAAGACATAAATGGAATTGGAGAGAAACTAATCACCACCACATAAGCAAAACTGCACTATTTTAAGTTGATGTGATCTTAAATCTCCTAAAAATGTGACAATGCATTTGGAAAAGTGTATTTTAACCAACCATCAACACTTTCCAATCACTTTGAAGCCACTCAGCATTTCTGAGGGCAGACGAGGCTGGCCGGGGAGCCCCTGCCTGCCTCCCGACGTCCCTCCCTCCCATGGGGCCCCAGAGCAGGCAGTCGGAGGGCCCATGGGTGGCATTTCCAACAACGGGCGCACAGCCCCAGGGGCGGAGCACTGGTGAGGTGCTTGGAATGTCTCGGCCAATCTCACTTCTGAAACAGATTTAGGGAAGAAGGCTGGGACCCAGCGGGGAGGGCAGAACTTGGTGGCCCCCACCCTGACGACTTTGTGCCAGGACAGTAACGAGCCCCCACCAAGCAGGGCAGCAGGCCCTCCATGGTGTCGAGGGCTGGTGGTGCCCCAGACTGAAGGACCAGAGCAGCATTGCAGTGGCCCTAGGGTGAGCTCCGCAAGAGTCAGGACAAGCTTACTGTGGTCTCATGGTGTGTTTAACGTGTCTGAGAGAGACTCCACAACGAGGAACCAGAGAAGGGGTTCAGCTCTCTGGGCCCTGACGGCTGCCACCCCCACCTCTGACCCCGGCTCCAGTGGGTTCCAGCTCAGCCAGCAGTGTGTGACCACTCCAGGGAAGGTGGCCTCCCTCAGGCCTTGCCAGGCCAGGCATGACCCCAAGACCCTCCTGCTGCAGCCACCAGCTCCAGCGGCAATACCTCCTGTCTGCTGGGCACCCAGGGGGCCTCCTGGGTCCTGCAGTCCTGCGTCCACCTCGCCAAGATGAGGTCCCACCTGGTATCCATAGGAACGGAAAGAAAGTCAAGGCTGGGTTTAACTACCATGATTAAGGTTTACTTAGGGAGTAAAAGCAAAAAGAAAGCAAAGGCCCAGCCAGTTGTTAACGGGAGGAAGGGGGGTAGGGAAGGGCCAGTGGGCTGCTTCAGTGTCTCCAGCTTTTGTTTATAGCTGTTCCAGACAATCTTAAAATTATCAGGTGGGGGAAGGGGGCCTCAGCATGCTCTGGCCCTCGGTGCAATTTATGAAGCATTTCCTTTCCTCTGGGGCCAGAGCAGTGATCACATGAGCCTTTGCTTTTCCAAACTCCATGTTTGTTTTTGTAGTTTCTGCCAAACTAAATCAATTCAGCTTGTGGCAACTTTAAAGAATCATGACTCGCTCAAACAGTCTCAAGATTTGACTCCTTTCCAAGAACGTCGACCAACATTTGTATAGGTTTCACATGCCTGGTGATCAAATCCTCTAATTACTCAAATCTGTGTCACAGAACTACAAATTAGCGACTTCTAAGATGACAGATTTCTATTCTTTGATATGTACGGCTAAATTTCTTTCATTCAAGTAGGGCAGAAACACTAAACTTTTCTTGCAACCTGGGTACGGGAAATATCCTTAACTGGAACAAAATGCCACGTACCCTCATGACTGTCTCCCTCAACTCCCCCACAACCAGCAGCTCCCCTGGCATGGCCAGCCGTCTCCCACTGCCTGGACCCCAGGTGCAGGCCGAGACCCTTCAGGTCTCAGGCAATGTCTACAATAGCTGGATAATTTCTAACAGAGCCTCTTGGGGTGGGGGAGAGGAAGCATGTGGTACAAAGGAAGCCCCTGTGGCTCTTCAGAAGATATGGAGCCATCACCCGAGCTGGCATAGTTAGCCTAATACTGCATCCACAAGAAAGCAGAAAGAACAGAGTGGGCTTAGAGGGGCTTAGTGACTGCCCAGTGGGCCTGGAGACACAAATACCAACAGAGAACCCCACACACACACAACGCCCAATTCTGAGCTAAAAAAAAAAAACTAAACCAGTGTCTGAGAAAAGGCATGTGTTTCTCCTATGGCTCCAGGTCTCACCCTCCAGACACGCACAGCAAGGCGCCCAGTAGGAAGTCAGGACCCTCAGCTCTGGCCCTGCAGTGCCGCCACCATGCAGCGGGAGGTGGGGCTCTAGGTGGCCTCTTTGGCACCCTGTCTGCCTCCTCACCTAAGAGTGGGGTGACCAGATCAGAGGAATGCTGGCTACCCGTTACAATCACCCAGGAATCCAAGCAAGATGCACGCCAGGGCCCACTGAGACCAGTGGGATCAGAATGCAACATTCATTTGGGGCATCCTGGAGACCTCACAAAGAGCCAGGCCGTCACCTCCCCAGCCCTCAACGGAAAACACACACAGTAGCTTCAATATGGTCCCCAGATTCAGTCAAGAGCAGCTGCAAACAACTACGGAGAGGGTCTCCCACCAGGATAGCCCCACCTCCCCTCACCCCTACACCCACATGGGCATCATGTACCCAGACGCTTCACAATCTGTGGATGTGTGACGAGCTGAATTACGTCCCCCAAAGGTCATAACCCTCAGTACCCCAGGATGTGACCCTGTTTGGAAATAGGGTCTTTATAGAGGCGATTAAGCTGAAATGAAGTCCTATGGGTGGGCACTAATCCAGTGCGACCTCTTCCTAAGAAGAGGAGACGAGGACACAGACACACACCGATGGACGGCCGTGTGCGGACTCGGGAAGAGGATGCTGTCTGCAAGCCGAGCAGAGGCCTCAGGAGAAACCAGCCCTCAGACACCTCGATCTGGGACTTCCAGCCTCCAGAGTTACGCGAGGCAAATCTCTGGTGTTTAAGCCCCTAGTCTGTGGTACTTTGTCTGTTACAGGAGCCTGAGCAAATGCACACGTCACGTGACCGGCACTCACGCTGCTTGTTGTTACGGCCACCATGGAGCCACCACTCTGCCTTCTGTACACTCTCCTTTCGGCACCCGCTGCCTGGGCTTCTTGGCAGCCTGATCCCTCAGCAGCACTGCGGCCAGGCCCCCGCCCGCCCCGCACCCCCAGCCGCCCGCGGGCTCCCCAGCCACTCACGGCACTGGTCCTTGCACCTCTGGAAACTCCGCGGGCTGTCCCTCGGTCCTGACCCTTAGTCCTTCTGCTCTCGGGATTCAGACTTTCACTCCAGGACACAAATGCCGCTGCTTTGGGAAAGATCCTGTAATCTCTTCCTCAGGCAAGAACTCTAACACCAGCACCGTCACACAAAATGCGTCACACACGCCCGCCATGCATCTCCTCAGCGCAGGGCCTAGCCTCTCTGCGTGTGCAGGCTTCCATTTCCTGGGCGCATCACTTGCAATTGGTGCTTAATCTTGCTTAGTGAAAGATGGACACCAGCAATGAAAAACTAGAAGGAAGACAGCTTAAAAAACCCTCACTGCTAAACAAAAACCAAGAAAAAGAGATGGTTCAAAAGGACCAAAAAGTTCAAAAGGTAAATATTAATAATTGACCCAAACTGGGATGGGGCATCCATGAAAGTGACCCAAGTGCAAAGAGGCCACATTCCCACATGAATTTGAACGGGAGCTGTCTAGACAAAGCCATGGTTTCTAAAACACACTTTTTACTGCTGCTGGCCACGGTAGGGCCGGGAAGCAGGGGCAGCCCAGTGGCTGTGAGCAAGCCAGAGCCCACTCGACGAGTCTCCACCATGGACCAGAGCTCCCTAGAACAGTAGACCCTTGCTCTAAATGGAGAAGCACAAGGTGAACCGGGGTACCTCACTGTGCCAGACGGCAAAAAAGAGTCAAAGGCAAGTCAAGGGAACAGAGGCGCCAGCTCATAGGGCTCCCACAGACTGAATGTGAGTGTCAGGAAGAATAAAAGTTACTTTATAATACTCTCAGTTCAAAAAAAAAGATCAGTAGTCATTAATGATTCTCAGAAATTGGTGGGGATGGGGGGAGACTTTTCAGTAGAAATAACAAAATTAGAAAATCATCATTTTGCAGCCTGCCATGTAATAATTGATTCAAGCCAGAGTCACTGGATGCAAAAAGCACAGAGAGAAGGCTATTTGGGCAACACGATATGTGCAAAATGGCCCGAGTATCATCCCACAGATTTCTTACTCAGAGCAGGTGGAAATCAGCACGCCTTTTCAGAGGAGCAGGGACAGACGCCACTTTAACGGAGCGGTCAGATCTAGCACCCCCACAGCCGGACCACCAGACCCCACGTGGGAAGCCGCAGGGGTCACACAACTTCCCCAGCAAGGGCTCTGGCGCAGAGGTACAGACAGCCAGTCTGAGAGCAAATGAGGACAGAGGAGCCAGTTAAAGGTCAGGGGAGAGAATCAGAACACAAATTCAAAATGTGTGACATTCTAGAAGAAAACTAGTCTGTGCTCTTCAAATGGTCAATGTCTCAGAGATTAAAAACCAAAGGAAGGGACTGTCTTACAATTGGATCCTGGACCGGATCCTGGTGTGGGGAGAAGGAAGATAAAAACACACTCCGGAGAGAAGTGAAGACAGGTAAGTATCAAGTGACCATCAGAGGCTCCCGTGGGCCTGTGGTTACTTTTCTTCTGAGTAAGAATGGCATTGCCTTCACACAGAACAAAGGCGGGATTCCTAGGAGACAGATGTTCATGCATTTGGGGTGGGAGAGTGTCATGAAGTCAACAACTTATTTTCAAACTGTTCAGCAACTAATATTTATAAAATGTGTACATAGGGGACAGAGAAAGCAAAAGCAGGAAACACAGCGTAGTATTCATGACTGTTGAATCTGGGTGGAGAGTCTGTGTGTTCGTTGTACTTTCTTTCATCGTTTTTCACATATTTAAAAACTTTTATAACCAAAAAATGGGGAATATAAAGAGGTCCACATTCAAAAGGTGACAATGACTAAACAGGATTACATTAAGTCAGGGCCTCAGGGAAGGCCCTGCCAAATGCATTGGGCTTCTCGATCTCCTACATTTCTCTGAAATACACAGCCCATGCCAGATTTACAAGCAGTTTCCTCTAAGATCCTCACAGTTTACTGCTGTTCTTCGCCACACGTCCTCAGGGTCAGCACAGTTCTACCTCTACAAGCAGAGCTCTGAGAAAATAGGTCTTTCACAACGTGCTGTTAGTTAAGATCGGTGCAACGCCAACATCTATGGGAGGAGAAAATAAGAATTACGTCTAAGGAAGACATAATCCACCAGCCTCTCTCTACTTCACACATTCCTAAGTAATCCTCATGACCACCCTGCCAGAGAGATACTGTTACTGGCACTTTGCAGGCGAAGGAGTGAACTTCAGGCAGGTAAACATATGCTCATAACAGCAAGGAAGTGATGGAGCTAGGCGTTAAAGCCCAGTCCTTCGGATTACAAGCCTGTGGGGTCTCCCCACCCTCACTCACTGTGCTGTGAGCTGGAAGGGCCTCTCCACTTTGACAGTGGCCTTTTGGGACCGTAGCCTCAGTATCCCCCAGGGTTCCTGTGCCCAGTGAAGTAGGCACTAAACTTCACTGATGAGTAGAAACGTGCACACACCACATGCAGAGCGTCCCTCCCTCTGCGGGACACGGTGCGGCCAAGAAGTCTGCTTTGTAACAGCAAACACCTTCACAGGAAGAGAAAGGAATGGGAGAAAGATTTCAAAATCATTCATCAAAAATGAAGTAGAAAACAGATGACGATGAAATGCAACCAAATCCCAGTGTTCCAATGCACATGAAAACCGTTCATGGCAGGCACGTCTCGGAGTGCCCAGGGGCTCGCCCACCCAAGGCAGCTGTCCTCCAGCCCTGGCATGTGACATCCCAGTTTCCCGGATGGAAAACAGGGCATCAGGGATGGGACACACACAGGTTTCACCAGGCAGGCCATGCCATTCCCACCTTCTGGAACTAGCCATGTGCTTGCAATTAGGGAGGCAGCTCGCCCTGGGGGGAGGGGAGGGCCCGGCAAGGCCTCTTGCCAGCTATATTTTCTTCTCTGCCAAAACAAGGCCCCACTTAACCCATGAACAGCGTTGCCCACAGGGCACCCCCAGCCCTCTGGCCTCAAGGTAGAGCTCTGGCTGGGTCATATTCCCAAATCAGACAACCCACCGGGCGGGGATTCTCAATGTTTCTTTGTGGCTATAAGGATGCCAGTAACAAATAACATGTGTCTTTCAGACATAGGAGTCAATAGGAAAAACACACACATCTATTTCCACCACTGGCAACGAGTCTAATACACAGAAGCCCTTAAAGCGACACGCCCCACCCTGGATGCAGAAGAAAGCCCCTGGTAATCGGGGAAGGCTGGCGACCCATGATAAAGTGAAAACTGTGCTCGGGCCACTTCCCCACTCAAGAGCAGATGCTGTGAGGTGCCAGCAGGGACACTTCCTGGAAGCACCAGGCAGGCGCTGGGTCATTCCCCAACCTGATGCCCAGGCACAGGGGTCAAACTCACTGGGCACCTGGCAGGTCCCACTGATGTTTAACTCATCTAGGTGGTGAAAAAGTAATTTGTCAAACCATCTTGAGATCTTGCTCCTGGAAGATCTGGACAGATGCTGCTGCCCAAATGGTTTCAGGAAGATCTGTTCAGGATCATCTGGCCTGAGACCCAGGTGGGCAGGAGAAGGTGTGGATGACACATCCCAACTCCAGTATTGTGGGATGTCCAGAGAAAACAGGGCACCTACCAAGGAACAGGGGCACCAATCCAATGTCATATTTTGACAAGTCGCAGGACTTTCAAATCAGCTCTGAACTGGTGTCACCATGGAGAAAGGCTGACTCTTAAATCCAGAGGGGTGAACTGTTGCTCATTTTGCTGGAAAATCGGGAGGGGCGAGCAGGGAAAGATGGAGTGTGGAGGGGAAGCTCAATTTAGCAAAGCCACAGAAGAATTCTCAGATTTTCTCCATTTCCACACATTGCTGTCTTGGGCAAACACTCCGATTTTTAAACAAGGAAAAGAAAGAGAAGGTCCATACTTAGCAAATAAACCAATGAAAAGCTTTATTGCTGATTTGCATAAGCCTTGGTCCAGCAGGTGTCCTGAAGCCCCTCCCTTGAAGCTCTTAGACACTCTAACTGGGTGGCTTTGGCACCCCCAAATAGGGAATGTTGATGTCACGCTGTACATGTCACATGGCTTTGTGGTTAACAGCCCAGGCTCCCTCGGTTGAAATCCCAGCTCAGCCATGGCTACCCGAGACACACTCAAGCAGCATGATGGCCCAGGCTTCAGTTTTCCCATCTGTAAAATGGGGGCACTATCCTGTCCCATCCATAGGAATGAACATATAGATACATGGGATACAGCACAACACAATGAGCATTCTACCTATATCTACGCTATATCATTTTTACACCTGTGTGTCTCTCCACACACACTCCACAGCCCCATTTCTTATTTCATGGTATTTTTAACCTTGACACACTTTTCATCTTTATTTGCATTATAACCAAAGTGTTCCTTTAAAAAGAAAAAAAAAAAAAAAACCAAATATACTGTAGTTAAATTACATGATCCCACCATTGTACCAGGGTAACTGGCTATGCAGAAATCAATAGTTAATTCTTGGGTTAAAGAAATGACCTTTTGTAAATGTGAATAATCAACAATTATGTGCTTGTGTTCAGTAACATTTTGAGAAGGGGAGACTATGCAGGGGTTTCTTTTTTAACTCTGTTCTGATTATTAAAATGCAAGTCAGCTTTTAAAGAAAATTTGGAAAATACTAGAAAGCATAATGAAGGAATAAAAATCACCTGCCGTATTTTACCAGACAAAACCACTATTAAAATTTTGGTACATTTCCTTCTAACTTACCAAACTATACACACACTGTACATATTGACACAAATGCTTTTTGTTACAAGATTAGAGTCATTTCATAGACTGAACTTATTATATTGTAATATTATATTACATATATTATGTCATTAATATATTAGTAATATTATATTATAATCCCCCTAGGTATATGCTCTGTAAGGAAGGCAATTCTTCCATATAGCCAAATACATCCCATGAGTTCAGCACACTGCCTGGTACATAATAAGCACTTAGCATGTCTTAGCTGAATAGATGAACATTATATTGTAAAAATTTTCCCATGTCATTGTAGATGAATATTTTATTATGAAGGTTTTGCTATATCAGTGGTTATTTTTTGAGAGTGTGACTTAAAAACTCTCTGTGGAGCTTCCCAAATTATCTGAAGTACACCCCTGCGACGGGACGCCTGGATCATTGCTAATTGTCAACAGAACCAAACAGCTATGATGGGCATCCCTGGTCTGTAAATCTTAATTTCTCTCCCAGTTTACTCAGGATGATTCCTAGAAGCGAAAGTTCTGGGTCCAAGGAGCAGGGGTGGGTTTAGTACAAAACTGCCCAGAATGTTCTCTCAACAGACTGGTCCAGTGACACATTCTCTCAGTGATGTATAAGAATATATATTTTTTTCAACTTGATAGCCAAAAGGTGGTCCATCATTAAGCTTCATTTCTATTTCCAGAAGAACAATTCTGAGGACTTTTTAAATTTCCATATCACCCATTAGTATTTTTCTTCCGAAAATACGTTTGTCTCTTTTGACTGTTTTTCTGTTAGTATTCATCATTTGGGGCAGTACCATATTGTTTTAGCTTTTGCAGGTTTTTAATGTATTTTAAAACATAGTAAGGCTCTTTCACCACTTATCATACTCAAAATATTCTTTATCATTTTCCATTTCTTTCTGTTTCCAGATGATCTATCTGTAGGATCATTCTGTCCGGCATCCCTGAAAACTCCCACCTGGATGTAGCTTGAGGTTATTTTAAACATCTACTACCTTGGAAAGAACAGACTATCTTTAAAACATTTAGTCTTCCGGAGCATGAATTATTGTACTCTTTAAAAATTTCAGTATTCTTACATACTTTCATATTGTTTGGTAGAGTTTTTAGGTTACTTCCACAACACATGCATATTTTTGATGGTTTGGTGGCGTGGCTTTTTGCAATGGAATTTTGCCCCATACATCTTCTGATTATTGGTGACATACGGATAGCTTATCCAATGTATTTCTCTAAATTTATTAATAAGTTCACAAATTAATTCTGAAAGTTTTTAGGGTTTTTACTTGGGTTTTAAGATACACGGTCTCATAAAAAATAATTGCATCTTGTACAATCCATGAGCTCTCCCCTTATTTCTTTTTCATGTCTTAATACATAGGCAAGAACTGCAGAGCAACCTCATGCAAGGCTTTTGTAATTGGCCTTGATATTAATGGGACTACTTAAGTTACACTACCTGTGTTTGCTTTGAGTTTGGCATAGACATTAACTGACACTATAACAAGTTACCCTTCTATCTATAGTTTCCGACGATTTCTTAAAATCGGAAACGAGTGATTCATTTTCTGAAAACTCTTATAGGTATCTCATCATCTCCCTATTTTAAATGGCTAAATGATTTCAAACATCAGAAGAAAACACAGCTGGGGATGAGGGAGAATTCCATTTCTAAATGACCTCAAGCTAGAGCTCAAATATACATTCACTAGACATCATGGCACTGTCCCACCCCCAAGCAAATTAAACTGCACAGGCAGTTGCTTCCATAGAGTGCAGCCGGAGTGAGACAAAGAGTCAACAATTTCTACATTCTTAGAAGTGCATGGGCACATTTATCTGTAATTAAACACAGACACCTTGCAGGAGGCTGCAAGTTCAGGTGTAATTTGTGACTATGCCCACATTACCTGAAAGCAAGTGAGAAAAAGTTTAAGTAATCAGGGCAGGCAGCAGTGAATGAAGGTACGCTCATATTCTATAATGTGGGACAGCTAACACCTTTCTACCCACATGACCAGGATTCATAGATGGTTCATAAGGGAAACATAAAAGATGATAAAGTTGGGCACCATAAAAAATCATACACACCTACAATAAGTATTTTTTAACCGAAAACACATAAATAACCATCATCAATCAATCTGCTGATGTACAGACCAGCCCTTTCTTTGAGTAAAAATCTACCGATTGCCGTTCACATTAATTTCTTCGTAAGTCACACACATTATGCCATTTGTTTCCTGGTTTGCTTTTCTTAACAATGGAGAGAAATAAAAACAGAAATGCAGCCTCCATCTTGGGGGAAATAGCGGCCTCCCGCAGCCCCGAAGCTCAGTGGAGGAGAAAGGGCTCCAGGTGTGGGCGAGGAGAGACTCCAAGAGAAGATGCCACTGAGGGACCCTCCTGTGGGAGCCCACCAATAACTCGGGCTTGAAACACAAACATGGGTGCACGGGCTCAGTGTGGACTCTCCCTAGACCCTGCAGCAGCCCTGAGGAGGGCAGAGGGACAAAACACCTGGGTGCTCGCTGCACAGCGGGCAGAAGGCATGGCACCCAGGACAGCTGCAGAGGGGCTGCCACGAAACCAACCCACATACATAAATTCCTGGGAGGCAATGAGGACCCCCATGGCTGCTCAGCCTCCCTGCAGGACCAGCTGGGTGCTGCCCACACATCCACACTGGGCTCCCACACCAGGCCCTGCGCTCTCGTGATGCCTTCCCCTGCCACTGCCAGCCGGACGTCTACACATTTCAAAGGCACTATGCCCACATCATAACTCCCAGCTTTGCCCCAGAAGCCACTCTCTCCTCCCAGCAAATGCTGGCCACATCCTTCTAGGCTCAGAACAAATCCTTTAAAGTCATCCTCAATTGACTCCAACCTGAAGCTGACTCCCAGCCCCACCAGTGGCACCTCCACACTGGAGCCCTCCCCCTGGGGCCCACAGGTAGCGTGTGTTCCTTTACATGCAAGCCCTGGATGGCTCCCTGGCTAGGAGAAGCAGCCCATACCCCACACCAGCTGCAGGCCTATGTGACCTCCTCAGCTGCTCCCCTACCAACTTTCCCCTGGTCAGCTCCGCTAGGCCCCCGAGGGAACCCTACCATGCAGGAGGGGTTGACCCCTCTCTTCCCCACGATGCTGAAAGCAGAGGCTGGAGCCTTATGTGAGGGTCAGCTTGAACAGACTCAGAACTGCATTTAAAAACACTCTAACGTCTGGGAAAACCCAAGGTGTGTTCCAAGGATGCGGTTACTTCCCTTGTCTTGACCCTAGTCTCAGGCCCCCGTGGCTGAGGTTGGGGATGGCTCCGGGGAGGACACAGTGAGGAAAACGGGCTGGCTTACCCTCCTGGATCGAGGGTTGTAAGGCTCGCCCCAGCTTCCGTTCCAGCTGACAAATGGGAAGTAAAAATGGGTCCCAGGTTCCAAAGCACCTTGATCTCCACAGTGAAGACCAGTAAATCTTGTTATGCAGAGAAAAAGGCACACTGGGGCTCAGAGACAAGAGCAGGGCCTGCCTCTCCCAGGAGCACCTCCTGGGCATCTGCTGGGTGGACCCGCTCAGAGCTCCAGAGCCCTGCTTCATCTCCTCCCTTCCCTGCTCCACGATCCCCAGGACCAGCTTGCCACCATTCAAACCACCTCCCACAGGTCACCTGACAGCTGCTAAGTCTTAAAGCCAGCCTGGCTTGAAGGACAATTGTGTTTTGTGGTTTATTTTTTTAATACAGCCACAGAGCAAACATCAATCCTGAACTCAGTCTGGCGTGGATTTTCCTTAAGTCTAACTGCAGCCAAGGCAGAAGACATAGTCTCTAAGCCTCACTGTGGAACAGCAGGGACAGAACACCCCGACAGCACAGTGAAAGCAAGGCTGCCCTGTGACAGCCATGAGAAGCAAAGACCAACAAGATTCCTGTTTCAGCCCAAACAAAAACAAGGTGCTGGGTAACGGACTCATCCATCAAAACACTTAAGATTCCAACATGAAAACCTTAAGTGGAATCAAATTTTTAAGTCTTTCTCAAAGGGTATGGATCTCAAATGAAAGCTCTCGTGATTTCAGAGCTGAGCAAAACTGTAGCCCTGAAACCAAGGAAGGTGTGGTCTGTCTGCACACTGGCAGGTTTACCTAAAAGTTCCACTTGAGCTACGGCTTTTGACTCCCACAGGGCTCAAGATAAACACAGCTCCAATAAAACTCGATAGCACAGGCTCTGTTCAAGTGAGACCACTTTATAACTTGACCAAGCTCTCTGCCAGGAAATGATTGCTTTTCCAGTTGGACACAGGAATGTGTCCTGCCTTATATCTCTGGGCACAAACCTCACTGTGAGCGGGTGGGCCCCAGGAAGCAGAACCCCAGGCCGGGGAGGGTCTGACAACACAACTCAGTGATACAATTGAAGATGTCCAAAGGAGACCCTACAGACACACAGCCCCGGAAATGAAGATGCCCAAAGAGGACCCTGTGGACACACAGCCCCTGCAGTCCTTGCGCACTGCCCCCTTGTTGAAAGCCCCTGCTTCACAGCCAGCCACACCCTCCTCACCTCCAAGTGTTCTTCACCAATCCAGCCAGTTCAGTGCAGAGCCATTTGCTAATGGAAACAAAGACATGTCTTGTGTACCAAACGTGCTAGGCCACCCCCAAAGAGCCTGGGCTCGTCTGTCTTAAAGCACTCCAATTTCAGTGGCTTCTTTAAGGAGACGTGCAATTTCACCATGATTGTCACATTGCTTTAAGGGTGCCACTGCTATCCCTTCCTTGCTTTCTGCTCCAAACACCCACTGCCGCTGGCCCCCATTCTGTTTACTGAAAAAGCAGCAGCAACAGCAGCAAAAACAGCCCATGGGAACCACTGGGGGTTGCCCTGATACCTACGACTTAAACATATGTTGGAACAGGTCTCTCCACCACATGCTGACCCGTTCCTGGCCCCCATCCCTACAAGCAAAGACTTTCCAGTGAGGCATCCAACTCATCAAGGTGGCCTTGGGAGCCTACTGCACCAGTGATGGGCAGCTTTCAATAAGATCCGTGAAATAAAAGTGAATCAAATTTCTCCAAGAAGGCCAGAAAAGCTGCAGAAGATGGTGGCTACCTGGGACTTCCGGAGGCAGAAGGACACACCTGTGGAGCTCCGGGGCTGACAGGTAGGGGCAAAGCCACCCACCAGACTGGGAAGGACTCCCCACAAGACCTCTTTCTCAAGAAGACACCACAGGAACTCTCTCAAGGCACATCTCCACCAAGTGTCAGCTTCTTCTCCCAAAGCGACCACTTCTTAACTTCTGGACACCATAACAATGCTTTTGTGATAATCACCTCCCTACTCTTCTACATTCTTGCACATCCTGCATTTGTCCCCCCCTAAACAACAGGGTTTGGTTTCACTTATTTTAAAAACCAGTATTGCATGTGGAATCCCACCATGCTCATCTGTGGGTTCCTGCTTTGGTTTGACATCCTGCTGGTGGGATTCACACAAAGTACAGCTTGTGGTGAAGTTGGCTTTTATTACCGTATGGCATGATGTCCTATAAGAGAGGTCCCAATTACTGATCAGGTCTGCTGCTGATATGGTTCGGGGATTTGTCCCCTCCAAATCGCATGTTGAAATCTGGTCCCCAGTGTTGTAGGTGGGGCCTGGCAAGGAGGTGTTTGGGTCATGGGGGTGGATCCCTCATGAATGGCTTGGTGCCCTCCCCACAGGAATGAGTGAGTTCTTCCTCTGTTAGTTCACCAGAGAGCTGGTTGTTTAAAAGGGTGTGGGCCCCCACCCTCTTGTCTCTTCTTTTACCCTGTGACCCCTGCTGCCCCTTCACCTTCCATCTTGATGGGAAGCTCTCTGAGGAGCAGGAGAAGCTCACTAGGAGCAGATGCAGGTGCCAGGCTTCTCGTACAGCCTGCAGAGCTGTGAGCCTATAAACCTCTTTTTGTTATCAATTGCCCAGCCTCAGGTGTTCCTTTATGGCAATACAAAATGGACTAAGACCGTAGCTGATGGATGTTTATGAACAACATTGCTGAGAACACCTCTGTCCTCTGGTGGCATGACGCAGTTGACCGCCCATCCCTGCCTCACCCCGGGTCTCGGGGGCTGCTCCAGCTGACATAAGATCCAAGGGTCAAGGGGTGGATCTGCTGCCCACAGGCTCCCTACTTCAGGGTGAGTTTAAGAACTGTTGAGAGCCTTGGTCCTTCCAGCCTGCCCAGTCAAGAATGACAACTCTTTCCTCCATGGTTGTAGCTGGCAATAAACCCTGTGTGTGTGTCTGTGACACACTTGGTTGGTCTGGGGCTGCTTGCACCAGAAGAATAAGGTGGAAGGGATGCTGTGCCAGTCCTGGGCCCGGTGTTGGGAGCCTGGCAGCCTCCCATTCTTGTCTCTCGGAACACTCCCTGGAGAGTTCTGGTGCTGAACCAGCAGGTAAGACAACCACGTTCCCCAACACCTAGGGCAGGGAAGAGCGAACCCTGCCAGCCCCAGGATTCCTGCCTTTAGCCAGTGCCGGGCAGGGACCTCTCGGACAACAGCAGCCCTGCCCATTCAGTCCGAGTCTGTATGCTATGATGCCTTCTTCTACCTGCAGTGTTCATAATGTTGGTGATTTTTGTTTGCAACTTCGGTCAATGGTATACAGTATGTTTGTTGGCAAAGAGAAGAAGTTACAATGATTCAAGATTACTAGATTGAGAATCACCTGAAGAAAATTAACGAAACTGTTTTTCTTTAAGGCATGTGTAGTCAAGGAAACTACTTTAAAAGTCTATTTCAGATTTATACACACATACTATTAAATATTTCCTTAAGAATTTCTGTTCTGCATTGTTTCCTGATCTTAAAATAAAAAGTCATGTAATGAGATCATATCACATCCACTATAACAAAACCAAAAATTGTAACAGTGAAAAAAAATCACCAAATATTATTGGCTGAAACTTAACTGTTTAAGAGGAGAAGGGGGAAAACCTTGCTATATTAAAACAATCCTTCCACCCCTTTGCATTTCATGAACGTGACCCAAAGGTAAGAGAACTTGGGGGTTTGGAGGAGGAGCCCATTAACGAAAGGATCAGCAGTTATTCTCAAAGCCAGCTCATAAATTTTTCATGTCCCAGTTGTCTAATTTTCAAGATGTTTAAAGTGTTTTAAAAGAAGAACAAAAATTCCACTTGTATACAAGGATATTTCTTAAGGTCTAGTGTTCTTAGATTGATCTACACACATTTGGCAGGTAAGAAAAAAGTTTTTAAAGTACTCTTATAGGTTCAGTTCTTTTCCACCTACCTTGCTTTTAAACTACAAAGTAAAAGAATAAGGTATGTAGATTACAGTGCCATGTGCTCACACATTCTAAGTGGAACACATAAAAAATTCTCAAATCATAGTTTTCATTGTCAAACTGCCATTTTAAATGTATATTTTAGGAAAAACAGAAATTACCCATGCTCCCTCTACCCTCACAAAACTAGTTTCATTTTTGCATGTTGATGTCTAGCTTTTACTGCCTAGACCAGGAGTTTATTAGGGATTTATAGCTTATTAGGCAGTTAAAATCTTTACCATATTCCTTAATCTGGGTATACCTTATGTGTATAATTCTCCCTCTGGATCCTGAGAGATGTGTCCACTGTAACTCAGGGAAGAGGAAAATATAGCTCCTTTGAAATGTTCAAGTTTGCCTGGTAGCTTATAAAGGCAAATTCGACTAGGCAATCTGAGGCCACTCTGGGACTGAGCAAGCCACCCAAATCACCAAGGGTGAAACTATGGATTAACCAGAAGGCCTGGAGAGATGGAGTCAGGACTGAGCACACCCACAGTGTTGTGTTAACGGCTGAAACACCCCCGTGTCTTCTGAGCCTTTCTTCCTCTCTGGAACATTCTAGTCCCACCAGGATGGCAACCTTTGCTTTTTCTCTCCTCAGCATAAGTCATCTTTTTATAGACAAGACAAAAAATTCTACGCTTTGTGGGGAACCAGAGAAGACCCCGTATAGCAAACGCAATCTTAAGCAAAAAGAATAAATTAGTAGGCATCAATTCACCAGACTTGAAGCTACACTGCAAGGCTATAGTAACTAAAAGAGCATGGTATTGGCACAAGAACAGAGACATAGAGCAGTGGAACAGAACTGAGAACCCAGATATAAAACCATCTTCACATAGCCATCTAATCTTTGACAAAGCAGACAAAAACATACACTGGGAAAAAGAATCCTTATTCAATAAATGGTGCTGAGAAAATTAGATAGCCACAAATAGAAGACTGAAACAAGATCCACACCTTTCACCTCTCACAAAAATCAACTCACGCTGGGTAACAGATGTAAATCTAAGCCATGAAACTATAAGAATTCTGGAAGGTGATGCTGGAAAAACTCTTATAGACATTGGCCTAGGCAAACAATTTATGAAGAAGACCCAAAGGCAATCATAGCAACAACAAAAATAAATAAATGAGACCCAATCAAATTAAAAATCTTCTGCACAGCCAAGGAAACTATCACGAGAGCAAACAGACAACCTATAGAATGGGAGAAAATATTCATGTTACACATCTGATAAAGGGCTGATAACTAGAATCTATACAGAAATCAGGAAATCAGCAAGAAAAAATCAAACAACCCTATCCAAAAGTGGGCAAAGGACATGAACAGAAACTTTTCAAAACAAGAAAGACTAATGGCCAACAAACATACGAAAAATGTTCAACATCTCTAATCATCAGGGAAATGCAAATCAAAACCACAATGATATCACTTATCTCCAGTGAGAATGGTCTTCATCAAAAAGTCCCAAAATAGAGGTGAAAGGTGTGGGTCCTGTTTCAGTCTTCTACATGTGGCTATCCGGTTT
>VBSM01001163.1:243885-280035 GCA_008086735.1 Cheirogaleus medius | reverse complement strand
ACATGAGTGTGGTGGGTGTGGGGTGTGTGGGGTACCAGAGTGTGGTGTCTCGTGTTGGAGGGGTGTCTGCCCATCGGGTGTGTCAGGGGTGTCTGTCCTCGGCTGTGTCAAGGTTGTGTACTGAGAGGGCATCAGTGGCCAGAAGTCAGTTTTTTCAGCTGATGCCACAACACTACCTGGAGATCCAGGTAGGTTTAATCTAGTTTCCCGTTCTCAACTACTTCGTATCCTAGGACACAACACTGATAGCACACTTTTGTTTTTCTCCAGTGCATTTCTCTCTCCTGCTCATGAAAAGGCTTCAGTGACTGGCAACATCCACACCCGTGTTGGCCAAAGCACCCACCAGCACCCTGCGATCATCCCGGTCTCTGTCCCTCAAACTCAACGGCATGTCTCACGGAGCAACATCACCCCTGCAAGGATCTCCCTACTCACCCCACCAGAGATCCTGCAGGACGTCCCTGAGTGGGTCCAGTTGTGCTGGGGAGGCCACATGACCATCGGGGTTGGGGCAGGGGACGTGGGTAATAAATAATGGTACTTGCATGCGTGCCTTATGGAAATCAGAGAGGATGTGAGTAATCTGAGTAAAAAACCACCAGTTGCACAGGGCTACACACGTGTGACCTCATTAAAATACCACAATGACCCAGGTAACATTATCATGGATAATGTTATAAGGAACAGTCCCTTAAATATAACACAGCAAAGAATGTGGACCCATGGGAAATCATGGACTGAGGCGCATCCTCTGGGTCCAATCCCCCCACCCCTGGCCATTTGCCCATCAGTCGAGAGTCCTTGAGCTCACAGATGTTCATTTGATCCAAGTTTTATAGAACAGGACGAAACACAGAAAGCAGAAGGGTGTGCACAGATGACTGGGGACCCCATGGGTTTTTACTCCCAGGGTAATGCTCATTAATAATACATTTGGTCCTTCCCTCCTTGGTCCATGGAAAAAACATTTTCTAGAATTTGACCAAGAGCTTTTAAAACTTACAGCAGTTCTCTTTTTAAGCTGTATTTTTTTTTTTGCCACAGTGACATATTAAATGATCTTCCATCAAAGAGATATTCATAAATTCCCTAGGTCTCAGAATGTAGGTTTCATCTGAATGCACACACAACAGCCCCTAAGTCTGTGGGCAAAGCTACAGTCCCCACCACAAACCGGCAGAGGCCTGAAGTTGTTCAAGATATTAATTTTAAAAGACTCGTTTCCATTGGTTTATTTAAAGTGATATTTTAGATGTAGCCATCAGGTCATCTGCTAATGGGTGTGGGTCTGTAGGTAAGTCTGTAAATGAGTATTTCCATGCAAAAGCTGGTGCCTGGCAGCACTTCCCAGTCATCTGCTAAATGGCCTCCCTCCTCCCCACTTCTGCCCCAGGTGACTGCCTTGAGCTCTCCCAGCAAGCTCTGGCCAGGGGTTCCTTTACTGTTCAATCTTCAAAGACAACTCCCTACCCAAGACTGATCTTGGAATTTACTCTCAGTTCCTGGCCAGCCGACACCCTCATGTGCCAGGCTGGTGGGGTTGCCACCAGCCCTACCTGCCATCCCCACCAGGCTTCTTCTTCTTGGACTGTTTCTTATGTTAATGGAACCTCAACTGCCAGCAGCCCTATGCATGTTCTCCATTTTCTGTATATGACCCTGGCCGCCGTCACGAGGGGCATCACTGTCTGCATTTTGTCTTCCCCACTGTCAGGCAATGGAGTCAAGGCGGGGTTGGACGTGAGCCTCTGATGGACCTGCCAGGTCAGGCTCCTCAGTAACAGGACTTGGATCCCAACTGCCCCTGTGCAGCTCTGTGTCTGCAAAGCAGGTGCTGAATAAATAAGAGGGAGAGAGAAAGAAGGAACAAAAGAAAGGGGAGGAAAAGCATAATGAGGAGGGATGGTCAAAAATAAATATTTTCAGAAAATGGATAGTGGGCCTTGGGGAAGGAGTTTTTACTCTTCTTCCTCCCTCAATTACTCATACAGACTCTGGATCCCCAAGTGTCATGAGTATCTGCTGTCACTATTACTTTTGCTGCTGTAAAGATTAGGAATGGCCAGAGACCACGTCCATATTATTATATCTCCTTTAATCCTCACGATGATCTCACCATTATCCTGCTTAACAGCCAGGGAAACTGAGGCAACAAGAGGGTGAGCCTATAGCGTAGGCACCAGCACTCAAACATTGGCCCTCAGGTACCTGGTCCTCACCCTGTGGGCTAGCTTCTCGTTGTAAACGCCAATCAGATGCCACCTGAGCCGGCAATCTCCACCCACTGTCACCTAAAGGACACTGCAGCCAGCCCACTTCCAATCACCCAAAGCTTTTCTGAATCTGGGACAAGAAGAAGAAACAGACTGCATTTGTCCAGACAGACCCTTTTGAATATTTCAATACCTTAATTCCGTTTGTGGAATTCAGAGCTGGCCTGCGATCAGGCCCAATGCTCCCAGTGGTCCCACTGTGTCAAGGTCATGGGGAGGACCCCGTGACTCGAGAGAGGGCAGCGGGGTGGGGCTCCTTTCCCGGGGGGCCTGCTCCTGCTGTGTGGCATCCATGTGCTGTTTGTTTGTAGGTTTCCGCAGCTGCTCTGCACCCGGCCAGAGAGAAAACACACAGACACCACCCACTTCCCTCCAGCTCTTTGCTCAACTGCAGCTTTGGCAAGGGTGGCGTCTAAAGGGGTGTGCACCCCCCTACTCGAGGTGAAAACATGGGATGCCCCCATCGACGGGCGCCCAAATGCCCTTGCCGGCGTGCCCCTCAGAGAGGATGTTCTGCAGTCTTTACACTCACAAGCCTTTGCCAGAAGAATAGGAATGTGAAAGACAACAACCGGGGATGAAAATGGGACAACAGAAAACCCAAGCAGAGTAGTTAACACGAGCAGGAGCGGGGCATGTTGAGAGGAGGGAGCAACTATAATTACCCAGGTAGTTCAGAAAGAAAAAAGGGTGGCTAGGGCCCTGCAAAGGGCTGGGCGGGCTGGTGGAAAGACCCCAGTGATGGGCACAGGACAAGAGGGTGTCCAGAACCTCTCCTGGTTCCTGAAACAAGGGCGTCAGAACACAACTATGTCCTGTCCAGGAGCCCCAATGTCACTGGGGTCTGTGCCAGGCACCCCGCAGGCTCCCCTCTGGGACAGGCTGGGTGCACAACCAGGTCAAAGGCCCAGACGACAGCCCCATCGAGACAGCCCATTTTATCCTGGCCTTATTTTAGCAGAAATGTTTTTATTCTCACATAATACATCCTGACAGCCCTCGCCCCTTTAAGAAATGCTGGTCTAGATTAGGGGTGGGAGGGTTGACTTCAGTTCCTTATGTTCTTAGAAGAAAATGGACTTTCCCTAAAGGGCTGTGACCCCATTCCCACTAGCTTGCTCACCCTTAGAAATGACTGCATGCCTGCAGGCTCCACACAGTGTATCCTCTGTGCAGACGCCAATGTCTGCAGGCAATAAATCTCACAGGACACAGGGAGGACAGGAGGAACCCTAGCATCCGCCACCACCGCCAGCCCTCTGCTCCTACCTTGGCTTCCCCCGACACCCAGAAGGTTCTGACTCCTGCCCTCCCAAGCACCCCCACCGCCCACACTCCTCCCTCCCCTCACCCCCAACTGCTGACAGAGCTGTTTGGGGGCAGTGGCTGCCTGGCACCCCCCAGGTGGTACTCTCACTTTACCTCTCCCACCTGCAGCCATGGAAGAGCAATTATAACCCGCCAACTCCACATCGCGTCCCAAGTCCTCCCTGGTTGATGGGCAGACACTCAGAAGGCCTCGTCCACGGCAGAGAAAAGCCTTGTGACCCCACCCTGGAGCTCCCAGCCTGCTCCCGGGCTCTGCTCATATTCCATGTTCACTTTTCTTTGAGGAAGGGGAATCTTCAAAAGAGCATTCGAGTTGCCCTTGTTTGTAGTTAAACGGCCACAGGATAGTATTTCCAAAACTCAATTCAAAACACAACCAGCCTCAAGGCTGGTTCCAGCCACTCCCAGCCCGCTGCCAGGCCTGCTGTCTGTCTGCGCCTCCAGCCTCACGGCCACTTCCCTGCAGAGCGGGGCCTTTCAACAGCCACTCTCTGGCACCCCCAACTCTCCTGCATGCTTTTTCATCCCTGTAGAGAGGCGGATGAGGGGAGGGGGCCATCAAAACTAAAGCACCACACGTTCCGGCAAGCTGCCCCGAGCCAGCGGCATAAATCAGAGCGGGGTTTTAGTATTCCAGGGCAGAGGAAATGGCTCTCCAGCTAAGTTCCCTACCGTTTCTTAAAGTGATTATTTTGATTTAAGCTGCTGCCTGGTGGCTACATTTCTAGCTTCCAGCTTTAGGTCATTTGTCCCGGGAGCCCAGAGCACAAAGAAACACTGTCTGCCGGGTCCCAGAGGCCTCCTCCAGGGCAGCGCGGGGTGGGCTCTCAGGCACTGAGATCCTTCCACAGCCCAGCACTTGTTCCTGCCAGAGGAGCTGCCAGCCCCCAGGACACCGTTTACTTCTTGCCAATTGCTGTCACACAAGCTGTGGTTTTACTGGAGACCTTCCAGGTGCCTGCAAAGTATCAGGCTCTCTCCACGTCTTAAGAGAATATATGAATTTTTAGGGGGACAGGATTCAGTCCACAGCAAAGTACAAGATCCACTGTACAACATTCTTAGTTTTAGGATGATGAGATTGAGGATGCACTTGCCCGGAGTCATCCAGATAGAGAACTGCAGCCCGGCTGGGCCCCAGCTCCACCCCCACACTGGGGGGATATTGTTGTCCTAACAGGTGTAATAGGTTCACAGCCACCAGAACCTATGCAGTTGGGAAGGTTAAAAAAAAAATCAGAGGCCAGGTGAATTCACTAGGGCGAAAAGGCTGCCTTCAGTAATTATTTTGCATAATCTCAGCTGTATATGGAGTAAGAAGGCTCACTCCAGCGTCCTTGCACGTTCCTGTGGGACAGGGCTGGAAGGGAATGGGGAAAATCATTCCTGCATTTTCCACACACGCATCCTAACTTAAAGCAACCATTTCATAGTTTACAAAAGATTGCTAGACAAAGCAAAATGTATTCATGACACAGCTCAAAGTGATGAATCCAATCAAACATGGCAAGGTGACAGTGGTCTGTCAGGGGAGGGACAGTTCCTTACTCTCCACCCTCCCCACTCTGAGCTACAAAAGGCACGACAGGAGACTTTCTCTGAAAAGGGCCCTTCTGTCCAGCAACACAAAGAGCACAGTGGGAGCCTCTGGACACCCCACCCCCAGCATCTGCCTCCCCCACTGTCGGCCTGGAGGTGGTACAGCCAACCAGGGCCTTCGCCAAGAGCTCCCCCTAATTAGAGACTCCCAGGTGAGTGCACTGGGTGCATCCCAGGCCACAAGATGTTCACGGAGAATCCATCCCAGCAAACCATCCCACCCAGTTCTTCCGCAAAACTCACCCACTTGACAAACATACAGGCAGGAAGCTGGGCAGAAGAGGTTCCCGGTCGGCGCCCTTCCAACACTCCCTCCAGCCTTCACGCACACCCACACCACGCTGCTCACACCAGAGAACCATTTTTCATCAACTCCACTGGGGTATAATTTACATACAATAAAACACACCCATTTGAGCTACACATCATGAAGAGTTTGGACAAATGAACATACCAATGCAAGCACCACCACATCACCCCTGAGAAGCAGCTGGCAGAAGTAACTTCAGACCTGCCAAGGCTGGAGGTGGCTGACGGGACAGGGGTACTCTCAGAGCAAGGCCACCCCGAGGACGCCTCCTGGCTGGGCTCCCACAACGGCACCCCACCAGTGTGGTGTGGGGAGAGGGGACCCAGCTGTTCTCCATCTGCATGACCTTGAGGAATATGCCTCAGTCTCCTCATCTCAAATCTAAGACGCTGTACAGTGGATTTTGGACTTTGCTGTGGACTGAATTGTGTCCCAACAAAATACGGTGAAGCCCAAACCTCACTGTGACTGTATCAGGAGACAAGACTTGTTAGGAGGCCATAAAGTTTAGACAAGGTCATAAGAGAGCTTCTAATCCAGCAGGGCTGGAGTCCTGCACGAACGGGAAGAGACACCAGAGCTCTCGCTTTCCACCCCACGAAGACACAGCGAGAAGGTGCCGACCACAGCCAGGAAGAGAAGCCTCACCAGAAAGCAACTCTGTCAATACCTTGATCTTGGACTTCCAGCCTCCAGAACGGTGAGAAATAAATGCCTATTGTTTAAGCCTCCTGGTCTGTGTACTCTGTCACGGCAGCCTGAGCTGACTGAGACAGACTTGCCTCTGCAGAGAACAGAAAGGTTCTAAAGGAAACCTCCTCAGGTGAAACCGCACCACACAAACGTGAGGGAGCTGCTCTAGGCCAGCAGGCCCAGGGTCTGGGGTCTCGAGTCTCCGCCGTGCCCTGGGCACCACCGTGGCACGCTCTGCTGTGGTCCCGGGACCTCCTTTGAACTGCGGAGCTCTGGAGAAGATGGAGGAAAGCCCTGGGCTGGGGGTTATCTTTTCATTTACTGCCCTCTGCCTTCTAAGGGGGAGGGGACCCAAATATCAACCACTGCACGGACAGCACTGTGCCTCCAGAAATCATCTGTCAAAGTGCATAAAGACGTGTGTAAGAAAAGTGTTCTTCAGGTACGGGGATAACCACAGGGCACGGCGTGGGGACATCGGGTGCAGAGCTGAGGACACCGTCAGCCGAGGGAGCCGCACCGCCAACAGCATGGGTGGGTGGGGGAAGGTGGGCCCAGGAGGGACCGGGCTGGAGGTGGGCATAAGAGAGGCGAGACGGAGCGTCAGGTGTCAGCATGTGCCAGCTCTGCAAACACCAGCGGCAGGCTGGGAGCCGGAAAGCGCAGCTGAGGGCTGTAAGGGGCCTGCCCCCCACGGGCAGGATGCCTCACCCCCAGGAGGCCACTTTTCCTCCCTCCTGGACCCCTCATTAGTCCAGAGGGTGCTGTGGCCTCACACGGCTGCAGGCCCAGGACCATCTCCCCAGCCTCTAGAGATGGTCCTTGGAGGACAAGACCTATTGCCATGTCCCTAAATGACCCCTTGCTCCTCTCTACGACGCACCAACAAATGGATGGAAGGCTACATGCACACGCCACACGGCAGCACAAATACTCCCCGGAAGGGCTCCCAAACCCAGTCCCCCACTCTCCACATCTGGGGTCAGCTCCACACTGCCACAGTTCCAGCCTTTCAAATAAGTCTGAGCAGGCAGGAGGACCCAACTGCCCCACAGGTCTCCTCTGCAGCTGTTTTCCCCATTTCCGCTGTATGGAGTATGCTGGGGTGGGGGTGGGAGATCCAGCCTGGGAACGCCCACCGAGCACATGGGGGACCCTGCCTTTCCCAGCCGGAGATGCTGGCAAGCAGGAAGACACCCTTCACGTCTTCACTGCCACCCACAATTACACTCCCAGAACTCAAGTTCCACAGGCTGGGCTCGAGTCAGTCTTTGATCTTGCAGGAAACACCCACACAGACTCGCTCTCTGGACGGGAAGGACGCAGGAGCCAGCTCTGGCAGAACTCCTGGCTAGCGAGCCTGCCTGGTAGTGTTGAAACTGCCTCGAAATGTAAAACAGATGAGTCTTTTAAAGAAAAAGTTATTTATATTGTGGAATCTTTCACAGCAAGCAGAACTTGGAGAAAGTTTATCACCTGGGGCACAAAACCAGTGATATTCGAACCTTCTTGCACTGAAGGGATAGATGTGTTTTATGGAAAGTAAAGACGAGGAAATCTGTTGGTTTGATGCTATTAATATTTCTTGATTTCTATTTCTGATAACATGCATGCCAGTTCTAACCAATCACGGAAGAATGCCATCCAACGAGCTGGCAAATAACCCTTTTCCTGAGAACGCCCTGCAGAGGTCAGGATTAAGAGTGAAGTGTAAAAATTAATTAAACCAGGGGAGGGGAGTTGTAGGCAAACTGCCTGCCGGTTTTTCAGAAAGGAGTGGACATCTGTCCGTCCACCCATCTAGAGACAGGTGATCAGGCATGGACTTGGGTGCACAGGGCCTCTGCTCAGCGCCATCCATTCTACCCAATCTTGCTGAAGTCTTCTTTTTTCAAATAACAGCTGGGCATGGGGCTTTAGTTGACAATATTGTGCTGGACTCATGTTGGCCTAAAGTGGTAAGCTTTTTACAGTAATGTCCACATAATACATGAAGGAAGGAAGTACTCTACAATACCTTGGTGTTCATGGACTTTTAAAGCGATTACAACTCTTAAGAAGGATTCTTTTCTATGAAAATCAGGACTCTTACCATTGGACCTGTAGGGGAAGCATCCACGAGCCCAGTTCCACAGTGACCACAAGCCTGCCGGGCCAGGGTCTTACCTCCAGGCTGTAACTAGTGTCATTTTGCAAGTGACTCTGGGACTTGCTGCTTACCTGAGATCACCCTAGCCAACCTCACCATGGGAGCAGACCCTTTCTTGTGTGGTTTGTGTGATTTCACAAACTCCTTTTAACCACCCCAGCCATAGTCACGCGAGATTCCCAGGCTTTTCTTGATTTCAACACCTGGGAATCCAGGGCGACAACAGAGAACAAAAGACCAAAGGGCACCAGGCTGTAGGAATAAACTTCAACAAGAAAAACATCTCAGCTGATGAGAGTGCAGTCTCTGAACGGGGCTGTGTGCTCCCAAGCTCTCCCCCTTCTGTCTTTCTTGTGAAAGGTGACAATTCCAAAGGAGCCCGCCAGAAAGAGCCGTACATGGCCGGGTTCACAGAAACCCGCAGCGCTGGAATCAAGTTTGCTTTCCTAAGAGCCGGCACTGCCAGAGATCACTACAGAATATTTGACTTTTGCATCATAAGTTTCCTTTAATCTTCAAACTTTCTTTTATACTGTGCAAGTAACACACGAATACATCCCGCTCTTTATGTTACCTCACCTTCTCCAGACAGAACCACTTTGTCATTTGTGCATTCAAACCTTCCTCTGCCTATAGGAATACACTATTTTGAGCATGTTGTTTTCCCTAAATAGCATCACTATACACATGCTATTTTTGCAAATTACTTTTTTCCACTGAGCCCTTGACTTGGAAATCTTTGAGGTCAGAACCACTTCATTTTTTTTTTTCATTGTATTCCCTAGTATGAGAATATTCCACATTTGTGAGTTTGTTTTCTTGCCATTTCCCAAACAATAAACAGTTAATGTTTCTTTTTCTCTCACACACAAATAGCACTGCTATAAATATCCGTGTCCATGATCCTCTGTGTCCCCAGCTCAGCGTGTCTGGAAGATAAATCCCAAGACATGGAAATAGTGGGCCCACGGTGCACGTGCTGTTGATTGTAAGCAGCACAGTGAATCGCCCTCCAAAGTGGGTGTATCAATCTACATGCTGGTTCGTGAAAATGCCTATTTCCTCAAACCCTCACCTTAAACCTTACCAATATGATAGCTGAAATCATAACTTATATTATTTTATGTTTCCTAACATAGTGTGGGAGATAGAATAATGGCCCACCAAAGACGCCCACATCCCAATCCCCAGAACCTGTGAATATGTGACCCTTTGTGGCTAACGGGACTCTGCAGATGTGACTACGGGTCGTGAGGGGAAGAATCACCCTGGACTCTCCTCGGGCCGGTGTAACCACCGTGCGGAGCAGGACTACAGGCGGAGGCCACGCCACCGGCCGTGAGCCCAGGCGCTGCTGGACGCTGGAGGAGGCTTCTTCAGAAGGAGCACAGCCTCACCCAGTCCAGACTTTGGACCTCCAGAACTTCACGGGGATAAATGTGCGTTAAGTAACTAAGTTTATGGTATTTGTTATAGCAGCCAGAGGAAACTAATACAACTAGTAAGGATGAGTCTTTTTCCTAATTTGACTAGTTATACATTCTTTTCCAAAAATTGCTTTTTAAATTTCCTTTGCCCATTTTATAAGGCTTCTATTAAAATTTATCAATTTTTTCAATTACAGCTCTTATTGACTTATTTAAGGATGATTTTTCTATCTCAAAGTCATAAACAAATTCTGTCTCTATTTTTTCAGGGGTGACTGGTATAAAGCAGATGTGTAATATGATATTTTCCCAAAGGTATATATAATTGTTTTAACATCATTTATGAAAAACTTCATTATTTCTCTATTCGTTGAAAAGACACTTTTATAATTTAATAAATTCCCATATATTCCATGGGGCTGTTTCTGGATAATCTACTCTATTCCTTCAATCTATTTGTTTATTTAATCACCGCAACACATTTTGCTATTGGATAGAGCACGGCCAATGGGCTGTTCTGGGGTGGGCCCTACAGAAAGCACCAACACTCAACAGCCAGGGGCAGGCAAATTTAGAAAGAGTTACTGGAAAAGCGGACCACGCCATGAAAGGTAAGGAGAACTGAGTGTCCCACAAGGCAAAAGGAGAGGATAGAGTCCAGAGTCGGGAGGTGGCACCCCTGCAGAGTGAAGCAGAAGGTCCCCGGCAGTGAGAAAGCCATGTCAGGATGCCACAGCAGCGCATGAGCCTCCACGTGGACAGCCTTGGCAGACACACGGCATGGTGGCAAGGCTGGGGGTGGGGCAGCTCCTGTCCCGCTTCTGCCCCTCCACCACCCTCTCATCATGCAGGAGACTCAGGTCGGTGCAGGGACACTGTGGAGCCCTGGCAAGTGGGGACCACCCTGGTAACGACAGACAGTACTTATCAGCATGAAGGGGTACCTCGCCCCTCTCAGGCCTCAGCTCTGCGTCCTGCTTGCTAGTTCAAGACAACAGGATGCGTCCCACTGGACATCTTGTTTTGTGACTCTCCAGTGAATGGGCTGGGACAGTAAATGTGAACAGCCTGGTGGGTCAGATCTCACGGATTACTGCTCAACGCCATCTGATAGTGCCGTGGGGTTTGTGCCCGCTGTGGGAAACAGCAGGGACACGGAAGATGACAGGACACAGGGAACTGTGAGCAGAGCAAAGATTCGTGAAATATAGCTGAACAAAATATTCCTCAACCAATATCTGCAATATTTCTACCATAAATCGGGTTCCCCAAAAAGCCAACTCAGAGATGAGAACTTGAAGTCAAGTACTGTGTTTAAGAGATGAAGCCAGGAGTCCCTGGGAGTGGAGTAGAAGGAGGGGATGGAAGGAGGCCACAGGGAGTGATGAGCAGGTTCCTGATGTGAGTGACACAGCTCCATGGCACTGGGCACCCACGGCAGGCCATGGACAGCACACAACTCACAGCCAAGGGCTTGGGCTCAGTAGCCTGTGTGATGTGGCGGGAGACTGGGGTGGGTTCGGAGGCAGCGCTCTCCCATACGTAATTACCAAGGCTTGACCCACATGGTCTTTCCTACCACAAACACCCTCTGCTGCTGTTGACGTCTTGCACAAAGACAGTTTTCCATCTGCAAAGTCTTCATTGCAAGGTAGTGAAGCAGTAATTTTATTTTTAGCTTTTATATCACTGCCCCAAGTCTTGTCTTATAGATGAAGAAATTAAGATCAAGTATCCTCTTTTAAAAGTGCATGTGTAAGTGGTTTTGCTCTATCCAGTGTTTAGGTTTGGGACCCTCGGCTTCCCAACCATCTTCCACTTTAGCATCTTCTCGAAGGCAGCAGAAAATCCAGTGCTCCCTGAGGTGCCGAATCCTGCATTCCCATCACGTGTGACTTTTGTTAACAGAGCAAGACCTTACTAGTTTTGATGCTCATTAGAGGTAAGGTCTTAATTGCAGAGTACTGTTAAAATAGCGTTGCCACCAGCCATTTGGCTTGGACAAGCCAACAAGGAACTAGCAAAGGCTTTTATTTTAAGAACTACTTTAATCCATCAGTCAAAATAATTTGTAACTGGCAGATATGCCTTTGATATTTTAGTAGAGGCAAATGAAAACAGACATCGATAGGTTATATTACAACTGATATTAAAATGCTTAGAACAATGTTTTCAGTAGAATGAAATTATTCTGTAGGCCTTGTGAACATAAAAATTAGCTCAATTCCTCATCCCTAAAAGTACTTCCTTGGCGGGATCGACATTAACGTTAGACTCGGTGATCACCGGCTGTCAGATGTTCTGTGGATCCAGGGAGCTATTAAAACAACTATTCCTATTAAAACAGCTAAGAATCTGTCTTAAAGCCAAGCCCACCCTCACCCATTGCAGGAAAGCGGCTCGTACCAGGAAAGCTCAGTTCCTGGGCCCTTCCTTCCGCCGGTGCATCTGAGGGGCGCGACAAGTACTCCTGGGCGTAACGTTCACATGCTGGACATAACTCAACCCAGAGAGACCCTCAACCCCAGGCACATCACTCAGCCACCCCACCTTGCAGCCTGGTCCCAGGCCAAGGCCAAAGGGTCACCGGACCCCAGGCCAGGCAGGTGTCCTCCCTGAGAAGGGAGGTGTGAAGCTGCACCTCCCACGGTGCTGGGCTGCCCCTTCCCACAGAGCAGTGACCTCCATCCTTGCACCAGGTGGCAGAGTGAGCGTCTCAGAGGTAGCAGGGACGCTTCTCCCCAGCTCGGCAGCAGCACCAGTAGGCTTCCTCCCCGGCCACATCGCCTGGGTCAGGGACACCATGACACGGCAACATTGTGGAAGAAAGTGGGGTGGTAAAGGACAGAAGTATCTGGAAACAGAGGACATGCATAACTATATAACTCTGGGACACTGCTTCAGAGAGAGAGGCGAGGGCAGACTTGGGGTCAATGCCCCCAGAGAGGCCGCTGCAACCAAGTGCAAAAAATGTACCCTCTGGGTGAAGCACCAAGCCATGCCATCTAAATGATCCAGGGGCTCTGGGTTCCAGGAGCCACCCCTGATCCAGAGAGCAGAAATGAACAGGTTCCAAAGATTACCCATAAAATCTCAGAGTGCCAGGAAGAGTACTGCCCAACAAAAAGTAAAGAAATAAAATTTAAAAGAAAAAAGAACTGTCCTCGTTCTATAAACAAGCAAATGAGGGTATATAAATGCTACAAGCTAAACTGCATGTCTGTTAGGGGCTAAACTGTGTTCCACCAACATTTTCACATTGAAGTCCCAGCCTCCAGCACCTCAGAAGGTGACCATGTTTGGAGATAGGACTTTAAAGAGGTAATTACCATACACTGAGCTCACAGGGTGGGCCCTGATCCAACGTAACTGGTGTCCTTATAAGAAGAGAAGGTGAGGACAGAGATGCACACTAAGGGACGACCACATGAGGACACAGGGAGAAGGTGGCCGTCTGCAAGCCAAGGAGAGAGGCTTCAGGAGGAACCAAACCCACCAACGCCTTGATCTCAGACTTCTACCCTCTAGAACTGTGAGAAAATACACATCTGTTGTCTAAGCTACCCAGTCCAGGGTCCTCTGTTATAGCAGCTCTGGAAAACCAATACAATGCCCTTGTCTGAGGCTTCACTTGCTAAAACAGATATCCCATAAGAGCAATAATAACTCTCAGCATTTAAGGACGCTTGCTATTCTAGGTGGTTTCATGCAATCACAACAACCCCACACAATGGGTGTATTATTCTTATTATCCACAATGAACAGAGGAACAAATTCCATCATTCTTTACTAAGCCACTTACCCGAGGTCACCCTGGCCTTGAGGATCTAGAACCTGTGCTCACTCCCACCCCTGGAAGCAGTCCCTTCCTCTGGGCACCAGCGCACACTCATGTGCAGTATGGCAGGAAGGGCACCAGACCACAGCTCCTTGAACCTCCGTCTGGTGTCATGGGTGACCGTCAGCAAGGCCATACCCTCCTGCATCACCTCCTCCCCTCCCCGCCCAACCTCTAGGTCTAACCAGTTTTAAAATCCCACGCATGTTACAGAAACAGTTTCATTAGCAACAACAAGGTTGTCTTAACTTTTGCACAGAGACCATCCACACCAGGCCTAGACCTCACTGGTCAGACGGTGGGGCCTGCCACCCTGCCACCCCAGGTCCCCGTGCGGGGTGTGGGGTGCAGGCTGCGTGACTGTGGGGTTGCGGCGCAAGCTGTACACAGCCTTGCCTTTATGAGCAACTGCGAGCAGCACTCAAGGACTGAGTCAACTGGAAACACACTTTAAAAAGCATTCCGGCAGGCCACGCCCCACAGCAGGAGACTCGCAGGCAGTGTGCGGAGAGCCTTGATCAACCTAGGCCTGTGTTTAGAGCCTTCCCCGGGCTGCACTCGGGAGTGAGCTGTCACACACCAACTTCTGGGCAGGCTGGTGGCCCGTCTTCTTCTGGGCCAAGCAGGGGCGGGCAACTTCCTCCCTGCAGAGCTTAAATCCCCTCTCCCCGAAGCCCACAGCAGATCAGCCTCCTAGGGAGGGGCCCAGAGCGACAGGGCCGCCCTTGTTCCCCTGCAGGTTCAACAATCTGGTTTTCATTGAACAGAGTTCTTAGTGCTCTCCCACCACATTTTTCTTTAATTATGATAAAAGAGAGTAACTTAATCAAGCATAAATCCTGTTGAAATGAACAGGCGAATAAAAGGGGTTAACTTAGAGAAAGAGGGGCGGGTGGAAACTCCCACCACAGGTCCTCTGGTTTAGGCCACCAAGCCCAGCACATAAAAATGAAGGCTCGTTCCCACCCAGAACCTGGTCCTAATCCTGCCGCCAGAAGAAACAAAGGCCAGCCATGGCCTGCTCAACTGAGCACCTGCAGAACAAAGACCACGGTTCACCAGGCTGTCCCCAAGGGCGGGACCACCAAGTCCTGCAGCCCCCAACCTGGACTCCTTGTCCCACACCAAGTGCTGACCAGGTGAGAGGTGGTGACTGCTGGGGACTCACCTGGGCATTGAAAGGTCTGGGCACACACACGGGCATGCACACATGCACTTGCACAGGCACATGCATGTACATACACATAACTGCATGCACCTACACACATGGACACATTCACACAGGCACACACACGTGCACATACCCACAGAGCAGTTCTCCATGTACACACACATAACTGCATGCACCTACACACATGGACACATTCACGCAGGCACACACACGTGCACATACCCACAGAGCCTACATGTGCCTACCGGCCAGCAGCAACCCCAAGACATCCTCAGAAATGCAGGATCTCGAGCCACCTAAACTGACAGAAGCAGACACCCTGGGATGGCGATGGGCAATCTGTATTTAACAAGCCTTCCTGACTAAAGTTTGAGACTCCCTGCTGCCCAGAGCACGCTTCATTAATGTAAAGGCAAAGTGTTGGGTTAAAAAATAAGATCACAATTTTCTCACTTCACTTGAGACATTTTATGTGCTCATTACAGCTCATAGGAAGTAATATAATAATAATGATTGTAATAGCACTTAGCATTCCCGCAGGGCCTCTGCATGCCACATGGATCTTAACTACTGATACAAACCAACTCACTGAATCTCCACAAGGAATTTGAGGCCAGTGCCAGCATCTCCAGCTTACTGAGGAGGAAACTGGAGCACAGAAATGTTGAGTAACTTGCCTGAGATCACACAGCTAGTGGGGAGTAGAAGAGGAATCAGACCTGGGCACCAGGTTCCACTGTGCACCTCCTAAATACACACAATGCCAGGCGCTGCATGGGATGCCAGGCAAGCAGGGTGGTCCTGCCTTCCAGAGAGCCACCACCAAGAAGGGATGAAGGACAGGTGGCTGGGAAGGCCCAAGCGCAGGGGCTTGAGAGGGCTGGTGCAGCTGAACGAGAGGCCCGCTGGTCAGTCCATGAGACTTTGGTGACCCACGAGGAAACACCAGTGCAAGGTAAAGACCCCAGGCAGGGGTAGAACTCAGCCCTGCCAAGAAAGAGCATTTGAAAGTCTTTACGCTGCACCCCAGAGAAAGATTCTGAAGAAAGCAAGGGCACTTTCTCTAACTTCCAGACTGAAGGTGCTAGGAATGACAGTCTCTCCCTTGGATAGAATAAGATTAAGCTACAACAAGGGTGCACAGCTCCGCTGGATAGGACCATCACAAAGAAAGCTGCATAGAGAAGACCCTGCCCCCTCGACCCACTCCAAGTGGCGCTAGGGCATGTGCAGTCCCAAAGGCCTGGGTGCTGCTCCAGGTGGGTAAGGAAGCTCGTTCTAGAAGCAGGTACAGGGCAGGGGCCTTTCTTGGGGAGGTGAATAGAGACTCCAATTGGCTTGAAGAAGGGAAGGCACAGGAAGAAACAGGAGACTCCTCCGGAAAGCCTTGGGTTCCAGGCCCTTCCCATCAAGAACTTGTAGAAAAGTGAACCACTGATCAGTTTAAGGAGACCTCCAACCTCTGGGAGAGGGAAGAGCCCACCTTTCTCCCCTGTGAGAGAAAGGCTGTGGAGTTCCCTCGGCAGTAGGCCAGGAGATGGGGGATGTCCTTAGCAGAGGGGCCTTCAGCAGCACCCAGTGACCCCCTGGCTGCAAAAGAAACCGAAGCAACCCAAGGTTATCCCTGCTGTCTGGATGAATGGGAGGACCTCATCAGAAACACAGGAGTTGGGAAGAAGGGCCGGCTTGAGAGGGAAGATAGTCCATCTGTGAGCAGGCACGTGATCAACATACGAGATGTACTGTATTAGAGTTCTCCAGGGACACAGAACCAATGAGATGCAGACAGATAATATAGATAGATATAGATATAGGTATATTGAGAGGGGTATATTGAGGGGATTGGCTCACATGATCATGGAGGCTGAGAAGTCCCAGGACAGGCCATCTGCAGGGATGCTGGACTGTGGCTCAGGCCAAGCCCGAAGGCCTCAGAACCTCAGAAGCCACTGGGGTAAGCCCTGGAGTCCAGAGGCTGGAAAGCCTGGAGTTTCCATGTTCAAGGGCAAGAGGAGGAGAGCATCCCACCTCTAGGACAGAGAGAGAGAAGAAATCCTTTCCTCTCCGTTTTTGTTCTATCCTGGCTGGCTGAATGGCCACATTGAAAGCAGATCTTTCCCCACTCAGTCTAATGACTCACATGCCAGTCTCTGCTGGAAACACTCTCACAGACACGCCCAGAAGTAATGCTTTACCAGTCTCTAGGTATTCCTTAATCCAGTCAAGATGACACCTAAAATTAACCATCACAAAACTAATATACAAAAAAAGCAATCGTATATTTATGTGCTAGTGATGAACAATGTGAAAATGAAACTAAGATAAGTCCATTTACAATAGCATCAAAACAGATTTAACCCCTAAAGAAATGCAAGACTTATACTCTGAAAACTATCAAATACTGCTGAAAGAAATCAAAGACCTAGATAAGTGGGAAAACATGCATGCTCATGGATCAGAAGACTCAGTACTGTTAAGATGGCAATACTGATCAAACTTTTCTACAGATTGGACATAATCCCTACCAAAATCCCAGCAGGTTTCCCCCCCAGAAAGTGACCAGCTTCTAACTGATACGGAAATTCAAGGCACCCAGAATAGCCAATACAATACTGAAAAAGAAGAACTAAGCTGGAGGACTCACACTTCCAGTAATTCAGGCAGTGTGGTGGTCCCAGCACAGGACAGACATACTGATCAATGGAACAGACTTGAGAGTCCAAAAATAAACCCTCACATTTAGGGTCAACTGATTTTTCACAAAGTTGCCAAACAATGCAATGGGGCAAAGAACAGTCTTTCAAACAACTGGTACTGGAATAATTGGACACACAAAAGAGTGAATCTGGACGTAAATGTTGGCGTGGATGCGGAGAGATAGGAACACTCCTACCCTGCTGGTGGGACTGCAAACTAGTCCAGCCTCTGTGGAAAGCAATATGGAGATTCCTTAAAGCGATACAAGTAGATCTACCATTTGATCCAGCAATCCCACTACTGGCCATCTACCCAAAAGAACAAAAGTCACCCTATGAAAAAGACACCTGCACTCGAATGTTTATAGCAGCATAGTTCACAATTGCAAAGTTGTAGAAACAACCCAGGTGTCCATCAATACATGAGTGGATTAATAAAATGTGGTATATGTATACCATGGAGTACTATTTAGCTCTAAGAAACAATGGTGATATAGCACCTCTTGTATTTTCCTGGATATAGCTGGAACCCATTCTACTAATAGAAGTATCTCAAGAATGGAAAAACAAGCACCACATGTACTCACCAGCAAATTGGTATTAAGCGATCAACACCTAAGTGGACATATAAGAATAACATTTATCGGGTGTCGGCCAGGTGGGAGTGGGGAGCAGGGGATGGGTATATACAAACATAATGAGTGAGATGTGCAACATGTGGGGGATGGTCACACTTGAAGCTCTGCCTCAAGGGGGGAGGGGGGCATGGGCAATATACATAACCGTAATATTTGTACCCCCATAATATGCTGAAATAAAAACAAAACAAAACAAACAAACAAAACAAAACAAAAAACAAACAAATAAACCCAAAATACAAGAATTAACTAAAAATAAATCACAGACCTATGGTGTAGATGGAAGCTGTCGGTTAAAACTTTTTTTTAAATAAAAAAATAAATAAATCATAGACCTAAGTGTAATTGCTAAAACTATACAAAATTCTTAGAAAAAAAACAGATGCAAATTTTCAGTCTTGAGTTAAGACAAGGGCTTCTAATATAGGAAACCAAAAGAAAAAGAAACAAAAAATACATCAATTGGACTTCATCAACATTGAAAACCTTTTGTGCTTCAACATACATCATCAAGAAAGTGAAAAGACACCCACAAAATGGGAGAAGGTGTTTTCTTATCATTGTGTGCGTGTGTGTGTATTTGATGTAATGTATTTGATAAGGGGTTGTATCTAGAGTATATAAAGAGTATATAAAGAACACTGCGATGGACTGAATATCTGTGTCCCCCCCTAAAATTCTTATCTTACCCCTAACCCTCAATGTGAAGGTACTGGGAGAAGGGGCCTTGGGGAGGTAATTAGGTTTGGATGAGGTGATAAGAGTGAGGCCCCACGATGGGATGGGTACCTTCATAAGGAGAGGTGGAAACACCAGAACTCACTCTCTCTCTCCACCATGTGAGGACACAGCGAGAAGGCAGCCCTCGAACGTGCCAGGACCTTGATCTTGGATTCCCAGCCTCCAGCACTGTGAGAAGTAAGTGTCTGTTGTTTAGCCACCTGCTCTATGGTACTTTGTTACAGCAACCTGAGCTGACTTCTTCAGACACAACTAGATAACAAAAAGACAACTCAATCAAAATATGGATCCGAACAGTCATTTCTCCAAAGGAAATACACAAATGGCAGATAAGCATGTGAAAAGATGTTCAACATCATTAGCTACCCACGAGATGCAAGTCAAAAACCACTTCACACCTACCAATATGATTATAATCAAAAAGATAAGTAATAACAAGTGTTGGTGAGGATGTGTAGAAACTGGAACCCTCCTACAACTGCTGGTGGGAATATAAAATGATGCAGTCCCTATGGAGGACAGTCTAGCAATGCTTCAAAATGTTAAACACAGAGTTACCATAAGACCCAGCAATTACTACTAGGTATGTAACCAAGAGAAATAAAAACATAAAAACTTGTACAGGAATAGTCACAGTAGCATTATTCATAATAACCAAAGAACGTAAGTAACCCAAATGTCCACATAAAAATAAATAAATAAAATGTGGTATATTCATAGCAATGGAGTATGATTCAGCCATAAAAAGGGATGACGTACTGATACATCACACTACAACATCGATGAATCTACACAACATTACGCTAAGGGAAGGAAGCCAGACACAAAAAAACCACATATTATATGATTCCATTCGGAAGAAATGTCCAGAACAGGCAAATCCATAGAGACAGAAAGCAGATTATTGGATGGCTAAGCCTGGGAGAAGATGAGAGAAAGGAAATGATAGCTAATGGGCATGGGGTTTCTTTTTCAGATGATGAAAGATGTAAAACCGGTTTGTGGTGATGGTCGCACAGCTCTGTGGATATACTAAAAATCACTGAGTTGTGCACTTTAAATGGTGGATTACACAGTATGTGGATTATATCTCAACCAAAGTATAAAACTAAAAATGACTAATTTACAGATGCTGGAAATAGGGAGGGAAGAGGAACAGGTTCAGGCGATATAAAAACTAGAAACAAAAGCAAGGAAGCAAAAGTAGAAACAAAGTGGGCTCAGAAAAAGGTGCAGGTGGGCTCAGTTGGGAGATGAACTCCCGGACCCCCTTAAATATGCAAGGCTCCCATCCTTATCCTGGGTGCAGACTAACTTCCTTTCCCACTGTACACCTCTGCATCCCCTGGCATTCAAATCCAACCTACAAGGCCCCGGGATTCCTGTTAGATCATCTGGATCACCGCATGCAGCCCAGGGAACAGGGTCCTCCTGTTTGCATCAGTCCATCAGAATTTTGGCCAGAACAAGGCCTGGTTCTTGCACTGGAGAGAACCCTAAGTGCCACTCCAAGTCCACAAGCCCAATCCTGGCCCCATGTCCACCCCTTCCTTAGGAGGCTAAGAGCAAGAGCCACGACATCAGGAAGAGACGGGCATGAGTAGGAACACTGTTAGTGCACACAGAGAAGGAATGAATGGTCTGGCCCTGCCACACAGTCTCAATTATGACTTAGACACATTATGATTCTCATGTCAAAGTTTGCAGGAAGAGGCCATCGCAAATCAAAGCATGCAGAAGCCTCCTGGCCAGAACTGCGAAAATCACACAAGACGGTCTGTGGTGATATGGCCACCTTGCATTCTCACTCAGTTTCTCCTTCCAAGCAGAAGTCTCAAGAATCCACTGCTTCCCAAATCCACGAGAGCACACCAAAGGGGTGCTAGGAGGCTAGGATAGTTTCAGGATGTGCTCATTTTAGACAACAACTTATTGAAAGACAGATAATTTTCACCATGACTGAGCACAGAAAAAAGTAACAGATAAATCACATCTTGGTAAATGTTTTATTTAAGCTGATGTTACTTCATTTTATCTTCCTTCTATCTGCTCTGAAGGGGAAGTGGGAGTTCACGAAATTAAAGTTCTTTACTACCATCACTTTAACTGATGGCTTCTTCGCATGGCAAGTTTAAACAGCCACAATATCCCCTTAGCCAGGGATTTCTGTGCTTTGAAAAATGCTCACCTCAACACCAAAGTCTTCAACAGATTTCTCTGTAATCTTCAAAAGCTAAGCCTAAAACTTTTTTTCAATATAGTTTTCAAATACAGTAATTCTACCTGACAATAAAGAGCTCAAAATATCTCCATGAGTTCTTTCATAGGACAACAAAGGAAAGCACCACATGAAGGTGCCAGCTGTTCTTAAGCCCATCGACTGGCGGCCGGACACCTCCAGCCGCAGTCCACGCTAGGACCAAGCAGCACCTTTGCACTGCGGTGCTGTGCTTAAGAAAACAGACCCCAGATTAGACAGAAACTTGAGGAATCAAATGACTCTGAAACCATGTTTTTGTTTTCTTTAACTGAGAAATATTGTGACTTTAGCAACATTAACATTCCTCCTCTTCAGAAAGTAATATACCAAAACACTGATTTTGTAGTAGTCAAACTAGGGAGGAGAGAAGAGTCATGTCGTTTTTAAAAGCACATCAAGTAACCAAAAGCAATTAAGTAAATATCTTATTTTAAGCAAGAAAGAGATACCTTTTTGCAGATTAGTCCTTTGTCATTCCTTTAAAAACCAGAAAAGGGCATGGTAATATTTCATTTTCAAGATATGAGCCCAAGCCTGTTTATTTTAAATGAGCAAATTGCGAGATTGTGGACTAAGTTCCACTTTGACTTTGTGTTGGAAGCATGGGAGTGGGAAGGTGCAGTGAAGAAACGCTGGCTGCTTTGGAGGCGGTGCAAACCTACATGCAACTTCTGAAAGAAGGCGAACACCTGAATCAGAGAATCAGAGTCACCAGCGATGTTCAACAGGGCCCTACCTCCAAATGTAATATAAAAGATGTTTTCCTTAAACTGCTCCAGAGCATATGCCTCTAACATGGGACTTTAACCAGATTTAGCTACATATGCTGAATAAATGGCCACCTTCTGAATTACCTACATCAAAATACTCCAGCTAGGCTAGGTGTTGTGTTACAATAGTGGTATCACAGTGAAAATGCTGGCAAAAGAGGAAATACAGATGTTCTTCCCTCTACTCAAATCCAAGCTTGTTAGCTACAAGTTTCAAAGAGTAGCTTCCCACAGCAGAATAAACTTGCTGCATCGTACAACAAGGGAGCCACTAGACATATGGAGCTAATAAAATTAATTAAAATTAAAGAAGATTTAAAATTCGGTTAGTCAGTTCCACTAGCCACATTTCAAGTGCTTAATATAGTCACTCGATGCTAAGAGCTACCATACACAGATACGGAATATTTCCATCATCCCTAAAAGTTCTAGGGGAAAGAACTGACAATTTTGGGGGGGGGGGGGGGAATGGATAGGATCTTGACACCACCTGAAATCCACAAATCCTCCTCAAAATGGGGTTGATGCTATTGTGTTTTAAAGCAACCTAGAAAATAAAATCTGCAAATTATCTACTCTGATGAAAACACCTCGAGGGTTCTGGTTCTGAACAAGATGTAGTAGGCACACTCTGCTCTGAATGAAGCTATACAACCTGGAAAAAATCAGGTAGCAGCTATTTGGGCACTCCTCAGTATTCCCGGGTCTGAACTTAAAACAGCCCAAATGCACACAAGGGCACCAGCATAGAAATAAGAGCTGGAGAAGGCTTCTGGCTCTGCTCGAGGAGTGTAAAGATGAGTGTATCTTTCCCCACTAAAAGAGCACAGGGGGCATCCCAGTTTCTTTCTTTTTTCATTTTCTTCCTTTTCTTTGTTGTCTTGCACCCCAGCCCCCATGCAGTGCTGTGGGGTGGAGGTGGAGATGGCCACAGGTGAACAAAGGAGCCTAAAACTCTGAGAGAGAAGAACTTAGCTCTGTGATCAGAGAAGTAGAGGTCCCAAGAGGTGGTCAAACTCCACTGCTTTTCTCTCTCTCCCCTCCCAACTGCTTATCCCCAGACATGGGCATACTCAAGGTGACCTTGAGGCAGGAAAGAATAACTAAAGCCCAAGGTTTGGGGCAGAGGATTGAAATGGGAGCCCCAGGGAACTCGAAAGTACCAAGGAGATGATGGGGAGAAGAAAACTCAGAAAAGTTGACACTTTAAAGTTGTTTATAAACTTCTGAAACCGCCAATAAGCTATACATGTATAGATCTGACCCTAAACAGACATTCAGACTAGAACTGCAAAACAGAACAACACCCAGGTCCCAGCCTGGCCATGGTGTGGCATGCGTGTGTGACCTATCCAAAGAGTACTACAAAAGCTTTGAAAGCAGACACAGAAGGCTATTCGGAATTTGTAGCCTGAACCCAAACAAACTGACTACCTGCTAAAACAATATCAACATTCTCCACAGGAGGTAAACAATATCCAGAGTCTCATAACCAAACTATAGTATTTAAAATCTGCATGATACAATCCAAAATTACTCAATGTACAAAGAACCGGGAAAATCTCAAACAATTAATATACATTAAAAACAAGACGTCACAGATGTTGGAATGATCTGACAAAGGCTTCAATACAACTATTACAAATATGCTCCAACAAGTAAGGATGAGCACTTTGGAAACAGAAAGATGGAATGTCTCAGCTTGCAAATATTATAGAAGATTTTATAAAAAATTGGGACTTTCAGAATGGAAACACAGTAACTGGGAGAAAAACCTCAATGAATGGGATCAATAGCAATAAAGAGATGACAGAGGGGTGTCAATAAAAATTACAGAATCCAAACAAAAGAGAAAAAAGATTGGAAAAAATGAACAGACCATCACAGACCTGTGGGGCAAATGAAATTGTCTGACATTCATTCATATCATCAGAATCCCAAAAGGAGAAGGAAAACGAATGAAGAAATAATGGCTAAGAACTTCCTAAATATGGCAAAAAAGGTAAACCTGCAAAATAAACAAATTTAGTGAATCCCCAAAAAGATAAACCCAAAGACATCTACATCCAAACATATAATAATCAACCTGCTGAAAACTGAAGATAAAGGAAAAAAATCTTAAAAGCAATGAAAGAAAAACAAATTATTTATAGAAGAAAAACTGTTTTAATGACTGCAGATTAAAAACGATGAAGGCCAGAAGAATGTAGAACAGAATATTTAAAGTGCTTGAAGAAACAGACTACGAACCCAGACTTCTATACCCAAGGAAAACATGCCTAAGGAATTAAGATGACATTCTCAAATGGACGAAAACTAATAGAACTCACTGTCAGCAGATTTGCCGTAAAAGAACTGCTTACAGAAGTGCTTCATACAGAAGGGAAGTAATACCAGAAAGAGAACTTGGATCATCAGAAATGAAGGAAGAAGAACAAAAATGATGAACCGGAACTCTCATACATTGCTACTGGGAATGCATTCTGGAAGACAGTGTGGCAGTTTCTTGTAAAGTCAAACATATACTTATATACCCACCAATCCCACTCCCAGGTATTTACCACAGAGAAATGAAAACTTAAGCTCTCACAAAAACCTGTACATGAATATTAAAGCAGCTTTATTTATAACTGGCAAAAACTAGAAATAACCTAAATGCCCTTGAACAGGTGAATGGATAAGCAAACTGTGATACAATGGAATACTGCTCAGCAATCAGAAAGAATGAACTATTGATACCTGCAACAACTTACATGAATAGCAAAGGTATTATACTGGGGGGGGGGGAGCTCAGAAGGTTAAATACTGTATAATTCCACTCATGAGATTTTTGAAAAGACAAAACTATAGAGACAGAAAATAGATCAGTGGTTGCCAAGGCTCAGGGGTGGGGGTAAAGGCAACTGCAAAGAGGTACCAGTGGGAAGTTTTCAGGGATATCTGAACAGTTCTATATCCTGATTTTGGTGGTAGTTATACAAATCTACCTATACCTGTGTGAAAATTCATAGAACTGTACATCAAGAAGTCAATTTCACTGTGTTAACTTAAAAACTAAAATTAAATAAAAATCTTTCTTGGGAATTTTTTTAGGAAGAAAAAGAACCAAGCACTCACAAAAGTTACCTAAATCAAGCATCCTGTTAATTTGTGTCTATTCCTGCAGAATATTGGGAAGCCATCAGGAAGCTATGGCTCCCAGGCCAAATGTGGCCCACCACCTGTTCCAAGTGCCAAGAACGGTTTTCACATTTTTAAATAGTTGAAAACAACATCAAAAGAAGATTTTGTAGCATGTGAAAATTATATGTCCTCAACAAAATTACATGTCCTCCTCCAGTATGTAATAGGACATATTTATGTATAATCTCTGGCTGCTTCCACACAATAAGGGCGGGGCTGAATAGCTGCAACCAGAGACTGTATGATCCGCAAAGACTGAAATATTTACTATCTGATCCTTTTATGGAAAAGCTTTGCCAATCCCCAATCTAAGTCATTACTTGGATAATTTAGTCATTAAGTATGAAAATATTGTTGTTCTTGATTGATCCAACCGTCCAAAGAGTAGACCCAAAGAGTAGAGCCCCATAATCTGCCTAACTCCTCTATATTAAAACCCAGGAAATTCACTGGGCACAGTGCAGAAAAGTAGGGTACACAGGCTGCCAGTTGGCAGGGGAAGGATGACTAGACCTGGTCTTGATGGCAACTTTTCATGGAACTGCCAGAAAAGCAAGGGCTTCCAACATCCACCACTTAACAAAGAAAAACAAACGTCTATTTCACAGTTCACTGATTTTCATGGCTCTACTTTATGAACATCATTAGCCTTTCAATTCCTTAGCGCATATATCCCATATCACTTTTATAAAAGAATGAAAAACACTTCGATAATGCTGAAAGCAATTCAGGGTCAAAAGTAATTTTTTAATATTGAAAAAAATACTAAATGCTGAAAGTGCAGGTGTCAAAAGAAAAAAAAAAAACCCTCCTATTTCAACAAATCTGGATTGCATTATTTCATGCAGCCTGTAAATGGCCCTAAGCCACAGCTATGACACTGACTTTGCGGGACACAGCCTGAGCCAGCATGTAGAATATTTTTATGCACCACAGAAAATATTTATTCGAGTGACACTCACTAGGTCGAGAAAACTTGACAAGTGGTCATCCTCTAATTTCCGGAATGCTATTTGCAGAGGCCACATTAAGTGAAAACACAATTGCAAAGAACCGTTAATACCCACATTAGAAATAGTATTGTTCTACAGACCAATCAAATTTCTCTTTACAGCAGCACCTTCCAGAGAGAGGCACAAACATCCAGGTTTAGTGACTCTCCTGGCCAAAGACCCTGGTTATATTAACATGGCCCACAGAGTCAGTGTGTGCCATCTTCTCTGGAGCTGAGCAGCACAGCGGCAGGTGTCTGCCCCATGCTGTCCCTCAAAACTCTAGCATGCAGCTCTCCCCTGCTGCCTCTTCTCCAGAGAGTCTCACTTGCTCTGTTTACACACTGGTCTCCCTCCCGGTGCAGAGCAGCTGTGTGCTGCATGTATCACTCTGAGTGTGCGTGTCCTTCTGTGTCTTTCACTCTCACTTTCTGTCATTCTTCCTCATCTTGCCACGGACGGCACAATGCACCACACAGCACGTGCCAGATAAAACTTGGCTGGATGAGTGAAGTAATCAACCTGCAAACTGGAATAATGCGCTCATGTGCTACAATAAGACAAATGTGTATGCGCTTATCACAAAGCAACTTTATAGTCAATTTTTATTTCAAAATCTTGTGACAGGTTATATTTCCCAAAGAAAGCTACAACAATTCTTCCATCTCACATGCTCTTCCCCAAGGTTTCACTGACACTCCCTGTCGAGGGTGGGGCCCGTTTTTGCCCTCCCTCCTGAGTCAGGGTGGGCCCTGGGATTGCTCTAAGCCACAGAACACAAGGAATTGGCGCTGTGAGCCAGTGCTGGATGAAGGCTGTAACTGGCTGGCTCCACTTTCTGCACACTCTCGAAAGAGTCCTTCTTGGAACCCAGCCACCATGCTGTGGGAAGGACAAGCCACACGCAGAGGCCACGAATGGCTTCTCAGGTTGAGGGACTTCTTCCCTACTCCCAGCTCTGAGCCAACCATGAGCATTAGCCACGGCCATGTGGCATGCACCGTGTCAGCGCACGTCCCGGATGGCCAGCCCAGTCAAGCCTGTGACGACTGCAGCCCCAGCCGGCATGTTACCGGCACCACACAGGAGACCCCGAGCAAGAGCCTGTCAACCCACAGAACTGTGTGACTTTATCGTTTTAAGCCTCTACGATGGGGAATAGTAGTGTTTTGTTACACAGCAATATAAAACAAAAACAGATCTGCAGAGGAATTTTATTTTCTCCATAAATAATGCTAAATAAAGAATTTTACACTATTTATTCACCCTTATTTACCTTTTTTTCTCCTTCCAGAAAGCAGTCAGCATAAAAAAGACCCCTCACCTTTGGTGCAGTTAAACTGTGTTTATAGCACACACAGTTTTCTGACTGTGGTCTCTCATATAAATGCATTTGGAGTTACAACCTCAGGTTGGCACTGTTCATCCTAGGACCCACCTTGTCATCTTAACTATGAGTAACTGCACCACCCAAGGTAATATGGAAATGTCCATGAACCCCAAGATTTCCAACACGTCCAGTGACTATTCTTCACTTTACTGCCAAGCCTTGATGAGGAACCAGGCAGTGTTTTTACACCCCATGGCCACAATCAGCTCTATTTTTGGCAGGGCGGGATTTGAAAGGTTACTATTAATAGTAAGTTAGCTCTTTCTTCTTTTGCCCCAGTACTGCCCAGCTCCTACTTTGGGACCAGTGTGTTTAAAGGCCAATGTATAAAGTGTTCCTTATATGACACATTGCTTATGAGGCAGTATTGTCAATTGCCAAAATACAGGGTATGTGTTTTAGTCTATAACCCAGAGGTTGGGCTAGAAATATAGGAACATGCAGAATAAGAACTCCCTTTAGCGGGTCTTCAGTTTGCATCAGGAAGGCCTGGCTCACAGCCAAAGTAACAACACACTTTAGGAATGGAGAGCAACCCGGATGCCAGAGTCCTTCACACACTGAGAGAAAGGAAAGGCTCCTTGGTGTGCTTTGTGTAAGTCAAAGCAAGCAGGCCCATGCAGGCCACATGTCTCTCGACATTGGCATGACTCGCAGTTTTGACTCTGTAGGAGAACCTAAGTACAGTTTCTCTGAAATTCTTACAAGTTCTTACAGACGCAACTATTTAAGGTCATCACCATCACTGTCGTCGTCGTCATTATCATATCTTCTTTCAATTCTGACAGCTGTGGGCTAAGGCTTGTTCTCCCCAGTAGCCTCTGGTCCTGTGGGTCCGGTTTCTTCCCTCTGGATGAAGCAGCATCAAGGTTGGTTTTTATCCCCACTCATCGTTTTACACTTGCGCACAACTGCGTATCACCTCACTCGCTACTGTGTGTCTCTGGCCCACAGCTCCCTTGCCTACTACAGGAAGCTCTCTCTGGCAAAAGTACTAAAAAGCCACCAAAGGGAACACAGGGTGCAACACGGCCCTCTTTGTTGCAAGCGCAGACAGCTGCAGTGCACGTGGCCCAGGGGAGATGCACACACACCCCCGCCCCGCCCCCGGCACAGCAGCACCCTGTACCTAGCCGACAACATTCAGAGCTGCACACAGCACTGTAATTCATCCAGCGAGCGGCCAAATCCCCACACTCCAAAGCTGCATTCCTCATGCAGATTCTTCCAAAAGTGATGCCTTCAGGGGAACTTTTTCCTCCCTTGAAATTTCAGGCAATAAATTACCTCTGACAAATTAACTTTCACTTCTCTTAAGAAATAAATTTTAAAAGGAGAACACTCAGGGCACATGAAAGCCCTCTCCGTCTGGGGTCCTACTGAATTGGTCGGGGGAGTTGGGCTTCTTTTGCTTCCACGAAGACTTGTAGCCTGTAATTTGGTCTCTGCCCATAGAAAATCAAGTCAGGGCATGAGAAAATGACAGCAGCCACCTGGGAGGGGATGACAAAGCCTCCCTCCCGAACAGGGCCTCAGAAGTCATCGCACTTGGGCTCGCAATGCGGAAAAGAGAAGAGACCTTTCATTTCCACTCCAGCGGTGTGAAACTCAATCTGCTTCTGAGCAGGATCACCCAGCATAAGGTGCTTTACTCACTTTCACTCAGCCGGCTGCTCTGGTCATGGCAGGGTCCTCTGTCCTCCCCCTGCTCGGAAGGAGAGGCACACACTCCCCAGGACTCAACCACAGCTGTTCCCAAACTTATGTGTGCCAGTTGTGCCTATTATAGTCGAGTTATATGATTAAATATTATTTAATATGTGATATTTATGAGGAAATATAAGTGTGAACAAAGTTATATGTAGGAAAACTAAGTTGGCTTTGAAGATGAGGTGGAGGTGAAACTGTAAATGAATAGAAAAATATTCATACCACTTCCAGAGAAACCCAGACTTAAAACCCTGGATGTAGTTTAACAGAAAGGACAACCGGGAACCCCTATCAACGGATCTTCACTAAGAGACCTTGGCCTATAATAAAAGATTGCTAATTAATTGACATTAAGTTGAATAAGATGTCTAATACATAGAGGTATCATTTTATGATGTTTATCCAACTTTATAAGACATTTTTAATTACCCCAACCAATTACTGGTCCTACTAGCAGAGAGTGAGCAGACTTCCACCCTAATTTCAATACGCAACTCTATGAATGAACTGCCTAAAGATATTCTGTGATGTTGCTATTGATGATAATTTTTAAAGGACAAGAACAGGACTAAATCGAAAGTAACAAATATCTGGCAAGAGGGACTGCATGTAGAAATGCCAGTATCTCTCTGAACCCACTTGACAAAGTTGTAGAAATGTAGATGCTTTTAAAAGAATTCCCAAGTGCCCTAACGAAACTAATCGTTTAACTTTCTTATTTTAAGAGCCAGCAGGATATAGGATAAGGCCTAATTCAGTACTTCTCAAATTATTATATCTACCAGTGAAAAATGCTAGACTGACCACATGCTTTCTGTCTCTTCCTTTCTAAAAGTCCCGCAAAATAATAGAAATGAAACAAAATACGATATAAACCTGTAACCACGTATCAAACAAGAGAAAGGTCCTAAAAGGTGAGAGAGTCCACAGACACATGGCACAACAGGATCCATCAAGGTTCACCAGAGAGCAGGGTGGGGTGAAAAACTGGAATTAACTGTGAATCTATAGATGGACATGTAGAAACCCATAAGGCCAACTGTTACCCAAACGAGCTCAGGGCAGGCCTGGCACTCCAATATTTCTTACCCTTCTCCTAAACCCTGCAGGGGGCAAAAAAAGCATGTGCCTATCATTCAAAAGCAAAATGAAAGTGACCACGCCAGGAACAGACTATCTGGGTAGCCAAGGCCCCCAGTAACACAGCCAGCCCCCACACCGAGCCTGAAGTGAAGTCACCATCCACAGATGCAAACTTTCAAGTTGTATGCTATCGCTTTAACCAAGAATCCACCAAGAACCACCAGATATCTGCAGAAAGCCCCCAATATGAAAAAGAGGTGCCAATTCAGAAGCCAAAAGAAAGAAAATTAAATCTTTGGAGACTTTAGAGAAGGTAACGTAGTCTTAAAATTTGATCAAGCTGCAATGAAAAAGGGCTAGAAAAGAAGGCATTGAATATTCAAATAAGAACACCAACATTAAAAGGGAAATTCAATTGTAGGGTTGAAAGGTAAAGTTGAAATCCCATAGCAAGGAGAACAAAGCAAGAAGGAGGAGCTTCAGAAAGACAGAACCGGAAAAATGGGGGTAGAGAGGATTATTTTTAAAAGGATACAGAGAACGTCCCCAAGCTGAAAGATATTAAGTGCCCATATTAAAAGAGCCACACCAGCACTCAGAACACACCAAAAGGCATGCATATTTAATGCACCATCGTGAAATTTCAGAACACCAGGGATGAACAGAAGATCCCAAAACCTCTACAAGCAAAAACAAGTTACCATAAAAGAAATGTGGCTTCAACTGGGAGTGGGCCTCTCAGAAGGCACACAGGGTGCTCGGTGACTGTGGGGTGACGATCCAAGGAACACAACATCTGGCTGAGAATGACACCCAGCCAGACTATCGAGCATATGCATGTGAAATCTGAAGGACTTTGAAAAATTACCCTTTATACACCATTTCTTAGGATGTTCCTGTCTCCTCTTCCCACCTCTCCCGCCACTTTCCTTTCGGCCTCCCTTGCTACCACACACTCAAGGTTGCAGCCACGCTTCCTGAAGGAAGTCCCAGGGATTCTTCGGACCAGCCTGTGGTGGGGTACATGCCCGTCCTTAAGTCATGTGCCCAACCTCAGAGGGCAGGGGCAGAAAGACAAAGAATGACCTCCCCGAGGGAGAGAGGGGTTCCATGACCAGAAATGGATCAAGAAGGTTACAGACTACGGCGTTCAGGCAAAGAAGAAAGATACCTAGTAAGGAAAAATTCAATACCCAAATGTACCCAAATAACTGGATTTTTAGGAAGCATATTAACTATTGTCAGATGATACTATTACATCACTCCTAAGACTCAATTCTTGTTCAACCTCTAATAATTCTGAAGAACCATCACCAATGACATCAAATCATTTTAGAGCTGGAGTTCATTATATATCAGTTTTTCCTGTTATGCCTGTTGACAGACTAAATAATACGTAAGCAAGTCACTTCATCTCCCAGGTTTAGATTTATGCTAAAACAGAAGGAAGGGCCACAACATAATAATACCTGCTCCCAACCTCAGTGGAAGGGTGTCAGGCTAACAATTAGACTGCATTTGCAAACTGTTCCAGAGCTCTCTAGGGAGAAAGGCTATAAATAGCTCAAGGTATTATTATCCCCAAAGATAATCAATTATTTTCTCATCAAAAGGAGGCTAACAAAGAAAGGCCTTTAAGGATGAGGACCCCTTAATTTTTTAAGCCTCCGGCTTTAACAAGATTTCCAGAGTGTTTCCAACTTCACAGGGCCCCAGCACCAGCTCCAGCTTCCTACAACAAATGAAATATTGACAGTATCTGATACATCTTTTTATTGTCAGAAAACAATACAAGTAGCACTTTAATGATATATATCCGTTAAATTCACTTATTCTACAATCTGCTGTGTGGCAGTGGAGTTAGGGGGAGGGGTTAGGAATGAATGAATGAATTTTGCCTCAGCTGACCACAAGAGCCCCTCCTCTCCCTGGGACTCGTGTGGCCCCTGTCCTCCATCTGGTGAAGATGACTCGCCTCCCACGGTCAGTGCCTGAGGCAGAGCCCTCTTCTTCCGCAAAGCCTTCCTGGCCTCATTTGGCAGAAGTAGGTATTTTTTTCTCTAGGCCCTCACAGTATTTCATACAAACCCACCTGACAGTGTCTCCAAAACAACAATTATTCACTTGTTGGACTCCTTCTATAAAAGGTGAGTTCCCTGAGGACAGTTGGGCTTATTCACTGTCAGCAATCCCAGAAGCTCCCCACTGACACAGCCAAGTACCCGGACGGGCTCAAATAGGCAAATTCACCTCTTTGCAATGCTACTTGGAGGCCCACGCCAAGCTGTGGTGTGTCATTCTCTAAGAAGCACGCGTGGTGGAAAGGGATGTTACTTTCCATGGATCAAAATTAAAACCCAGATATACCTCCAGAGTCCTCCAGCAAAGAAAACCCATTACAAGAAAATGATACTTTTTAAAAAAAAAGATTCTAAAGAAAGGTGCCCCCCAAAGGCCATGGAAATTGACCAAACACAGGAAAAAGAGCGCTTAATGGGTGGTGTCACCAACAGATAGAACCCAGGGCTCTATTTCCAGGAGAGGGGACGAGGAATCCCCGCACTCGGGGCCACTGCACCACCCCAGGAGCTGTGCCCCAGAAGACCTCCGCGCCTCAGTAGGGACCAGGACAGTAGGAAGAGTGACAGTGTCCTTCTAAACATCACTTCCTTTCTGCCAAACTTTTATTTATGTTCTGAATAGGGAATACATGTGTGTGTGTATTTACACGTGGAGGGTATGTGTGTGTATGCACATGAAATGAAATTCAAAAGTGACAAAACACTGAAGAGCGAGGGCTTCTTCCACCCTCGTCCCTGGCCACTCTCATGTCTCTCCATGTAGAGGCAATGACTTCAGGTTCCTTTAAATAATGCACAAGCTCTTGAACACGTTGATAGAGTCTGGCTTCGATGCAGGGGGTCTGGGCAGGAGATAAGCTAGGGCTTGGCAGAGCCCACTTCCTCTCTCCTGTGCCTTAAAGCCATGCAACACGGGGGCATGCCCACCAAGACGCGAACCCAGGGAAAGTCCAGGCTCTGGCTGAGCCTGGCCCCAGTTGACCAGGTGGAGCCTTCATCATGTATCCAACAGTCCTGTCAACTTAGACAAGAACTACGGAGAGTGTAGCTCCAACCCTCCCACACCCCTGCCTCTTCTTAATATCCAAGCCTTTTTGCTTCAGTTTGCACACACTTATTCGGAGAAGATTCTTAGGAATGCAAAGGAGGTCAACACTAAGTTTTTTCAACACAGCAGTCAGCCAGGCAGAATGTTAATACAATAATATGCATGATCAGTAATTGTTATGGGCTAAATTGTGTCCCTCGAAATTATGCTGAAGTCCTGACTTTCCATCACCTCAGAATGTGATAGTGTTTGGAGGTAGGGCCTTTTTAGAGGTGATTAAGTTAAAATGAAGTCATCAGGGTGGTAGCCTTATCAGAAGAGAAAAATTTGAACACAGACACACACAGAAGAATGCCACAGGAAGAAGACGCCATCCACCACCCAAGGTGAGCAGCCTCAGAAGAGACCAACCCCACCCACGCCCTAATCGCAGGTTTGCAGCCTCCAGAGCTGCGAGCCAATAAACTTCCGTTGTTTAAGACACCCAGTGTGTGATACTGCGTTAGGGCAGTCCTAGCAAACTAATACAGTAATAAATACATTTAAGGTGTTTGTAGGTGCAATAGCAATAGGTATTGCCAAGAGGTAATGGCAGGATCATGACCCTCTGAATAAGACAGGGGTCCTGAGTCCATACTGATATAAATAAACAAACACAGTGAGAGTTCGATGAGGAATGGGGTGATTTCTAAGTACCTCCCCACCAAACACCAAATACGCATTTGGATTAATGTCAAAAAGGGAAAACGTACTACACACCACCCCAGTCAGTGAATCCCATCAGATAGGGGACAAACTGAACCCAAATGCCACCTGCTAGGAGCAATGAAAGGACACATACGATATCACTTTTGCAACGGTCCTGCCAAATATGCAAAACCTGGGAAACACAGATTGTGGGACTTCCTATGAAATAACTTGGCTGTGCCCTTCATAAGTGTCAAGGCCCTGAAGGTCAAGGGCAGGCCTCAGAATGCTCCAGGCTGGAAGAGACTACAGAGTCATGAAGCCAAATGTCTCAGGTGACCCTGGAGTGGATCCTGTTGTACAGAAGGACATTACGGGATCCACTGCTGAAACTGTCCTGACTGGGGTCTGATGAAGGTCATGTGCTGATGCTAATTTTCTGATTTTCATGATGGTTGTACCAGAATTATGTACAAGACTGTCCTTGTTTATAAAAAATACACACTAAAGCATCCGGCAGGTAATGGGGCAGCCTGTCAGTTGCTTACTTTCAGATGGTTCCAGGAGGAGAGAATTTTTATGTACTTTAGCTGCAACTTTCTAATAGGTTCTGAACTTCATAAATATAATTTGGAAAAATTTCAATATCTAAAAAGAGTGGAGGCTGGGAACAGTTGCTCACACCTATAATCCTAATACTTTGGGAGGCCAAGGAGGGAGGATCACTTGAGGCCAGGAGTTTGAGACCAGCCTGGGCAAAATAGCAAGACTCCATCTCTACAGAAAATACAAAAATTAGCCAGATATGTAGTGCATACCTATAGTCCCAGCTACTCAGGAGGCTGAAGCAGGAGGATCGCTTGAGCCCAAGGAGTTGGAGGCTGTAGTAAGCTAGGATCAGGCCACTGAACTCTAGGCTAGGCGACCAGAGAGAGAACTTGTCTTTAAAAAGAAAAACTAAAAAGAGTGGAATGTTGGAATGTTTGATGTGTTACAGGAAATGGTACTTGCCTAAATAATATGCAACCATGAAAAAAACGATGGCTATGAAAAGACTACATAGGCGACAAGAAATGAATGAAGAGGCCATGAGAGGGGAAATGCCAAGGAAAGGTGTTAAGAGATCAAAATTCTGAAGTGGAAGCTGGGATGGAAGTTCTGCTCATTTCAAACTGGGGAGCAGCATGTGCCAGCTGGGCACAGAGAGTAGAGAGCCCACACAGGAACCTCCTCTCCTTGCTATATCCAGGAAGAAGCCAACAGAGCCAACAGCAAGGAAGGTTTGGTTCCAGCCCTTTCAACCCCAAATGAGAACCCAAAACTGACTCCTCTTGTCCACAGAAATAGCCCACGACCAAGGCAACCACACCCCCAAGACAGCTAGAAGGTGGTCTCCGAGTGACCGCGAAGAGGCAATGAAAATGCTGAGTGGGAAAAAGAAGACTGCCAAAGAGCATGTAACACGTTCCACTTACAAAAAGGTCAAAAACAGGCAAAGCTAAAGCAATCTGCTGTGTAGGGATTGTTATGGGCTGACCTGTGCTCCTCCAAAATTCATATGTTGAACTACTGACTCCCAGGACCTCAAAATGTGACTGTATTTGGAGACAGGGTCTTTAAAAGGAGTAATTAACCACTTGGGTACGGCGCTCACCGGCTGCGAACCTTGCCTGCAGCCGGCACTCACAGTCCGCACGGCAGTTTGTGCTGTGCATTGACGACGCATCCGTTTTGCTCTTGTGTGATGAGGAAAGCTTTAAAGCACTGAAAGCTTGTTTTACTTTAGGCAGCTTAACTTGTAATGTAATCAGAATAGGTAACATATATATATATGCTTTCCTTATGTTATTTTTAAATGTTCACAATTTTATTTTGATATATGAAAAATTAGAAAAGTCAATTCAATAAAAGTCGACGCTCGGCTGTGCGCCTTTGTATCACGGCTGTCGGCTACAGTCGACGCTCAGCTGTGCGCGTTCATCTGTGGCCGTCGGCTACAGTCACGCGGGGCTGTGTGCTTTCAGTTGTGGCTGTCGGCTATAGTCACGCCGGGCTGTGCGCGTTCATCTGTGGCCGTCG
>VBSM01001163.1:175014-243785 GCA_008086735.1 Cheirogaleus medius | reverse complement strand
GGCTATAGTCACGCTGGGCTGTGCGCGTTCATCTGTGGCCGTCGGCTATAGTCATGCTGGCTGTGCACGTTCAGTTGTGGCTGTCGACTATAGTTGACGCTCGTACCAAAGTGGTTAAGTTAAAATGAGGTCATATGGGTGGACCCTGATCCAGTATGACTGGTGTCCTTGTAAGAAGAGGGGGTTAGGACACAGAGACACAGAGGACAACCATGTGAGCACACAGGCAGAAGATGCCATCTGCAAGCCAAGGAGAGGCCTCAGGAGAAACTAGCCCTGTCCTCGCCTTGATCTTGGATGTCCAGCCTCCAGCACTGTGAGAGAATAAATTTCTCTTGTTAAAACTGCCCAGCCTGTGGTACTTCGTTATGGAAGTTCCAGGAAACTAACGGAGATACACACTACAGGTTGGGTATCCATAATCTGAAAATCCAAAATCCTCTGAAATCCAAAGTACTCTAAAATTAGAAATTTATAAGCGCCCACATGATGCTCAAAGGAAACGCTCACTGGAGCACTTCGGATTTCAGATTTCTGGTTTAGGGATGCTCACCCAGTAAGCATAATGCAAATATTCCAAAATCCAAAATCTAAAACACTTCTGTTCCCAAGCATTTCAGACTAGGGATACTCAACCTACATTATATGATAAAACTACAAAGATAGCAAGGGAATTATTAACACAAAATCGAGACTTTCATTACCTTGGAAGACCTAGATAGCTTCCTAGGAACTAGGAATGAAGCTCAATTTCTTACACTGGGTGGGAGTTACTCAGATCGTTGGTTTCCTCATTCTTCACAATGCTCATTCTCATTTTATTTACTCTTTTGCAGGATGATATAAAATTCTGAGGTGATAAGGAGCTGGAACTCTGCACTACACTATCCCATATGGCAAACACTAGCCACACGGGGCTCTTCAAACTTAAATCAGTCAAAATCAAATAATAAGATGAGAGACTCAGCTTCTCAGTTGCACTGGTCACATTTCAAGTGCTCAATGGCCCCGTGTGACTGGAGGCTACAAATTTGATCGTGACAAATATAGGACATTTCCGTCATCCCATAAAAGTCTATTGTGCAGTGCTGCTCCACGCAGTTTGACCGACTATCTCAGTATGAGACACCCAAGGATCAGGATCCTCTCCCACCCCAAATAGGAAACACGGCTCGCCCACGTTCTACAGCTCATTGCCACATCTGCAGTGTCCTCGCCAGATGTTAGTGAAACATCTCCAATAAGGCGCTTGCCAGACCCTTAAGTCACCACCAAAATCCCTTCCCCTTAAAAGGTCCCATGAGCCTCCTGGCACCCTCCTTGCCCGTCCACCCTGGGCCCCTTTCTAGAATAAATTCCAACTGGAAGTAAAATCTCAGGGGATTTCACGACAATGCAGTGCCATGTTACAACCAATAAGAAAGCCCTATCACCATCCTACCGTGTAGCTAGAGCCAGCGCACCACTCAACAAAGAGGGAGATGGAGGAGTTGCCAAAGGGAGTCTGCGTGGGAGGAAGTCCAGACACTTGAGTAATGATCCCTTTCTTTTCTCCTGGGTTTCACCAATCTGTCTGCGGTCAGTCTGGTTCAGTTCAACCTGCCCCTCACTCAACACCATCCCATAACACTGCCTTGCCTATCCGTGTGATGGTTTCTGCTGAAAATACCCCAAATAAATACACCAGTCAAGTCCCTTCCAACGAGCATTTCGGATTTCACCTCGTAGGGATGTGTGTTGCCAGGTATGCCTGCGATGGGGTCCCAGCCTCCAGGAATCACCAGAGAAAGGATTCAGGCATTATTTGCCCAACTGGCCTACCAAAAGGGTTACTTAGCTTCCACTTATTCTTGATTACCCTAAAAAAAAAAGTCTAGGTCCAGAAATTTCTGAATTCTCCATTCCCCATACCTGTTTTTCTAGGATAGTTTCTAATCAGGTCAGAATATTAATGCTGAAGGGCTTTATCTAAATCTTCTCCCCGATCTGACAACATTTGACAGATGTGTTATTCTCCTGGATTTTTGGCTAGAAATGGAGCTAACGAATCCCTCGGGCTGTCAAGCACACTCAAGACTATTCCCATCCACTGAACATAACACACTTCTATCTCCAGCTTGCCAAAACTTTTGAGTCTCTTTTTAAAATGAAATGTCAGGATATAACCTGGATAGATACTAACATGCAGGGAATTAAGTCTACAGAGCTATTGGACCAACTTTTTAAACCATATTTTCTAAATTAAGTCATCAACTTCCTGTGCTGAGAAGGTGATTAATTGATTGGGGAGAAATTTTATTGCCTTAACTTAGCATTTTTCTGTGTTACCAAGCAAAGCCCATGAAGTCTTCGAGCTCAGGAACCCCAGACCTGGTAGTTCTCAGAATCCAACATAGTAAAGCCAGCAGCTCTATTTTCCACCTTTCTCCAAACTATTCTCTGAAAGGCATGAGCCCTTACATCTCAGTCTTGTCCTCTGTCAAACCCAAGGAAACCCCTTTCCAAAGGGAAGCATGGCCTGAACAAAGGGAGCAGGCAGACAAAGGGCAAGGGCGGCAGAAAACTTAAAAAAAAAAAAAAAATTCTTCACGAAGGTTTGGGGGCTAGCGGTGAGGGTGAGAGCGATCTATCATCCTGAAGGCCCAACTGCTGGATCTCTCTACAGGAATAGTCATCCTTTAAGGATTTCAGTTTTATTTTTTTAGAGATGGGGCCTTGCACCGTTGCCCAGAGGGGACTCAAACTTCTGTGCTCCTGTGATCCTCCCACTTCAGCCTCCCGAGTAGCTGGGACCACAGGCAGGCGCTACCGTGCCTGGCCCAAGGACTCCTTTTAATAAAACTCAAATTCTCAGCACAATATCTTCATCACTTGCATGGGGTGCAAGGGCTTGGGATCCCTAGAACTGACCAGCGTGTGGCCCAGCTGCCTGGGCTGCCGTACCAGGGTGAACAAGATACAGTGTGACTTGAAGGAGAGGGCCAAATGCCTGGGTGAGACTGAGATCTGAAAGCAGGTTGGTCCCCACCAAAATGTGATGCCAAACAGATACAACAGGAAACCCTAAAACCCATCTACAAAGCCCTTCCCCCAGGCTCTGGTTTCCTCCCCATGTGACCACTTTGATGGTCTAAATCAAATCAATCAATCAAAATGCCTAGGCCTTATTTAAATCCTGGTTGAATAAGAAATAAAATAAACCAAACATCAGGAAATAAATAGGAAAATGTTAATACTGAAGGTTTATATTAGGAAATATCTTTTTAAGTGTGATAATGGCAGTATGGTAACTTTCCCAAAGGAGCCCTTAACTTCTTCAGACACATAATAAGATGTTTCAGAAACGACAGGGCCTCTCAGAGGGACTCCCGTTCAGAGAGGACTGGGAGGTCACACTGGTGTGAACAGTGGTGACTGCTGGAGCCATTGGGGTTCCACAGGCGCCATCATTCTTCCAACACCACTGTGAGAGTACAGAGCAAGTCTGGGCTGGCCTGGGCTGGACCTACAGTGTGTCTGTCTACACCCCAGTCTCTGCACCCACTCGCCTCCTTCCCACATTCCCATGGCAGGCACTCCTCTGTGCCTTCCTCCTGCCCCCATCCCCGACCACTCTGTCACCTCTCTGGAAACACAAACCAAACTCTGCTCCAGGATGAGGTTTCTTTTCTCCTTAAGAAAATCAGGTTTCTCAGCTTAGGAAGGTGGGAAGGGTGTAAAGGCAGGGCTCAGGGGTGTTTTGCCCGCAGCAGGGAGATTAGCAGATGAAAGGGAAAGACAACATTACCTGCTTTCTTCTCACCACAGGTCACAAACCCATTACTTACCGCTTAAAACCCGCAGGAGAGGATTCTAGGGATATATTAAATACAGACCCAGAAGGGCCCCCTGACAGTGGAAAGACTGCCTTCCTTTCTCTTACCCAGGACTGCTGAAATTCGAACGCTTCAAAGATCCGGAGTGAGGCAGCCTTTAACTTCTCGGGCTCCCAGAGCAGACCCACACAGGCAAGGCTTGCCAAGGCCTGGGTGCGAGGGACGGCCTGGGGCTTTTGCTCCAGGTGACAACCTCCTATCCTGGGCACAGGTACATCAGAGGGGAGAAGAAAATACTTTAGAGTTCCATTTCTAACATCCGACTATTCAAAAGTTTCGGTAGGATCCATTTGTTTTTCATGTTTGGAAATAGGGTATTTTAATTTAGTATGTGATATTTCAGATGTATTCAAAAATAAAGTGAATGAACAACACAACAGCCAAGTGAAAGCCCTGTTCCTTTCTCAACGCCCCCTCCAAGGTACCCATGATCCCAAGTTTCTACTATTATAATATAGTATACTCCCATACGTTATTTATCCCAATGCAATACACAAGATTGCTCTGCACAGATTTAACCTTTAAATGAATAAGATCAAGCCACTTGAACCTCCTACAACTTGCATTTCCTGATCAATGCCATGCTGAGATCCATCCATGTTTTAACATGTGGCTCCACTCAATAAATATACCATGATTTTTCCCATTGTTCTGTCAGTGGACATTTGTTTTGTTTGCAGATTTGGCAAATTCCAATAAAGCTGCTATGAACATTCCTGTTATGGTTTCCTTACACCCTTGTGTGACGGGTTCTCTGATCTATGTCACCGAGTGGAATTGTGCCAGGTAGGACAGGCATGGTTCAGCTTTTCCAGATATTGCTAAACTACCCACAAATGTGGGTCTCCAGGGCATACCAATCCACCTCCCTCCAGCAGTTTCTTCTCTCTACAGTGCATTTTTGCCAATAGTTGGTATAGTCAAACTTTTCAATCTTTGAGAATGTAATGGAGGCAAAGGGATCTTAACTTCCATTTCCCCAGTTCATGAGTCTTGGGAAGGTTTCCTCCTAATGAGCTGTTTATACTTTTGAGATCCATTTATTTAGAGTATAGCAGAATGTGGGTTTAAAAATATAGATGGTACAAACACTAACCTATGGGGAGGAGATGCAGGAAACACACCTGGGCAGGAATCATAACCTCCTTTCCCCCTACATGCTGAACCCTTATAAGGCTCCATAAAAACGCTCCTTCATCCTACCTCGATCTCTAGCCACTCATGTTAGACACTCCTAGGGCTTCTGCTCTGCGTGACATCTCTGTCCTCCCCAGGCACAAGCAAGGCCGGGCAGGAATGGGAGTGAAGCAGCAGTCAGTGCCTCCACCTCCTTGCTGCAGCCACTCTGCTCCCATCAAGGCTGTGCCCTTTGCTCAGAAATGATGGAATAAAACGTGTGTCCATGTGTGTGACAAGAGACAGGGGCAATCAGACTCAATGAGTAGGAGAACATCAGTGGCTGCCAGGAGAGGAGCAGGCTTGCCCAGGGACTCCAGGCTGGCTGTTCTGTGCACAGGAGCTGCACTGCACCCGCCCTCCCCCCACTGCCAAGTCTGCTGTGGCTTCCAGCACTGGGGGTGTGCCAGGTTGTCAGCCCAGCGACTTGGTGAGGTTCTTTTTCCACTTTCTAATGTTTGTGGCTCTGTCCATTTTTTCTTTGCATTCTAACTGGCTCTGAACTCATCAGAAAAACAAATGACCACAGAGTAACCTCATTTGGAAGAGAGACCATATAATAACATAGAGAGCGGGTGCTTCGCTCTCCCATACGTAGCCAATAAAATATTAATGTTAAATCCTGGCTGCCTTCCAGTGAGACTGGTAGGATGTCTCAACAGTCCCAGGACGCTTGCTGAGAGTAGGAACACCTGGTCCCGGGAAGGCGCAGACCCTGCCTGCAAAGCTGAAGCTGCGGTGTGTGGGTCCTACCCCCAAGCCCTGAGCAAGGAGTCCCAGGGGTGCCAGCGCACAACTGCTAGGCCACTACACAGATCAGACACCCAGTGCACACACTGTGAGGACCTCTGTCTCGAATCTGCATCGTGGGTACCTCAGCGCCTCCGCTGTCAGGAGACCCCAGCCCTGGACCCGCTCACCCCCCGAGGAGACGCCCTCTGCGCACATGGTACAGCCGCAGCACCTAGGGGTGGGTCATCCCTTCTGGCTGAAGCAGTCGATGCGTTTATGGAAAACACCAGAGCCAACATCAGATGCCAAAAGTTGGCACAGAACACGCCGACTCTCCAAAATTGGGCAAAGAGACCTGGCTCAGAAAGGCCGATGTGGGACTTCTTGACGTCCCAAAACTTAGCACTCAGGTTTACAATCCGCACGCGTGTAGCCTCCTCCTCAAGGGGCCCTCAGAGTGAGAAATGGAGTTGTTTTATGGCTGACCCACACAGGAAACCCACCCTGTACAGAAACAGCCTCCAGAATGATCCTGGCTGGGCCCACAACACGGGCTGTAATGTGGGAGTGTTGCTGTTCCTGCAGCCAAGGCTCCTTACTGAGCCAACCTGAGCAGGCAGAAAGGCCTCCCTGGCTCTTCCTCTTGCAGGGGCTGGGCCAGGGCCGCGGCCGCAGGGGAAGGGGAGTAGATGGTTCTTTGGATGAATTGTTATTTCTTAGAAAATGGAAACCTCTTTCCCTCACTTTCTGGAAGAAAGTCTGAAGAGAAATGCAGGGACCAGCGAGCACCTCAGAGGCCAGTGGTGGGGACCCACCTGTGAGCAGAGACCTGTGCATGTGTCTCAGGGAGCCGCTGTCTGCATCAAGCAGGGCAATGCCAACCCCACCTTCTTGAAACTGCTGCTATTCCCACTGGTCCAAGCAGGGTCCCCAGGCAGCCTGTCCCCAGGCAGTGTGCCCCACCCCTCCTGGATGTCTCCTCTAACAAGCTAAGCTAGAACACACCCCCTTTCTCCAGGCACATTGTGCTCAGGGTTCCACGGGGAGCCCACCTGTGTTCACAGAGGGCACCGTTTTCCAGATCTCCTGGGCTGACTCTGTAACTACAACTCAGAGAACGCAGTTGGGTATCAAAGAGATAAAAAGTCACTGCACGCAAATGAATGTTGTTTCAAGAGGGAGGGTTTGTACACATTGACTACATTAATATGATTCCATGGCTTTTCCAACAGAAAAAGCATCTCCTCTATTTAAAGAGCCATTTTGCTTACATGGTTTGGGGTGAACATCATGATTCTATGCCCAATGCACATAATTTAAAATGATGGTTTGTGAGAAAATGTTGACACTAGCTTCCCTGTGAGCTGCAGCCCTTCAAGAACAAAGCGCTCACCTACCTCACCTGCAGGGGTCTCACCACCCATTTAGCAGGGCCTCCTTCCTCCAGGACAAGAGACCACTGAGTTGTATCTCAAAGTGGGAGCTTTTGTCAGGAAAATAAGAGAAGCAACCACACACTGGGTGGCTTAAACAGTAGACATTCATTTCCTCACAGTTCTGGGGACTGGAAGTCTGAGATCAAGGAGTGGGCAAGGTTGCTTCCTTCTGAAGCCCCTTCCCTTGGCATGTAGACAGCATCTTCTCCCCATGTGCTCACAAGGTTGTCCCTCTGCATGTGTCTGTGTCCTCATCTCCTCTTATAAGGACACCAGTCGTGTTGGGTGAGGCCCACCCTAATCACCTCATTTTACCCTACTCACCTCTTTAAAGGACCCACCTCCAAATACAGTCACTTTCTGAGATACTGAGGATTGGGACTTCAACATATGACTTTAGGGGGGCAGGAGACAATTTGGCCCACTGTCTATTCCTATGTCAACACTACAGGGTTCTAATTACTGCAGCCTTAGACTAGCTTTGGTATCTAGCAAGACAAACCTCCTCTTGCTATTCATTTCCAAATGGCCTTGACTGTTTTTAGGCTTTATGCTTCTAGGTGAATTTTGAATCAATTCGTTGAATTTCATGAAAACACCTTTTGGGATTTTGATTAATAAGACACTATAGATTACTTGGCAGAGAACTGACATGTTAACCAACCTGAGTCTTCCCAGCCAATAACATAGTTGCTCCTTTTATTTGGGTCTTCTTTTCAGATCCTTCAGTAAACTTTATGGTGTTCTTCTCATAGATGTTCACATTTCTTATTAAACTTATTTCCAGGTGTTTTATAGTTTTCACTTTTGTTCTAAGAGGTCACTCCTGATGCATCAGGAAGCTGATAGGCTTTGTACGTTAATTTCACATCTGGCCACCTTGCTATGAGCTCTCCTTAAGTTTCAGTAGTTGTCGGTTGATTCCTTTGAGTTATCCAGAGCAACCTGTATATTACCTACAAATAATGACAGCTTTCTCTGATTTTTCCTGATTATCATGTTGGCCGGGACATCCAGAACAGGACTGGACACTAACAATGACATCAGACATCTGTATCTTGTCCCTTGAATGTTTTACCTTGAAATTTAGTATAAACTGTAGGTCTTTGAAAGAATACTTTTATAGAGTTAACCAGGCCTATTTTGCTAGTGTCAGCAAAGAATTCTGACATTTAGCACAAGCATCTACAACATCCATCGAGATTATTTTTCCCTCTAATCTGTTAATATGGATTTTTTAAATGCTGAACCATCCTAGAATTCCTAGGATAAACTTTTATTGTCATTCTTTTACCATATTACCAGATCTTAACTTGCTAAATTCTTTGCATGATTTTTGCATTTATATTTTCAAGTGTCAGAAGGCATCTGTGTTCAGTGTTTTAGTTTCCTACTGCTACACAACAAATTGCCTCAAACAGAGCAGTCTGAAACAGCAACTATTTATCAGCTTACAGTTCTGTAGGCCAGAAGTCCAAGAAGAGCACAGCTGAGTTCCCAGCTCAGTGTCTCACAAAGCTAAAACCGAGGAGTCAGCAGGGCTACATGCCTCTCTAGATGCTCTGGGAAGAATCTACTCCCGGCTCATTCAGGTTGTTGTCAGAATTCAGTTCCTCTTGGTTGCAGGACTGACATCCCTGTTTCCTTGCCTGATGTCAGCTAGGGCCCTCTCAATTCCTAAAAGCCCACGTTCCTTGCCCCACCACCCCCTCTACCTTTAACACCAGCAACAGCACATTAACTCCTCTCAGTTTGAATCTGTGACTTCCAGTCTCTGACCTCTGGGCCCAGCCTTAAAGGGCTTATGTGATGAGACCAGTCCAGCTGGACAATCTACCTTCCTTACACACAACTGCACCATAAAACATAACCTGATGATGAAGGGGAAATCCACCACCGCCACATTCCTGGAGAGCACTCAGGGTCTGGACACCCACAGCCAGGAAACTTGGGGCCTCTTCAAATTCTGCCCACGACCTGCAGAAAGGCACAGTGGCCTGAATGGAATCCCATCTCCTGTCACTGCTGGTTCCTACCTCAGGCAAGTCCCTTCCTCTGCTTGTGCCTCAGTTTCCTCATTTGTTAAGTGGAGTAACACTGTACCTACCTCAGTGGGTTCTCTGGGATATAAAATGGGCTAATGTATATAAAGTGCAGACAGTGGCACCTGATCCTTAGTAAACTCTACCTAAGCATTGGATGTGTTGATTTTAACTACAAAGGCAGATATTTATCCTTTGGTGCTACCCTTGTGCAGCTCTGGTGTTTATACCATGGAGTGGAGTGATGATTTTACAAACAACCATTTTTAAACTTCTGCTCAACAAAAGATACAATAGATGAAATTAAAGTTCTACCTGTCGGATCTCTTGCTGCAAGAGAGATACTGAGTCAGGGTCCCAAGGCTGCCCCTTGGACTCCATCTCTGGGTTGCTGCAGAGCATATACTTCTCACAGGCAGGGGCACAACAGCACATCTGGTCCTCAGGACTTGTCTGACTGCTGGCTTTGGCTTGGGCACGCACTGACATCCCCGCCGACGCTCACACTGGCTGACAGATCCTTGCACCAACCCTCTGTCCCTCCCACCCTGCACAGGGACCCAGGCCTCATTGCAGCTGGCACTCTCCCAGCATGCCCTGCCTGCTCTCCCCACTGTACTGCTCACAGTCATTTCCCTAATAAACGTCTTGCACGTCTAATCCCCTTTTGAAGTCTGCTCCTCGGAGGACCCAGACTAACACACCACACGTGTAACAGAGAGGAAATTCACGCCCTAGACTCCTTCCACAGCCAGTTCCGCTCCCTCTGCTTCAAAATGCATTCCTAATGTGGACCAACGCCCCGCCCAACCCAACTCCTCGAGTCTAAGCCACTACCCTCTCCCCCACGATATTTAGCTTTTCAGAGGGCCTTCCCCCCACCACCACCAAATTGTGGTAAGGTATTCATAACATGAAATTTACCATCTTAACCATTTCTAAGTGCACAGTTCTGGGGCTTAAAGTATATTCACACTGTTGGGCACCCACCCTCGCCATCCAGCTCCAGAACTCTTTTCATCTTGCAAAACTGAAACTCTATACTCATCAGAGGGTGTTTTTATCATAAAACCAGACCACAACATCCCCCTGTTCAAAGCCTTCCAAAAACTTCCCAATGTACACAGGAAAAAGCAATCCAAGTCCCTACTTGGCCTGCAAGGCCCTCCATGACCCACCCCTGCTCCCCAACTCCAGCCTGATCCCCTTCCCAACACCTGCCTCCGGCCACACTGGTCCCTGCTGCTCCTCCAACACACCAAGCTTGTTCCAGCCCAGGGCCGCTGCGTTGGCCATCCCCTCTCCCAGGAAGGTTCACAGACATTCCTGTGTTTTGGCCCCTCATTTCCCACCTCCATTTGCATGAGCCTCAGCCTCATCTGATCTCCCCTGACATCACAGCATGTGCATTTACTGACTAACACTAATTTTAGACTATATTACCATCGAGCAAAAAAATACAAAACTTAAACACTCTCACAGAGAACATGTGGATGCCCAAAACATGTTGAGGACTCGTTTTAAACACTGGATGTCCCTGGACATTTCCACTGCTATTCTTGAGGAAGAAGGGGAATTCTGTCCTTTCTGGTCCTTTCAGGATACTTAATTATTTCTACACTAAATTTCTTCCTATCTAAAACACTGACAATGCTAAATGCTCAGAGGACGTGGAACAACAGGAACTCTCATTCACTGCTGGTGGGAATGCAAAATGGTACGGCCACTTAGGAAGACAATTTGGTGGTTTCTTGCAAAACTGAACACACTCTTACCACATGATCCAGCAATCACACTCCCCGGTATATATCCAAAGGAGCTGAACACTTACAGCCACACAAAAACCTGCACACAGATGTTTACAGTAGCTTTATTCATAATTGCCAAACTTTGAAAACAACCAGCACCTCTTTCAGTAGGTGAGTGGATACACTATTGTGATATATCCAGTCAATAAAATATTATTCAGTACTAAAGAGAGATAAGCTATCAAACCATGAAAAGAGATGGAGGACACTTAAATACATATTATTAAATGAAAGAATCCAGCTGGAAGGGGCAACACACTATAAGATTCCAGGTATAAGACATTCTGGAAAAGGCAAAACTATGGAGACAGTAAAAAGATCAGTGGTTGCCAGGGGTTAGGGGAGGGAAGGATGAACAAGAGGAGCACAGAGCACTTTTAGGGCGGTGAAAATATCTGTATGATACTATAATAATGAAACTATGTCATTTTACATTTGTCCAAACTCACAGAAGGTAAAACACCAAAAGTGAACCCCAATGTAAATATGAATTTTAGATGATGATGTGTAGTGTAGCAAATGCACCGCTCTGATAATGTGGATAATGGGGGAGCCTGGGGCGTGGAAGGGTGTAGGGAGTATATGGATATCTCTGTCCCTTCCTCTTAATTCTGTTACAGAACTCAAACTGCTCTAAAATATAAAAGTCTATTAAAAAACAACTCTTCCCTTAGTTGATGATTCAGGCATGGGGTGATGCACAGAAGCCCACGTCCCTTCATGTCACCCCTGTGCCAGTACTTCCCACCAGACATCTATAGAAACTAGAACTATTTGTGTGTCAGGAAAGCATTAGCCATGTCACAATCACTTAAGAATCCTCGAGCAGCCTCCATCTTTGACAAATGCCAAGGTTTAATGTTGCGAGAAAAGATAAAATCCATATAACCTGTTACTAGAACAGTTTTCCACAATCTGTCTTCCTTCCCTTAGAGAGAAACTCAAGCAGTCTGTATGGTGTGTAGATGAAAACGCAGCATCCCCTCAGACTACCTCTTGTCAGACTGCATGTCAGGCCTTGCCCAGCGCTGCGCCACTGGGCATATTTGTAGCCCTGACTCTGTCTCTGGCTGAATGTTCTAGATGCAACCCTGGATCCCCCTGCCTCCCCACTTTATTGTCTCCATCCAGAATTCAGAAATTACCTTCAGAATTCAGAAATACCACTTTTAAAAAAAAAACAGAATTTGTTCTCCTCAGATCCATTCTCTTTACAAGGCGATCGAATTCCAGGTTTCTCTTTCAGCTTCTGGAAAGATCTAATCCTATCTGGATTTTGTGCAGCCAACAAAAGTGCGAATCAACATCTGACATTTTCTTATACCTCACAGGTGCCAGTTCACATCAGCATGTTTCTTGCTTTCTCTGCTTCTGGTTCCCATTAGAGAAACTGCCTCACAGGACACCAGGAATAGAGACTTATCTGTTCCCCTCCCCCTTAAAGTTTAAACCTATAAACTGGATGGGAGAAATGTTCACATGTACGTTGTAATCCCTTTTTAAATTACTTCTAAGGGCACTTTTTTCTTTTGGGCTTAGAAGTGGTTAAACAAAACAATGTTCTGTCCAAAATTGCATTTTTCTTATTACTTTCTAATCATTTTACCACCAGCATAAAGACCTGTTCTTTTCCAACACTGGGCTCTTTAATCACTCCTGACAGGCCTCTGCTTTCAGCTTGGCTGGGCCCCAGCAAACACCACTGGGCTCCACTGCCCTTGGCTGCTCTACTAAAGGCCTTCCTCTGGATAACACAACTCATTTAAAGAGCGAGCGGGAAAAAAAGAAGAGGAAGAGGAAGGCCTTTGCACCTCATGAAAGCTCCTCTTTGGAGTCAGGTCCAGCGCAGCACTGGCGGCTGGATGCACACTCAGACACCCTTCGGCACACTGGAGGCATGTCCCCACCCGTCCCAACACGGCACTGTGACCAGAATAAGCGGGAGGCTGGGAGTTTTCAAGTCCCATTAAACTTGACGGTCAAGCTATTTATTAATATTAGCAATTAAATCCATGCAGCTCAATTTTCAAACTGCATTCAAATACAGTCTCTTGTTGGAGGTCAAAATAATCTCTTGAGGGAAGCAGGGCAGACATTCTTATCCCACTTGTACAGAAAAACGAAGGTGAACGAGGTCTTCTGGTATGTTCTCCTCTAAGGCATTGCCAAAAGTTATGTGGCTAAAAAAATGGTATAAATTATCCCATGGGGGTGGTGATAATTTTAATAGTTAGTACAGACTTCCATCGCTTTAGGAAAATGTCATCAGATAAAAACAGATATACTAAGTGGTGCTCTGACCAGTGAGCAGGATTTGGAAGGCAGAAGGGGGAGGGTATTCCAGGCAGAGGGAGCTGCTCAGCCAAAGGTGTGGAGGCTGGATGTGGTATGACCTTGAGGAGCCCAGGACAGGCAGATGACAGGCTTCCAGGGCCCGGAGGCAGGAGTGCAGCTGCGCAGTCCCTGGAGCAACCCCGGGAGGAGGCCTATGGGGCTGGCTCGCTCAGAACCTTACCATTCATTCTAATCAAAAACACTTAAAGCCCTGAGATGTCCACACCAAGGCCACAAGGGCAGATCTGGCCAGACTTCCCTCCCTTAGGCTGGGTCTGCATTAGGGGGAATCCCCAGGCTGTGTCACTGTGTCCACCTGAGGATTCCTGGCAAAGGAAGGTAGACAGAGGGAGCAGCCCTACTCCTGGAGCCATGAAGGGCCAAACTGAAGATGTGTGAAGAGGGAGGGAGAGGGCACCAGACTGGCCACAGCCAGGTTCAGGCCTGACCTCACCAGAGCGGGTCCACATACCCCTCGAGCCCCTCGGGTCACATCACTGGGCCTCTCTGACTCCCACAGACCTACCCACAACCACCAAACCCCCACCCATGGTCACCCAGTTGCTTCTCCGTAAATGGTGTCTAGAGTCCTGCAAACAACTTCTATGACAGACTTCCTCTGAAGGAAAGGAAGCTGTCATCTGGGCAAAACCACACGGCCAGCACTGTGCTCGATGCTAGATGCATGTACCATGCCCTAACCCTTACAAAACCCTGTGGGGGGAGAAGTGATGCCTCCATTTAACAGACAGAAGCTGGAGACCCAGGTTGCTAAATAATCTTCCCCAAAACATACAGGAAAGCCAGATTCCAACCCCAAGAGGTCCTGTGGAGCCCCACACTTTTGTTCACATCCATCTTTATGGAAGCATAATTTTAAGTTGGCAAGAAATACTCCATTTGAGGGCATAACAAATAAACAGCCAGGTAGCCAGCACAAGGCAGAGCCCCACTTCCACCAGGGACTGGCCAGGGAACTGCTGGCAATAAGGACTTTTGCCCAGGATGCACATAAATCATCAATTCTCACAGGACTTTAAAGGACAACCCTGTTTGCAAAGCTGAATACATACCCCGCTTCTCCTGGCTAGCAGCGGCATGCAGTAGAGCTGAGCTGTGGTGCAGAAGGAAAAGCCTCACCAAACTGCCTGGTGGTGGGTGGTGCATGTCCACGTGCCCTTGGCACTTGGCATCCAGCCCAGTGAGTCCATAGTCACTCAAGGCAGCTGGGAGAAGCCATGTGGCCCTAGCATCACCTTCCTGGTCTTGACTCTGTTACTCTGCTCTGCTCACGAAGCCACAGCAGAGGCAGCCTTCTCAACAGAGGGCAGCAGAACCGCAGCTACCTTCAGCTTGTGCCTTGGGCCAAGCAGCCCACCAGGCAGCCTCTTCCTGTCCTGCTGACTCAGGCCCGACCTCTGCCCTCCAAGAACACATGCACCATAGGAAAGAGCCCCTGCGGGTGGGGGTGATGGTAGAGGAGGTGCACCTTGGAGAAAATGCACAGAATTTAATATGGCAAATAAGTGGCCGCATGTGCTGAGAGCCTCTGCAAGGAGGGACTGCAGACCCGGGGTCTGCAGAGGGAGGTAAGGCTGGATGGTTTTGCAATATTTGGGGAACGGCAGGAAGAGCAGGGCCTGGTACTTACCACATGAGGGACCCAGGTGAATCTCCCCTTCTGGGCCTCCCTCCTCTTCAGTCAAAGGAGGCCAAGGAAACCTGTGACCTCCCTGCACCCTGCATGCGAATGCTGCCCTACCTGTCCCCGTGGGTCAGTCAGGTGAACACATGGTGGATATGGGTGTGTCAGATACACTTGGGGAAAGAGATGTGCTTACAAGCTGAGCAGCAAGAAGAGTGGGGACCTGGGACTGGGATGGGGGAGTGCAGACAGACCCTCCCCCGTGCTGGTGGAGAAAGGGGGCCAGAAAGTGGTGGTCAAGGCATCCACCTGTGACCAAGTTCCCCAGTGTTCCCCAAGCTCTGTCCCTACCCACCTGACACCTTGATCCCAACACACGTACTCACACACACACACCAGAAAACTACCCACAAACATGTTTGAGTACCCACTCTCACACACAAATGTGTGCGTGCACACACACACTACATGCCCCCCACACACCACATGCATGCACACACACACACCAGGAAACTACACAAACACATGTGTGCACATGCATTATGTACTACATACACACATCACACATGCATATACAAACACACCAGGAAACCGGGAATGTATGAAGCAAGCTTATAAAATCATAAAATCTATACCTGACCTGTGACTGCAACCTCGATAATTTAGTAAAACATTAATCTGTAATGACCTAGGGACCAAAAGAATCCCAGCCTTTACTAACTGGACCAGCTCACCACAGAGATCAGTTTTGAAGCTGCTAAGCAAAAGACTGCAAGTCAGAGGGCAGGGGACAGGGGATCCCCACACACGCCATCTGCCCAGGCTCCAGGAAAGCCACAGAAGGACAGCCGCCTTCCCCACAGGGCCCCTGGAGGCTGGTGTGGCTGTAGACAGGCACCAAGGAGACTGCCTGAGGCTCTCCTGCCGCACACAGGGCACTGACGAGGACAAGCGCCCAGAACAGGGAAGGCTGTTGAAGGCCGTGTCCTGCGGTGGGGAGGTCCAGAGGATGGTGGCAGGGGAGGGTCTCGGGCTCCCAAGAAACCATGAAGGCCCTTCACCCAGAGTCAGCACTTGTCACAAAAGTCCTGTGGGGGCCAGGCACAGTGGCCAGTGGCTCAGGCCTCTCATCCTGCACTTTGGGAGGGGGAGGCAGGAGGATAGCTTGAACCTGGAGTTCAGACCAGCAAGGGCAACACAGCAAGATTCCATCTCTACAAAAATATTTTTTTAAAAAATTAGCCAGGCGTGATGGTGCACACCTGTTGTCCTAGCTACTTGAGAGGCTGAGGCGGGAGTTGGAGGCTTCGGTGAGCTACGATCACACCACTGCACTCGAGCCTGGGTGACACAGCAAGACACCGCTCTACACCCTCATTTCATAAGAAAGAAAGAAAAAAAAAGCACCTTGTTACACATCTCCCAAATTGTAATGAGCATTAGATTAGCTTTGCACCTAGATTCTGTGAAAACAGAGGCAAATGTCCCCACTAGGAGAGGAGAAATATTAAGTCAAGAATACACATCTGTTTTTAAGAAGGGAATCAGTTATTAATTAAAGACCGACTAGGAAGCAAAGCTCTGGGAATTAAAAAAAAAAACCACACACACACAGTTTAATCAGGTACTAGGTTGTAAATCCCTTTTCTGGGCAGATTTAAAAAAAGTTGAAATTTTTAATATGTACAGCCAGGAAGCTGCACAAGGAGCCCCCCTGCCCACAGACCAGACTGCGTCCAAGGAAGGTCCCACCATGCAGCTTTAAGAAAGAGCTGCCTTGTAAAACTGCTTTATTTGACAGCCCAATTAAGGCGAACTACATTACAAATAGGTGTAGCGTAAAAAAAACATACAAATCTATAATACAATACATCCAGCATAAATTATACCATATCCAACTATACCCATCAGAAATGCAAATCCGCATTCAGGAGTTTGTGAATGAGTTTTGGATACCTGTGGGAAGTGATGAAACACTGACGACTCCATGGTAGTGACAGTTTAATAGTCACAGCTGTCACCAAGCCTACAATGCCCTCAAATGGCTTCTCCCCCACCTCAATTTAGAAATAAACTCTTTGTTTCCCAGAAAGAGAAAAAGTTCCTTGTCATTTCAAATGCTGGCTCGGTACATTATCTGCACACTATATATAAGTGGTTAAAAACAAAAGTGCTCTGACCTTTCTAAAGCTGAGGCTCAGGAGGCGCTTTGTTTATTTCCCCACAGCTCCTGTGCCAGCAAGGTCATCTGCACCTACGCTAGGTATATAGGCCAGGAGCCTGGTCTCCAAATTCTACAGCATCAGGTCAAGAGAGCTAAAGGCACTTGAAAAGGGACCATTTGTACAGAATATCTCCCTTAATTCATTCGACAAGTCCCAACTTTTTTTTTTTTTTTTTTTTTTTTTTGAGACAGAGTCTCACTCTGTTGCCCGGGCTAGAGTGCCGTGGCATCAGCCTCGCTCACAGCAACCTCAAACTCCTGGGCTCAGGCGATCCTTCTGCCTCAGCCTCCCGAGTAGCTGGGACTACAGGCATGCGCCACCATGCCCGGCTAATTTTTTTTTTTCCTATATTTTAGTTGGCCAATTAATTTCTTTCTATTTTTTTTTTAGTAGAGATGGGGTCTCGCTCTTGCTCAGGCTGGTTTCGAACTCCTGAGCTCAAACGATCCGCCCACCTCGGCCTCCCAGAGAGCTAGGATTACAGGCGTGAGCCACCGCGCCCGGCCTAAGTCCCAACTTTTAATCCACACAGTGAGTCACATTTCCACTTTTCAGATGTAGAAACTGAGGCTCAGGAAGCTGAATTAAGTCACAAAGTCTCCCTGCCTTTCACAGATGATAAAGTAGAGGCCTGACAGAGCTAGTGTTCTGCAAACAAGTAGGAGATTCAGACTCCCACAACAGAGAAGAGGAAGGAGGGAACAACAATTATCTTAGAAGTTTTCCTTGCATTTTCTTTATCTAATTCTTTCCTAGAGAGTAGAAACATCTCATTGCTAAGCCAAAGCAGAATGCTCCATTTTCTATCCTTATGCATCACAAAATGAAGTCAGCTTCCCTCTCCCTATCAGGGTCTTTCCTCTAGGAAACCCAAATCCCAGGTGCTCAATCAACTCTCCATGGAGCCCACTCTGCTTGTCCCAGTTATTGCCAAGGGCTTCCCAAGCCTCAGGCCCCTACTGCGCACAGACCTCAAAATGCAGCTCCTGATGGGGACATGGATCACTGCTGCTGTTTATCACTGGGACTCCCGAACTGCTGCAGGGCTGGCCTGAAATACCCAGGGCCTTCCTTGGGCAACCCCACCCCCATCACACCCCATGGGGCCCTGGCTAAGCATCAACAACCATCTGGACAGCCACTGATTTTCCTTAAGTCTCAACTGAGGTAACAATAAAAGACCACTGCTGAGCTCACGGTGACAGGAAGCTGGTTCATCAGCATGGAGGTATTGAATGAACATTTTATTTACACTGGAAAAACAAATGACCGTTTAAAAGCCATATACTTAGGAATGGAATTCTGACAAATGCTACAAGATGGTATGCTAAATGAAACAGACCAGTCACAAAAGGACAAAGACTGCATGTTCCACTTCTATGAGGTCCCGAAAGTAGCCAAATTCACAGACACAGAAGGCGGAACAGCGGCTGCCAGAGGCTGGGGGGAGGAGGCAGCAGGGAGTCACTGTTCCGGGGTGCAGAGAATCTGTCTGGGACGATAAAAGGAGTTCCGAGGACGGATGCGGTGATGGGGCAGAACAACATGAACGTGCTTAACGCCACCAAACTGTACACTTGAAAATGGTTACGATGGTGAATTTTATGATATGCATATTTTACCACAATAAAGAAAGAAAAATTCATAGGCTTAAAAATAGCAAAAAGAAAAAAAATCCACATTCTTCCCTAAAGTATGAGTGCATGGAAAGCTAAAACTGCCATTTCAAGGGAGCAACAGGGTTTGTGCCCCTGTCTGGAAGGAGTGCGTGGGCCCTGGTTGCGCCCGGCTCTCCCGGCCCCCCCCCCCCCCCCCCCCCCCCCCCCCCCCCCCCCCCCCCCCCCCCCCCCCCGGTTCCCCCTACCCCAGCTAGCCGGGCGGCGGTCTGCCAGCTCCTGCCATCACCTGGCACTCACGCACTTACGTCTGCAACGTAAGCCCCATATATAAACGGGAACCAGACTGCTAGGATGACTTGTATCCCCGAGAGGTCAATTCACAGTTTTTTCCTCAAGTCTGAAATGAAGTCCAGTTCTTACATCTCCAAATTCTTCCACTGATTATTTTAAAGGCAGACACTTGTAGAACAAACAACCCCAACCCAATATTTTCTGTAAAGATAGCCACAAAGGCTTTCTAGTCCTAGACCAGTGCCTGAAGCCAGAGTCAGCTCATTCCCCACCAGCTGGTCTCTCCACACTCTCCATGTCCCAGAAGGAAGGGCCTGCCCACTCCTTTCAGTGGGCATTTGAGCTACTCTGCAGACAAAGAGGCCTAAAAACAAACGCAACAGGCTTCTAGAACAGGTTTACTAGCAGCTCATAAAAATACCTCAGGCCGAGGTTGTCTAGAAGTATATGGCAATAAAATTCCCATACTTATTTTATGGATTTAAAAGGATATTGCTGCATTCTCAAAACAAAATGCGCTTGATTTCCAAAAATACAATCAGTGGAGGGATTTAAATATTTTTAAAGGACAGTGGTTTTAGATATTCAAAGGAACAAAAACAACAAAGGTGAACCACTCCTAAAGGGTTAGGAATTGCTGCCCTGACATGTCCTCATGACATCCTTTTCTAAACCTTGAGCCAGATTTGGTGCCAGGGATAATAAAGGGATACTGGGGTACAGAGATTCCTCCGATCAGAACCTCAGACCTCTACTAACTTAAATCTGCCCTTCACTTCACCCAGGGGTGTCCATGAGGTCCACCACAAGGGGACCACATCCCTCCTGGCGCCAAGAGCCCAAGAACGGGCTGCTGAGGCAGGCTCAGTCCATAAAGGAAGGGAAGGCCTGGCGGGGGGAGGGGGGTTGTCCGAAATGAGTGCTAGGCCTTCAGCCAAGCCAAACATGCCATCCTTGGAGAAGAGTCACCTAATCACAAACCCTTCTATTTTCCACTGAGGAAAGTGAGGCAAAGGGTGACCCAACCATGCAGAGCAAGGAAGTAGAGTTAAGGCTCCACATGCGCTGGTGGGGGACACCTCTCAGCACTCAGCAGAGCCACCACACCACAACGCTACAGAAGGCGCCAGGGTGGACGGCAGCCACGCGGACACCTCCTCCAGGCTGACAAGAGCCAGTCTCACCATCAGAGAGCCCTGGCTCCTCATGTTCCCCATGGGACCTTGGAGGCTGCTCATTTCTGATGCCACCTGTGGCTTTAGCAACCTATGTTTCCAAGTTAATGAGGCAAAACCTCCAAAAAGGGAAAAAACAAACTGCTCGTCACTCATTGGTTTAAGACAGCTTGCTGCCTGGGACAGCTCTGAAGCTCACAGCTGCGGAGCACACATGCACGCGCGCACACACAACACACACACCACACATACACAGATACACCACATACACATCATACATACACAAACACACAACACACTAATACAAATAGCCCACACAACACATACACATCACACATACACCACACATACAGAAACACATATAACACACATATACAACACACCACACATACACAAATACACCACATACACATCATACATACACAAACACACAACACACTAATACAAATAGCCCACACAACACATACACATCACACATACACCACACATACAGAAACACATATAACAAACATATACAACACACCACATACAGAAACACACAACACAGAAACATATACCACACATAAACACATGCAACACACAAATATACAACACACATGCCACGCATAGACACACACCACACAAACACACGCACTACATGTACACACAATACATATACAAACATACATAACACATACCACATATACACAACAGGCACAAGACAAACATGTTACACACACAACACACACCATACCTATACAAATATATATATACAAATACATATACACAACGCATACACCAAGCATACCAAACATACACAAACACACCACACACATGACAGTATACACACTCTCTAAAATCTCTTTTCCTTTTCAAAAGACCACAAACCCTTATACCACATGGTAGATGAAGTCAGGGGGATAATGCAAAAGGTCGCACTTTATAGAAAACAGAAATTAAAGCAAATTTGAAGAAATTGGGGAGAAAGTCCAAGAATTAAGAAAAGGAGCCAACTAGCATGTTCTTTTTTATTTTTTTTAAGAGCTAAAAGCAGAGTCTTTCCTAGGAAATTCTTGATCGCAGTAGAAGACTGCATATTAAAGAAAATGCAGAAAATTACAGGCTAGATTTATGTGCAACCCTGAATTGCTGGTTTTAAGAAACTATTAATAATGATAAGGCAAAAACACCACTTTTTATTTAAAGAGAATACTTTGGGGGAAAAAAAACAGTAATAATTGCTGAGCAGGCATAATAAAGGCAAACTCAAGAGAGAGGGTTTTTAAACCACACCAAAACCCTGAGAAGCATCGCTCTCTGAAGCTCCTTCGGCAGTGACCTCAACTCTGCCCGCAGGGGAAGTGGGGGGCTGGGAAGAGGTGCCCCAGAGCAGGTGACCCACCCAAGGCAGCTAGGCAGCAATGCCACCGTGGCCTGAGGGGCTGCGCTGCAGAGGAAGCCTTTGTGTCCCCACCAAGTCGGACAATTCCGTGGCTCTTCCCTGCTGGCCGGTGGGACGTCTGCAACAACAAAGCGCCGGCTTGTGAGGAAAATTCTGCCCTGACCCACAGAGCAAGGTCTTTGCATAGAAGCCTTTGGGGGAAGTCTGTGCATTTGGGGAAAAGAAACCCTAAAGGGTGGCTCTGCAGTCTGAGCACCTGGCAAACCCAGAGCAGCCTTCTCATGGGCACGTGGTCGCAGGGCTGCCACAGAAACCGCCAAGACTGGATCAGGCTTGGACAATCTCAGCTCTTGCCAAAGGATCACCTAGCTGTAGCCAGAGGACACCCCTCAGGTCTCCGACACCCAGAGCCGTCTCTTCCACCACGACCTGTCTTCTCTTGTCATTCACAGAGTTTCAGAAAATCCCTTTAGTTTTCTTCACTTTGTTGTTGTTGTTTTTGCCTTAAGCCACAGTCAATAGTCTCTGCATTACGTGGATTTCGTATGTCTCTTTTGTCTTTATTTTTCTAGTAATTCCTTTTATTATATTTAAAAGAAGCTTTATTAGGGAGGCCCACTACACAGTTCTTTACCACTGAAGTTTGAGAAGCACCAAGGACTGCCCAATGGCTTTAGAGCACTTCTAACCCAGTGGATTTAGGTTTTCAAGCTTTTCTAAGTGTGGTAAGCACCTACCATAAAATTTGCCATCTTCACCGTGTTTAAGTGGACAGCCAAGTGCACACTGTTGCGTAGCCATCACCACCATCCATGCCCAGAGTTCCTTTATCTTGCAAAGCTGACTCTCCGTCCCTGTTAAGCACTAACTCCTCAATGGATTTCATCTGCTTGTTGTTTTTTTTTTAATGGAGGGAGATAAAGTGGCAGGGGGCTGAGTCACAGTGCCCTACGAAACCCATAAAAGTGAGAAATCTGCAGAATTTTCTTTAAATGTGAAACAGGAAGCCCTTTATTCTAAGTCAAACATTCTCAGGGGCCAGCACACGTAATTTTTCCCGGTGGAGCAGCACACGGCCCCAGATCCCTCCTCGCAGCCACAGGGTAGGACTGTGCTGGTGGCTTGGGAGCCAACACATGTGGACATGTCCTTCCCAAAGACAAGCGGACATAGAGGATGTGCCCAAAATCATCAGGTGCAGGAAGTGAAGCGCTGCCTCCCCTGGCTCCCTGGGCAAGAGGATCGGAGTGGCTGCCCCACTCAATTTCTTTTAAGACATCACCATGTGAAGCCCTAAGTTTCATTTGTCATCAGTGAAGTGGGATTCTGCACAGTGAAAAACCATAAAATAAACAGCTGGAAAGGTGATGTGAAAACAGAAGGGATCAAAATTGAGTCAATTAAGTCACCTTTCTGAGCAAGCCACATTCCAGGCAGCCATGTAAAGGGCCTTCTCTGCCAGGAAGCCAGGCTTTTCCCACTCGGCGCGATGTCTACAAAGGGGGCCCTTCCCGAATTCCTGAAATCCATCCTCATAATCCATTCCTTAAACAGAAGTCATCTTCTCCAGATACCTGATACTTCAAAGAAGTACTTCTCTTCTGAATGGACCCCAAAACTGAGTGGAAGGAGTGGTAAGCCCCTGCCTCACAGGTTGCCCAGCCCAAGGTGGATCAGGTGCCGCCCCGCCCCCAACTCAGGGTGTGAACAGTTGGCCCTGGCCCTGGCCCCCCCACACTGGAGCCACCCACCTCCACCTGGGGGTGGGACAGAGTCAGAGGAAAGATAGAGAATGTCTGGTCTTGAAGGAAACACCGAGGGGTTTGTGATGGAACTAAGTTGTCATGGGAAATAACTTCTTTGGAGACTACAAATGCCACAAGACAAGACAAAAACCCCATGACAAAAAGCTGGATAAGATGACACGTGGAATCCAAAAATGAGTCTGGAGGTACAGGTGACCAGGCTGTGTTACCAATGCGGGGAGGGAGGAGTTGAAAGCAGCTCCCTGGCTTCCACCATGCAGGAGGGAGAGAAGGGGTTTGCTTTCGGAGGTGCAGTCCCCAAGACACCCTCAAGCATATCCAGTGTGAGATGTTTAGTAGCAACAGATACACAGAAAACATGCATCAAAACACTTCCTGACTATGCAAACTCAGGCAGCCTTTTAAAATATAATAGGAAAAACAGAACTCTTTAATGACTTTTTAACAAGGAGCACAAGTAGGCTTAACAGAAGTTATCTCAAACACCAGTCTAGCACTTTCTGCAAGCCAAGCACTGGTTCTAAAGACTTTATAACTATTAACTCATTTAATCCCCACAACAATGACCCCAGGAGGTAGGTAGATACTAGGTAGTACCCTATGGGAGGGAATGTTTACCCATGATTCAAGGAACACACACCATTTATCATGGGGAAATAAACAATATTAGTCCCAATGAAAGATATTTAAAATAAATTCAGCATCCCTCCACTGTTGCTTCAAAATTAATACTAATGACAAATAAAAATTAATGTCATACTTAAGAGATTACCCAAAATGAGCTCCACTGAGGTTTTAAACATTTAACAGAGCCAAGAGAAACAGCACTGAGATTTCGAGTGGAAGGTGCCAATTAAAAAAGTGACTCAAATTCCTTTAAATGTAAACACCTTATATTTTCACTATGAAAACCCATAAAACTGACACCTTGGACAGTTAAAAAGTCTGCTGATCAGGACTGCCCTTCCCTCACCCCAGATTAATGCATCATGGAAGATCAGGCTATTGTAGCATTGAGCCAACAGAGGAACTTAAGAAGAAACCACAATGACCCCAAACCTCTTTAATTTACAGAGCACCAGAGTCTACTGGGCCTAACGCAACACCTTGCTTTGCCAAAAACAACCTATAGAATTTTTTCCTGATGAGAAAATTTAAATTGCTTGCTAATTACTTTTCCTCCTCCAGTGATCCGTCTTGGAATCTTGTAGCCTGGGTACACACTTTGCTGGCCGGGTAACAAGAGTCAAACCAAGGCATGGTAGGACTGGGTGCATGGTGCCCAGGCCTCTGCACAGGAGGTCTTCAGTGAGCTCCTGGGGGGTGGGGTAGGAACAAGTGTAAAACTCGATGCTGCAAATAAGTCAGTTATAACAAACATCACACACACACACACACACACAGGTGCGTGTGTGACTGTAACTCAGCTGGTTTCCATCTTAAAAAGCAAAAACCTTCTCTTATTGGAAAAAATATGTGTCCCCACTGATTGGGAAGTCAAGAATGAAGACCATGCCTCCCTCTCCTCCGGCTCCCATGTTACTGGAGCAAAGACCAGGCAAAGATCCCTCCGGTTCAATCTGTGGATTTTAATACCCTGGGAAACAGTGTTTTTCAAAAGGAAAGGAATACTGTGCTTTTTCTTCAAAGCATCTGCTATTTTTTCAAGTGTTGTGACACTCATTACTTTTGACCTGTCCATTTAGAAGAAAGAAAACACACGGCAATGCCTAGTGCTGGCAGCGGTGGGTGAAACAGGCAATCTCAGACTTTCCAACTGGAGAGTAAACTGAAACATGCACACGGGAGGCAATCTGGCCAGATTTATCAAACAACTTTAAAGCACCTCAACCTATTATTATTGCTAATGTCTGCACCCCAAAATATCTAAGGGACCTATTAATTTTGTATATGGGAATCTTCCCTTAAGTAATAACTTTGAGATATGACACCAAAAACACAGGCAATAAAAGCAAAAATAGACAAGCTGGACTTCATTAAACCAAAAAAATTTCTGCCCACCAAAGAAGCAGAATGAAAAGGTAACCTATGCAATGGGAGAAAATATTTGCAAATCATGTATCTGATAAGGGGTTAATATCCAGACTACATAAACAACAAAAATAAATAAGCAACCTGAATTAAAAATGAATAAAGGACTTGAAGATACATTTCTCCAAAGATATACACCTGTTGATAAGCACATGAAATGATGCTCAACATCACTAATCATTAGGGAAATGTAAATTGAAACTACAATGAGATACCACCTCACACCAATTAGGATAGCTACTACTAAAACAAAACAAAAAAAAACAAAACAAAAACAGAAAAAAATAACAAATTTTGTCAAGGATGCATAGAAATTGGAACCCCATTCCTACTACTGGCGGGATGTAAAATGGTGCAGCTGCTATGGGAAACAGTAGGGAAGTTACTCAAGTAGAACTATCATATGATCCAGCAATCCTACTTCTGGGTATATATCCAAAATAATTGAAAGCAGGATCTTAAAGAGATATTCCACACCCACGTTCACTGACCATTATTCACAATAGCCAAAAGGTGGTAGCAACTCAAGTGTCCATCGGCACATGAGTGGATAAGATGTAGTACGTGCTATACACATATAATGAAATATTATTCAGCCTTAAAAAAGGAAATCCCATGATATGCCACAACATGGATGAACCTGAAGACATTATGCTAAGTGAAATAAGTCAGTTACAAACAGACAAATACTGTGTGGTTCCACTGACCACACAGTAGCAACCACAGCAATCAAATTCAGAGACAGAAGGCAGAGTGGAGGCTGCCAGGGGCAGCGGGTGGAGGGAAATAGGAAATTGTCATATAATGGGGGCAGAGTTTAAGTTTTGCAAGATGAGTAAGTTCTATAGATTGTTTGCACAACAACATGAATGTATTTAACTGAATGATATACTTAAAATGGTTAAGACAGTATATTTTACATTATGTGTATTTTACCACAAATAGACTTTTTAAATCAATACTTTTTTAAGAAATAACTTCAAATACAGAAGACATTATATTCAAACAACACTGGGCTTTTATTAAACACATAAAATATGTAATACTTTTAATACTATGGAACAATGGAAACAATGTAAAACAGAACAATAGAAAAATGCTTAAGAACACTATTTTTCCTTCACTAGACTTCCAAAACAAACACTTGGGACAAAGGAAGGGACAGGCGCTTGCTAGGCCCGTGTCTATGTCTGCACACTATCCTACCTACCACCTGCTCCTTTTAAAAAGATACAAAACACAATGTTCTACATAAAGGCACTTTTTGGAAACACAACACAATAGAAGAAAGTATAGTCACGTGTCACTCCACAATGGGGACATACTCTGAGAAATGCATTGCTAGGCCATTCTGTTGTTGTGTGATCGTCACGGAGTCAACTTACAGGGACCTAGATGGCACAGCTCACGGCACACCTAGGCTACACTATTGCTCCTACGCCACAAACCTGTGCAGCATTGTTACTATTCGGAATACTGCAGGCACCTGTAACACAACGACAGATATCTGTGCACCTAAATATACCTAAACATAAAAAAGGTGCAGTAAAGACACAGTGTAAAAGATTAAAAATGGTACACTTGTAAAGGACATTTAGCATGAATGGAGTTGCAGGACTGGAAGTTGCTCCGGGTGAATCGGTGAGTGAGTGGTGAGTGAATGTGACGTGATGTCACTGTCCCTTTATTGAAGGTGTTCACTTTCGGCTCTGGGTTAAGGGGGGGTCTGCCAGCTCTCTCCACTAGGATATTACTGTGCACTGATGTAGACTTTAAACAACACTATACGCTTAGGCTACAATAAATTTACATTAAAAATAATAATTGCACTACAACATTACAACACTGGGGGACAGGAATTTTTCAGCTCCATCATAATCTTACAGGACCACTGTCATATATGCTGTCTGCCGTTGACCAAAACATCATTATGTACCACATGACTATATTTTTAAAATAAGCTTCAATAAATAATCCAACAAATAAATAAGGGAGAAGGGACAGAAAGATTCAACTACTAAATGCAGAAGGGAAACACAAGCCACCTTAGACAAAAGCCACAGTCAGTGTTGCAAGCAAGAACCACAGAGAGATGCTATTAGGGATGGAAATATGATGAGAAACTCACATAGTCTCAACGTGTCTTTCCAAAAGATACATACTAATTAAGATAGGAAAAACAGCAGCTTTACAATGGAGAGAGCTGGCAGACACCACCTTAACCCAGAGATGAAAGTGAACACCCTCAGTAAAGGGACAGGGACATCATGTGCCTCCTGCCACAACATAGCACTACCTCTGCGTCTTCCTGCCCAACGCTACCCGAGTCTACGCAAACGAAAACAGACCCATTTTAGGCACATCCTACAAAACTTAACTGCCGTACTCTTCCAAAGTGTCACGGTCCAGAGAAACAAGGCAATACTGAAGAACTGTCACAGATGGGAACGAATAAGGCAACGTGTCAATTAAATGCAACCTGGGATCCCAAATCGGATCCCACACCCCAAAAACAGACATTAGTGAGAAAACCGGTAAGATTCAAACAAGACCTGTGGTTTACCAGCATAATAGTATCACACCAATGTTAACTTTCTAGTTTTGATAAATGTATCACCTGATTTAAGATATTAACATTAGGGAAGCTGAGTAAAGCAATATGGAACTGTATTATTTTTGCAACCTTTCTGTACACCTAAAATTATTTCATATTTGATAGAACAGTAGGGAAATTATAATTTATTGTATACTTCAAAATAGCTCTAAGAGAAAACTGTAAAGTTTCCAACACAAAGAAAAGATAAATGTTTGAGGTGACAGATATTCTAATAACCCTGATTTGGTTATTACATGTTACATATACATGTATCAAAACATCACATGTACCCCAAAAATATGTACAACTACTATGTCAATAAAAGATATACAATAAATTAAAAATAAAATTATTTAAAAATAAAAAGAATGTGTGTGTATTCCTCTGCCAGAATGTACTTTCTTCTGAAATCAAAGCAAAAATCTTTGTATTTGAGAGAATGTGACGGTTGAGTTTTTCAGGAAAAAAAAATTTATTAAATCTAACAAACATGTACTAGATGAATATTTAGGACATTTCTGGTTTATCAGTTATAACTATTCTTTCAGTAATTTTTAAATGTAATATTTCTTTAATATTCTATTTCCCATATTGTATTAGAGGTTAAAAGAATAATGTGATCTTTAACCAATACTATCTCGAGATCATAAAAATTGACAGGAATAAATATCGAACAGGCCAGCAAAGAGTACAACATAGTACGCTCTTTAAAAAAAAAAAATGGCAATATTTATTAAAATTTAAAATGACTACAAAATCTACCAGACAGCAGTATCTGATACAAAACCTCCAAATGCATGGGTAACAAGGATTCACAGTTGACAGAGGCTGAGTATTTTTTATTCTTTGGAATGCGTTGCATTTCCAGTCTTTTTAAAACTTAGTCTCTTTTTTCTCTTTGCTCCAGAGAAGAAACAAAATGGTTCCGGCTTTGCTAATCAATGAAAACGGCACAGAATTCTGTGTTGCACCAGCGGAGGTGAGGACGTCTCTGTCGCCTTCAGGAAATTCAGTGGCTAAAGCTGCCAAGACGACAGAATTACCCAGAGCTGCCCCTGGGTCCACTGGTATTAAAGATTTGACCAACGAAGGGAAAGGCCCTTAACTCTAGTTGGCACGGGAAGGCAAGGGTTAAAATGGCCCAGGGAAGTGTGGATACTGTGAGGACCAGGGATTCAACTCAGAAGGACTTTTAAGAGGCAAATGCAGTACCCACTTCCTTGCCCTATAGAAAATTCCCCCCAAGGGTACGAGCTCTGTTTGCCAGGGACTATTTCAAACCTCCAGTGGATTTCTTCTCTAAACTATCCCCAAATCCTCCTCCATTCCAGCCACTCTTTGCCTTCACCAATCTTGACGGTTAAAAAATCTAGTTTTCAAAGTTTTCACATAGGAGGTGCCTAGAACAGTCAAAGTCATTGCAGCAGAGAGTAGAATGGTGGTCTCCCAGGGTCGGGGGGAAGGCAGGAATGGGGAGTTGTTGTCCAGTGAGAACAGAGTTTCAGTTTTGTGAGATGAAAAAGTTCTAGAGATGAATGGTGGTGCTGGCTGCCCAAGAATGTGAATGTGCCTGATGCCACTGAACTGCACGCTGAAAAACGGTTCAGATGGTCAATTCTATGTATATTTAACCACAACTTTTTAAAATGTTCCAAAAAAAAATGAAGTTTTACAGAATAAAAGTGCAAAGTCTCTCTGGAAAGTTGGAGGTTTACAGCCAGAAACTTTTCTTAACAAACTGAAAAACTCAGGCTGTTGCTCCCCAAAGTCAGCTTGCGGCGTGACCGCCATGGCCCAGGTGCTGGCCGCCTGTCTGCCTGCCAGGCCGCGCTGCATGTCTGGACATGCCTCGGTCACAGCCAGGCCCACGGGAGAAGGGACCGCGCAGCCACAGAGCTCCGCAGAATTATGACAACTTCAGTTTACAGGCTAAGAACTCAGTTACAAGCCAGCCTCATTTCACCTCATAGGGTTGACTTATAACTTGGTAAATATTATTTTTCCAGCCAAGCATAACAAGACAATATCTCAAGTGTATTTGCAGAGAGTTTAAGCCTCCAAGAAGCTTCAACTTTTGTTCAGGAAATCAAGAACTAGAATGAGACTAAATTCCCAAGACACACACTAAAATACGATTTCATTCATTTCCAGCAGTTAGGATGTTTGGGGCCATGGGTGTGACAGGAAACTCATTATCATAAGGGTCCTTCACTTAACAAGAGGTTTGCAGAGAGATGGTCATGATGCCTCCGAGGCCACGGGTTCTATCTTCCCATCCCATCATGATTAGCAATGAGCTTTTCTCCCTCTTGCCGGTCACCTCTTGGTCATATACAGCAACTCCAGGGATCATGCCAGCTACCTGCCCAAGCAGCAAGGGCAAGGCAGTGCCAAAGGCTTTCTCTTCTTTTTCCTGGAAAGGAAGCCCTTCCTCGCCTGACGTCTCATTGGCAGGAACTAGGACATGTACTCATGCTTGACCAACCACTGGCAAAGGAGACTGTGATTGCCATGGCAGGTGCAGGTCAACCACAATTTACCTGGACCTTCTCTACTCCTGAGCACCTGAACATGATCACAAAGAAGGCAGGCAGGGCAGGCCTCAGGGAAGGCAGGGGAAACGCACACAGGGCTTAACCCTTCTGTTTCTTTGCTAGATTCTGGATTAAAATATCACAAGTCTACTCAACATCACCACTGAAGAATACATTGGTCACCTTTTATACCCAGAGGTAGCTCCATCATCTGTGCCTGAATACTTCCATTCCCCCAAGGTAGTATCTGCCATCATGACTGCTGTTGGGATCAGGACCTGGCCATTCAAACAAAGGGACCATCAGCCTAAGAACAGCAGGGAGTGCTCATGTGATCAAGGCACCAGGCTTTGTGCCCCACCCTGCCACCTGGCATTCCTAGGTGCTGAAGTCTCAACACAAGCTCAGCTGCTGAACAGGGTGTCGTCTCCCATGTAACAGAGGAGGATGAATCCCAGGTATAGCAGCCTCCATCCCACACAGGATCGTGAAGGGAACTGAGGACTATGACTACTCTCATGGCCCCCAGGAATGGGCCCCATGTAGCTGTAATCTCCTTCTCTGGCACCCCTAGGGAGGAGTTCAGGGCATTTCCATTTTCCTTTGGGGGAAGGGGGGATGCAAAGAGCTAGTTGTTAGCTTAGTTCTGGCAGGGTCTAGGCTTGAGCAATGGGCAATTCTGAACACTCCTTCACTGTGTTACAGCATCTGTTAGCAGAGGCTCTGAGAACCCAAAGTCTGCAAAAGGATTTCAGGGAGCCCAGCAGCTTCTGGGATGTATGTGAAGTCACATCTTGGCTGCAAATGATTCCACACAGGAGAGCCACAAGGAGGGAAGGAGGGAGGGGTGATTCTGTGCCCAGGAGCCAGTGCCGTCTTGATATAGTCATGAAAATTTGTTTCCTCGGCCACTAATCTTTTTGGTACCTTCCATGTTTTTGCTAGAAGTCAAAAACCCGGGAATGGAATTAGAAATTCAAAGTCATTAATAACCATATGTGGATTTCATATCCTGTTAGCTTATTTTGTTCAGGTGAGACTTCCATGACTTTTATGTTGGTTAATTCTTTAATCCTGCCAAGCATTTTGCGTATGCAATTCCCTGCCCTTGAGGCCTCAGCAAGGCCTGGCCTGCCTCCTCCCCCATCAACCCCAAGACCTCCACATGGCCCTGAGGAAAGCCCTGGGCTCCCCCTCCCTGCCCCCTCCCCTTCATCCTGGTGTCTCTGCCTCTACCCCAACTGGCAACATCCACCGTGCTTCAAATCCAAAGATCCTCCTCAAAATCAGAAAATTCTCAAGTGGAAGGAATTCTAAACACTAGCCAGCCAATTTCATCTGTTTCTATTATGGTGGTTATTTTTTTCCTTATGGTAATTCAGATTTCAAGCAAAGCATCCAAACAGATGACAATGACTACGTTTGGGACCCTTTTCCATGTCCTGACACTAGGATTTCATGTATGAACATTTTTTTTTGTGATTAAGAAAAGAAACTTGGCAATACACTCTTTTAGAATGTGAAGTCTTCTTATATACTAAACCACTGCTTTCTCCCAAGAAACAAGCAAAGGAAGAAAACGGAAGTTGCCACCTCTTGAGAGGTAGAAAGATCCTCTCAAGATCCTTAAAAAAGAACAGGCTTCCTAAATGCTCAAGGCTTTCTCATATTCGGGAGGAATGTTCCCTGCCTCCAAGTCTATGGCAACAAATGAAACTAGGAGACACTGTGCTTCCTCCTGGTAAGTCTTTAGTCTTACTCCTTCCCAGCAGCTCCAGAGTTAATTCCCCACATCTATTCACGTGTTGCTTATCTGTTTTCCATCACCAACACTTGGTCTTAGGTCATTAATTCCCTCTTGCCCACAAGACATCTTCCTACTCCCTTAAACAATTTAAAAGCAGCACTACAGCCAGCCACTTTTGGTCTGGCATGGACTTCAAATTCCCTCTTCAAATGGAATCTCTGTACTGTTTCTCATGCTGTCATTTCTCCCCTTCCACTGGGTCCGTACATTTCTTAGTTCTAAACTCCTTGGCCAATATCATCTAAAAATCAATTTAGGAAAAATCGTCCCAAACCCAGATATGTGAGGAAGAAGATATGTGCAGAGAAACAACATCAAGAAAAAGGCCAGAGTTCGTGGGTAAGTATAATTAATGTCACAGAAAAAAGAACACAGGCTAGAGACAGGGACATTGATGCATTATGCAGAGGGCAGGGAGAGGCGCCGGCGGGCCACACCCCACGCCTTTCAAAGCATCCTCTGTGCTGAAACAGATGCTGAACTAGAAACACCAGGAAGGCTTCCCAGGAGGACCAGGGCAACCAACATCCCTCTCATCAGCCAACCCTTCCTGTTCCCTCCCGGTGGTGGGCACAGACCCTGCTCCTGCTGCTTCTGGATGGAGGAAGAGACAGACATGGCCCAGCAAAACCTCCGCAGCACGGAGGAAGCAACCCCAAGACTCCTGTGACACTCAGAAAGGGTTAGGGGTAATTTCAAAGAGTCATACCTGGATCTCTTTAAAAACAAAAGAATCTATCAAAGAGGCAGACAATAACAGGTGTTGGGGAGGAATGGAGAAACTGTCACCCTCACACTTGTTGGTAGGAAGGTAATGATGCAGCCCCTCTGGAAAATGTTTGGTGGACCCCAAAATGTTAAACATGAAGTTACCATATGACTCTGCAAGTCCACTCCTACACATATGCCCAAATGAACTGAAGACACATGTCCACACAAAAAACTTGTACACAAATGTTCATAGCAACACTATTCATAATAGTGGAGATAAACAAAGTGTCTATCAACTGATGAATAGGTAAATAACATGTGGTCCATCCATACAATGGAACATTTTTGAACAGTAAGAAAAGTGGCCAAGGTCCACATCACAGTGATAGGTCATGTTGAGAGTGTGTGTCCTTGATATGACTCGATGAGAAGGGCACTTCACCTTGTGGGCTTCCTCCCAAACACCCCCAACCCCAGACTAATGAGAAAAACATGCAGCAAACCCTAGCTGAAGGACATTCTATGACATACCCGGACCAGCGCTCCTCAAAACTGTCTTGGTCATCCAAACAAGTAAAGCTGTCGTGGCCAGGAAGAGCGTAAGGAGATAGGAGAATTAAGTGTAATGTGGTGTCCTGAGTGGGATTCTGGGACAGAAAAAGGATAGTCAGCGAAAACTAAGGAAATGCGAACAAAGAGTGGACTTCAGTTAAAATAATGTGTCCATACTGGCTCACTAATTTTTGGAAATGTACTACACTGATGTAAGATGTTGGTAATGAGGGAAATGCGGTTGGGGTGGGAGAGCTCTCTGTGCCATCTTTGCACCGCTTCTGTAAATCTAAAACTGTTATGAAATAAAGAATTTATTTTAATTTAAAAAGTAATAAAGTATTAATACTGATGCAACATGGATGAACCTTGAAAACCTTATGCTGAATGAAAGAAGCCAATCATTAAAGGCTACACACTGTATGATTCTAGTTATATGAAATACCCACAAGAGGTAAATCCACAGAGATCGAAAGCAGACTGGAGGCTGCCAGGGGCCAGGGAAAAGGGGTGACTGTTCACTGGACACAAAGTTTCTTCTGGGGGTGATGAAGATAAAATTGATTATGGTGATGGCTGTAAAACTCTATGAATATACTAAAAATCACTGAATTGTACACTTTAAAGTGGTGACTTCTATGGTATATGAACCATATAAAGCAGTTACTTAAAAAAAGAATCTAACAAAGGGAAAGTTGAATCATACAAAATTGCTTTTATTCAACTATTTTTTAATTAATAGACTTTATTTTTTAGAGCAGTTTTAGTTTTACAGAAAAACTGATCAGAAAGTACAGCATTCCCCTCTCTCTACCTGGTCCAGCCCCAGTTTCCACTGTGAACGTCCTGCATATGTGTGGTTCATTTGTTACTTTGATGAGCCAATGTTGATTCATTACTATTAAGTAAAGTCCATAGTTTACATTAGGGTTGACTCTTTCTTTGGATTCTGAGAAGTGTATAATGACACGCATCCACCGTTACACAGTCATGCTCCTCATGACGACTTTCTGGTCAAGGACAGACCAGAAAGTGGTGGTCCTATAAGATTATAGTACTGCATTTTTACTGTACCTTTTCTACGTTTAAGTACACAAATACTTCCCATCGTGTTACAACTGCCTGCAGTATTCAGTGCAGTCGCATGCTGTACAGGTGTGCAGCCTAGGAGCACAGGCTGGCCTACAGAGCCTGGGTGTGGAGTAAGCCGTACCACCTAGGTTTGTGCAAGCACACTCTGTGATGTTTGTGTAAAGATGAAATCGCTCATATGTGCAACGTTTGGGGGATGGTCATGCTTGAGGCTCTGCCTCGAGGGGGGAGGAGGGGCACGGGCAATATACATAACCGTAATATTTGTACCCCCATAATATGCTGAAATAAAAAAATAAATAAATAAAAAGAAAAAAAATAAAAATAAAAATTAGAGTGGTAAATTAAAAAAAAAAAAGATGAAATCACCTAATGACACCTTTCTCAGAACACATCCCTGTCATTAAGCGACGCGTAACTGTAGTGCCGTGCAAAGTACAGGTGCTCCTGCACTTACAATGGGGGCGTTTCCCGATGTGTCCTGATAAGCCATGGTAAAGCCTAGCCATCCTAAGTCAAAGAACTGTGGTTCCCCTGCCCTAAAAATCCCCTGTGCTCTGCCTATTCATCCCTCCCTCCACCAGGACCCTTGGGAACCACTGATCTTTTTGCTGCCTCTATAGTTTCACTTTTTGCAGGATGTCATATGGTTGGAATCATACAGTGTAGTCTTTTCAGACTGCCTTCCTCCTCTTAACATTCAACCATCTTTGACCTACAAAAGCAGCAATTTCATACTGTTCATTCTATCTAATAGAATTATTTTTCTTCAGGTATATACAAAAAAAACATATGTATGTTTATACACACACACTCTCAAACTACTTATGTGGTGAGAACATGGAGCAGTTTGGTTGGGATATGCACCAAAGAAGGGTGACCACAGTCCTGCCCTCGGGGAGCTTCAGGACCAGGAGGGGAACAGAGCCTTGGGAATGCAGGAGTGCATGAGTACAGGGGACACAGGCCCTGAGAGGGGTCCTGCCATCCTCAGCCCTGTGGGACCCCAGAGGACAAACAGCCCTGGTGAGGGGCTTGAGAACAAGGACACAGATGAGTGGAGTAGGCCAGCAAATGTCAGGGGTCTTCTGCAGGCTGAGGACAGTGAGGCTCATCAGGCAAAGCCAGTGGGGCTGGTGCAGAACTGGGAGTGAGGTGCATGGGTGCACACCGGGGCTGGGGGGTGCTCAGGAGAGCGGGAGACCGGTGAGAAGAAGGCAGACAGGCCAGCAGAGGCACCTCCTGCTGGAGGCCCTATTGCAGGAGACCCCTCCACCTCCACCCGAGCTCAAACAAAAATAGCCAGACACAGCGCAAAGCTGGCTGGTACGGCAGCTTTGTAACTAGAAAGCTCATTCCTGTAGCAAGCTGAAATCTGTGTCCCAGTAAGCTACACTCAATGATCCTAACTGTTCCCCTTAGAAGCCAAGCCAAAGAGTACAGGGCCAGGGGTCAGGTTCTCCCGCTTAACAGACATGCAAAGATCTGAGGCCCCCTCAACTCCAGGCTCCCAATAAAGCCCCTTTAACTGTTCTTAGCACATGGGTTCCCTGACCCCAAGCACTTTTGGATAGTTTATAATAAGGTAGAGGAAAATCTTACGCTAGCTTTCAGGAGAAGGGTTTTTCAGACAAATGTTTGGACAGTAGGAAAATTAGGTTCAAACATATGAAATTACCAATTTGTAGGTTGAAGATAGCCAAAGAGTGGCAATCTCATACGGTACAACCTATTATCTTGTCAAAATACAACATGGATGACTCAAGTGAGGAAAATGTTCTGCAATTCTAAAGTAGTGATGATTGTACAATTCTGTAAATATCCTAAAAACCGGTACATGTACACTCTGAAGGGGTGAATTGTAGGGCTTATGAATTGTAGGGCTTATGAATTCTATCTCAGTAATTCTGTTAAAATAAAAGGGACATGAAGAGCCTACAAATGTCCTGTGCACATAACTGGTGGTCAGATCTAAAAGGCTGGTTTATATGTAGCAAAAGCGCCTTTCATCACAGATAACTGAATTTGAAAAAAATAAAACAAGGCAAAATTCAGCAGTAACTCTCCTCTGGCCCCGTCAGGCCCACAGACTGAAGTTTCCTGTGCCAGGGCTCCCCAGCACCCACCGTGGTGATGGCTCTCAGCCGGCACCCTGCTGATCTCTCCCTCGAGCACAGCCCAGCTGCCAGGACTGTGCCTACAGCGTGCTCGAACACGTGGAATCCAGCTCACCAGGGACATTAGAAACCTTTAAAGACAAATACTATGTCATGGAAAGTACTTTTTCATATGGCCAAGACATTAATACATGGCTCTTAAATGGACACTCAATAAATGTTTATTGCCACTGACAGTAACTGGGGTCTTTATATGTGTCCCCTTGCTTTCAAACTGTTGATTCTCAGGCAACCAGAATTCCTCAGCTCTCATGTAAAACATGGCATGCCTTGGGTTCATACAAAACTCTAATTTCTTTGGCTGTTCTTTAAATACAAAATTATTCCAGTATAAATTTATATCAAAGCAAAGGCCAGCTCATATAAAAATAATGGTTCAATAGGACCCACAAATTCCTGGCTGTGTCTGAGCACTGGACCATCTGAATGGACAAGGAAGCACCAGGTCTGCAGCCTGCCAACCATCAGTCCTGCACATCAACCTCCTTTCAGGATTAACGTTATTCAAAAATCTCAGAGGATCATTCATGTGTTTAACAGCCTCGTTTAGTGTTTTGTTTTTTTTTTCCTTCTTACCAAACATGTACCTGGGTCCCCACAATACCTATTCAGCAGTAAGTCTCCCGAGGAATTTGCTCTTTCTGATGGTCGGCAATATAAAGTCTAACTGCAGCCCACTCTGGTCCTTCATCCTGCCAGGTGGGGGCGGGATTTCGCCCAGGCTAGCTGATCATGGCAGATTCTTCTTTCTATGACCTCGCTGGGAAGGCGTCTGTGCCCACCTTGGAGGTGTTCACCATGCACCACCGTGGCAGATTCAAGGATGAGAAAGAAGAACCAAGAGCCAGCACCAACATTTACTGAGCCCACATTTCAGAAACACTTTGAGAAGTCTGCACAAGACTGCTCCGAGCAGCCCTGGTTATAGTCCTGCATCTGTGTACCAAGTCCTCTGATCCCCCAGAAGCCAGCACAGAAATCCAGTTCAACACCCAATATTAAGAGGACATTGTATAAAACAAAATTATTTGTTTTGGAAGATATTTTTCCTTTCCTGTTGAATAATATAAAAAGTTAGAAAAGAACCAAACCCTCAATGAATTTCATATTCATTAAAGAAAAAATATTATTTGTTTCTTTAACAAGAAATATTATTTGGCTCTTTTTTGTACTTTTTTGTACTTAAGAATAAACACTGTGTGTTACTCTGCCAACAGAAGACTTTCAGAAAGAGGCGAGAGACAGAGTTCAGGGGTAGCAGCCTGGCACTCCATTCCTTTGACAGGTACTTCCTGAACACCTGCCACATTTTAGGTCCTTCCAGATACTTGGGAAACATGTTGACAAAGGAAATGAAGATGTTTGCTCTGGGGTGGGAAGCAGACAAACATGAATACAGGTGATGAACCGGTCAAGTAGATGATATGTTTAAAGGTGTCAGAAAACAGAGGAGGAGAACCCACTAAGGAGCACCAAGAGAGACTTTAAGTGAACATAATTCAATCAATGTGGCTCCAGACACTCAGACATGGGCCAAGGAGTGCATCTCATAGATTTGTATCAAAATGAGAGTTTGAAGTTTTATATACTAAAATATGCAACCAGCTAATATTGAAATCAGCCACATAGCACTCAGGTTAGCCAAGCCTCAGACACTTGTAATGCAGAGGCTCTGCCAGGTACCTGGACTTCCATCTGAGGCAGGTGGACACGCAGCATCATGGAGTGGATGCTTGTCTCGCATCCTCAGCCACGTGCCAAATGCCGTGTGGTCAGCCCTAAGAAATGGGGACACGAGTCGCACTGTCGCTCCCCACATGGGCTCCCAAGGCTGACTTGGGGTGTGAGCTCGTGCACTCCTTGATCTGCAGGACAGAGTGAATCAAGAATCCAGCCTCACATCAACAGGAAAGAATGCTTTAGCCTAAAGACATGGGAAAAAGTCTTTCTTTAATACAAGGAGAAATTTAAAAGTGGCTTTCAAATAAAAAGTAAATACACTTGCTCCCTGTTTTCATACACACACACACACACACACACACACAGCAAAAATAAAGCAGAATTGGAATGGGAATGGCTTGCAGAGGCTGGAGCAATCCCAAACACACATTGGGCAAAAGAGGACACTTTTCAGGACTCTGCGCATAATTGCAGCCAAGCCCCAAGCCTCTTTGTGTAGCCAAGTTCCTCCCCTGCCAACCTCAAGTTAAAAGTGATACTTGGTCTTTTAAAAGTAAATGAAACTCTAACAACAATAATAAAAAGACAAATAACCCAAGTAAAGCTGGGCAAAGGATTTGAATAGACATTTCTGCAGAAAAAAGATATACAAATAGCCAAAATACACCTGAAGAGACACTCAACACCATTAGTCATCATGGAAATGCAGGGGCATTTGGGAGCAGGACCTTTTTGGTCCCTAGTGGTGGGTGATCCCTCCTGCTGCCCAGCCCCCTTCTTTCCTTCTTTGTCCCCACCCCAACACCAAACATCTAGCAGTCAGGCTGGGGACTGCCCCACCATCTCTGCAGTCCCTGCAGTAGAGAGGCAGAGGCAGGGAAGAGCTGGCAGAAGGCGTCTAGGCTTAATCCCTTGTTGCTGAGCAACAGACAGCCTCCTCCTGCCCTGGGCCCTCTATAGGAACGAAAATCAGTGGACCTCAAACTTTTACACTCATCAGAGAAGCACGGATTGTTGAGTCCCACCTCAGAATTCCTGTTTCCGTAGGTTCAGGGGCAGGCCCAAGCATGCCTTTCTGACAAGCTCCCAGTCGATGTTGATGCCAAGGTTCAGGGACCACCCTGAGGGAATCATTGTGCAGGGCTCTGCTCTTCCGGAAGCACCTAGAATCTGTTCACCTCACAAACATTAACTTACACAGATCTCCAGAATGCTCCTCCCCCAAGACACAGCGTTCAGTCCATCCCACTGACTCCACCCAAGCCCATGAGAACACAGCCCCTTACCCCAAGCTCTGACCTCACCCAGTCCAGGTGAGCTCAAGGATCCACGCCCCCGACGATGCTCTGGGCCACCAGTCTTGTGCGTGCATGTGAGCGCACTTTTGGTGCCGAAACTTATGATTCGCCTCTGTATAAGCCTCGATTCCCAATTTCCTCTCCAGAATTATTCAACAACCCAAAATGCACTCGAACACCTAAGTTTCTGGATGGCAGAAAACTTATAGACAGGTAATCCACAGGAACTCAAATACACAGTAACAAAAATCCTATGGTAGGAGTGTTTGTCCGAGAGATGAAAGCTCACTCGTACCATTCACTAGACAGAACTTGGGGGGGCCGATCGTGAGGTGCAACACCACTCTGGATTCATCAAAGGCCTGGGCAGAGAAGCTGCCAACAGGGCCCCAGAGACAAGGTTTTCCTCTTGGAGAGGAACACGTAACTTAGCATCCATGCACTGTGCCTAATTTCTCCTGCATATGACTTGCATACACACTTAAGAGGACATTCTATATCTATCTTCCAACAGGATTCACGGCAGATAAATATGGGATGAATTTTCAAGCTTCGATCACTGTTGCCACATATAGAAATCCATCTACCTTTTGTACAAGGCCAAGAGTATTACATCTGGGTGAACCCTGAGGACATTATGCTCAGTGAAGCAGGCCACTCACGGACAAATCCTGTATGATTCCACTCCTGTGAGGTCACTAGAGTAGTCACATCCATAGAGACAGAAAGTAGAAGGGGCGTTGCCAGGGGCTGGGGGAGGGGGATGGGAAAGTGTTTAATGGGGACAGAGTTTAGGTTTTGCAAGATGAAAAGTATCTGGAGGTGGAGGGCAGTGATGTCCGCACAACAGTGTGAGTGTTCTTAATGCCACTGAACTGTACACCGAAAAACACTTAAGATGGTGCATTTGTTATGTGTATTTCATCAAAATTTTTTAAAGTAAAAAATAACACATTTTTTGTAAAAACGTTGTATCACTGAATTTGGTGAAATGGTGCTCTCCTGTTCTGATTCACAGGCCAGATTCAGCCCAACAGAGCAAAGTGATCTTTTTTGGACTATAAATCTTTCGCTAGGAAGCAAACTGTGGCCTGGACATAGCTCGGTCTGAGGCCACAGTCTCCGGGCCAGACACTCACAGCTCCCCCGGAGATTGGATCTTAAAGTCACTTGGTGGTCACTGCCCTCAATGGCTTCTGAACACTCATCCAAATCTCAAAACCACCATGCGCTTAAGTGCAACTTGGCAGCCTGCCCATCGAAAAACCCTCACCACTCACCCAGCTGCACAGAGTGCTGTGCCCCCACACAACCCCAGGGCAGAGGGGACCTCAGAGGGAGGGCCAAGGTAAAGAGCCACCTCTGTGATTTCTCAGATTCCATAATTGTCTATTTGGTGCCCATTCATTACAGTGCCAATTATATTAACTGCATTTTCTCATTTTTCTGTGTTCTTGGTGCTTCAGCATTTCCTGCCCCACTAACTGGAGAGATACTGCCCCTCCCAGGCCTAGCAAATCTTAGAGACATAGCAAAGCGCTCCAGGGAGCTCACCTTTCTTGTGCAAACCAGCCAACCCAGAGCTCACCTCCGGCCACCTCAGCATCACTCTCTCCAACACCCAGCCAATATGTCCCTGCCCTCCACCACCCCAGGGCCAGGCGCCCAGACCAGACACCTAGGGACAGCCCTCAGGGCCCAGAGCCTGGCAGAATGAGTCAAACCAGCGCATCCTGACTGCTTCTCCTCCCTGCCTGTCTTTCCTACAGAAACCCCACAAAGGCTCTGGCTTTCCCTCACTCCCGCTCTGCCTTCTGATGCCCCATGGCTTCCTGTGTGTGGCGTGGCCCCTTCTCCTAGGAAATGTAAGTAATAAAATCTTTCAGTGTAAAATCCCACAGCACAATCACTGACACACTGCACCCTACAGTGTGAGACTGCCCTGGTGACCCCAAATAGAAACGAAGGGACATCACGCTCTGACGCTGGCTTCCCCACTGGCCCTGGGCTTCTGGTGGGAGAGCACAGCCTCGGAAAGCCAAACTGCACCTGCCGGATCCAGATCCACCACTCCAAGGGCACGATGCCAGGCAAGGCACGCTGCCTCTCTCTGACTCAGTTTCCTCATAACAGCACCTCCCCTCACAAACTGTCCCAAAGATTAAATGGCAATTTAGACTCTGCCACGAATCAAGTGCTGAGGAATGACTCTGACTCCCAGCGGCAACCGGACAGCCAGCCTGTGGTGGTAAGTGGACGCTCCCCTGTTCAGCAGAGGCCTCAATCCCGCAAGCTCCTCAGTGGGAGGGACTTTGCCAGTCTTCATCATTAGTTCAGTAAATATTGAAGACTGAGTATCAAAAAGCCATCAGCATGTTGATCATCCTATTTATTCTGCTACAGATTTTGAATAGAAAGACTGCCAAGAACACCAGTCACTTGTAGTATCACTGCTCTTCTCTGCGATGGCTACGTCCACGATGTGCAAGCAAGCCTGTGCACCGTGGCTCTGAGTCCTCGCCTGGGAGAGCAGTTATGCTGTCTGTGGCTCTACGATTCAGAAACAACAAGCCTCCACACCCATATTTCCCCCAACACAGCCTCAAAAATGAAAGAGCTCCATGATCAAATGTGTTTAGGAAACACTGTGTCAGAAAATACAAAACAGGTTTTCCTAAAACTGCATGTACCAGTTTCCAAATGTGCCACCCCGGAGCCTTTCTTCTAGGAAGGAACTCAAGGGAGGGATGAGCAGGGAAACCCACTTTGGGGAAACACCACTGCAGCCACAGAAGAAAATTTTAAAGTACCACACCAGGCCCAGCAGCTCCGGGGCCAGCCCTGCGATCAGCATGGATCCCCCCAGGCACAAATACTTTGCAGTTACCAAAGGATAAGACAACCACATCATGGTGTGACCAAGGGAGAAAGGGGATGCCATCTCGCAGAACCCATGTTACACATCTTTCTATTCAAAACCTATAGCAGAATAAATACGATAATAGACATGCGGAAGGCTTTTCCATACAAAAGCCGTACCTACAGAATGAGGGATGTTTACAGACACAAAAGACTTGGCATCGGAATTTGCTTCTAGTCTCCACAGAAATTCTTTTCAACTCAACTTGTCATCCAAAGACGTTCCGACCCCCATTCGTTCCGATATGAAATCACCCATAGGAGATTTCATATCTCCTATGAAAGATAACAGAGCAAAGATGCTTCCCTCTGTCCCTCATGGAAGCACTCCATTTTCAGGAAAACCTAGGAAAGCCTCAACTCTAAACCACTGAGAAGTGTGAAACAAATCAAAGGTGAGCACCGAAAGCCACAACTCATGTCCACAAATCTCAGGGAGCAGATGGACTGCTCCACTACCTGCAGGGGCCTCCCAGGTGCCACGGCCGGGGATGTGCCAAGTCCTGAGCACCACGGAGCTTCCCAGGGACCCGACTCACATGGCAAGGAACACCAGGGAGCAAAGATGAAGGAAAAGCCAAGAAAACGTGCTGCCTTTGTTTAAATCCCCAGACCTGTGCCCTGCAGCAGTGGTTGCTCGGCCCCCACTGCACACTAGTCTTAACTGGGGGCTTTAAAAGAAATCTGGGTGCCCAAACCACACCCAGCCAATTTAACCAGATGGCAAGCAGGGAGGAGGCAGAGCCAGCCACCATCTTTTTAAAAGCGCCTCAGAAAAGCAGAGATTCTCAAGTCTAGCTGTATATTAGAGTCATCTGGAAGCTTTCATACATAACCTGGGTTCCATGCCAGGCCGACGTAACGCTGCACAACTGAGTCCGGCATGCAGGCGAGGCCCAAAACCGGCCAGAGGAAGCCCAGGAGAATGGGCACAGCTGCTGCTGAGACCGCTGAGATGCAGACAGCCACACCCAGTGCTTCTGAAGGAGAGTATGTGGCAAGCAGAAACACAATTCAAAGATTTAACAGATGAAAATGAAACTAAAATGAAGCAAGAGTTAATTTGCAGGCTGAAGACTTAATTCTCTAGAAAAATGGATTAGGATTAGTCATTTTCAGGCAAATAAACTGGCAAAAGTTCCAAATTTCATGAATTCATAATGTTTTCCTGGTACATCTCTGCCCTTCTTTTTTATTTTTTTACCTACTAGTCAGGTATTTCACATAAAAGTCAAAGAAAATAAACAAAAGGGAGAGAAAAAAGAAGCACTAAAAATAGAAAATATAGCCCCTTAAATGTGACAGAATTAAGGCCAAATATGTTATCTCAATAAATATAACTGAGGAAAAACTAAGATCTGGAAAAAAAAAAATAGTAAGATCAAAACCCAAATAAAGCTGTTTGTTATATTTAAAATCTGTCTGAATCCAAACAACCAGAAGATAAAAAATTTTTAAAAGAGAATGACTGACCAGGCAAAAATCACAAATAAGAAAGAGTCATAATATTAATGTCATACATGATTTAATTAGAAGCAAAAGGTAAAAGGGGTACTTAAAAATGATCAAGAGAATTCTCACTAAGGACATGTCATGAATACATGTAATAATCATCACAGTACCCAAAAACACAGCATAAAACCTAAATTGAGATCAGAGAGACAGAAACAATGGGTTTAAGATACCTTTAACCCACCTCTCTACCTGGGGCAGACAAAGGAGACAAAGAATGTAAGTAAAGACACAGAAAAACTAAATTATATAACCAATGAGGTTGCTCTAAACTGAGATTATATCTAAATTCCCACTAAACATAACAAGTAACCATAGTTTAAGCCATTAAAAAAAATCAAATTCCCCAAAATCAGAATACAGCAAATCACATTCTCTACACAAAATGCAATAAAACTACAAAATAACTTTCTAGAAGTATTAAAATTTCTTCTTAAACAACTCTTGAATCACAGAAGAAATAAAAATTGATTACAGACTATTTAGAAAAGAACAATATTAAAAATACTATGTAACACAATCTAAAAGCTGTAACTAAAGCTACACTCGTAAGAAAATTTAAATTGTTCATAACTTGCCTTACTTATAATAGTTTTCTTCTAAGGTTCATGCAGAAAAATAAGTGAAACTAGCCAGTAAAATTTTGGAGAAAAGGGTAAAGAGTTAATGCTATCAAATATTAAAATCATAAAGCCATGATAATTACAAGTGAGATAAAAACTGAATATTCCAGAAATAACACCAATCTAACTTGGGGTTTTAATACAAAAAAAGGCTGCTTTTCAAATCATTGATAAAGAATAGATTATACAATAAAGGATTTCAAGACAACTCATTTTTCTGAGGAGAATAAAGTGGGATCTAAATTTTATGTGAACCAAAGATTTAACCTCAAAAAAATAAAATCATAAGAAACCCCTTGGGCCGGGCACATTGGCTCCCGCCTGTAATCCTAGCTCTCTGGGAGGCCAAGGCGGGTGGATAGCTTGAGGTCAGGAGTTTGAGACAAGCCTGAGCGCAAGAGTGAGACCCCATCTCTACTAAAAAATAGAAGGAAATTAGCTGGACAACTAAAAATATATAGAAAAAAAATTAGCCGGGCATGGTGGCGCGTGCCTGTAGTCCCAGCTCTTGGAAAGCTGAGGCAGAAGGATCGCTTGAGCCCAGGAGTTTGAGGTTGCTGTGAGCTAGGCTGACGCCAGAGCACTCTAACTCGGGCAAAAGAGTGAGACTCTGTCTCAAAAAGAAAAGAAAACCCCAAGAAAGGATAATTTTAAAAAATAAGCTTAGAATGGCAAAGGGATTCCAATGTATGACTGAAAACTCAAATATATATAAAATAACAGTGGGCTTAGTTTGACTCCATAAAAATTAAAATTTCTGTATGGGAACAAATATTGTAAGCAAAGTCATAGGACAACCCGAGAAAAAAATATTTTCATATGATCTGGAATACAGCTAAATATTCTCAGAACTATTCTTAGAAATCAGTGAAACAATTGAGAATACCTAATAGAAAATTAGTAGAGAAAGTGAACACTTATTTCTCAGAAAAAAAGAAACCCAGATTACTTATAAAGACAGTAAGACTTATAGACAATTTTTTTTTTTTTTTGAGACAGAGTCTCACTCTGTTCCCTGGACTAGAGTGCCATGGCGTCAGCCTAGCTCACAGCAACCTCAAACTCCTGGGCTCAAGCGATCCTTCTGCCTCAGCCTTCCGAGTAGCTGGGACTACAGGCATGAGCCACCATGCCCGGCTAATTTTCTTTTCTATATAATTTTAGTTGGCCGATTAGATTAATTTCTTTCTATTTTTAGTAGAGATGGGGTCTTGCTCTTGCTCAGGCTGGTTTCGAACTCCTGACCTTGAGCAATCCGCCCACCTCGGCCTCCCAGAGTGCTAGGATTACAGGCGTGAGCCACCGCGCCCGGCCTCATAGACAATTTTTTAAATGTCAACACACAGAATGAAAATACCATTTCTATTTTTCATACTTCCTATGATTAAAATGCCTGATAATTTCCAAAGTTGGTCAGGGTCTAGAAAAACCTAAAAATTCACAGACACCGTTGCTGAGAGCATAAATTGCTGGGAGAGCAATTTTTTAGACGCTATCAAAAATTTAAATATAATACCTTGCACAAAGACATTTCAATTCTGGTAATTAGCTCTACAGATATTCACACAACGCAAAAAAATTTTTAAAAGGAGCTTACAGAGGTTCACTGCAGACTTGCTTAGGGTAATGGCTAAAAATAAGAAGTAACCATCCACAGGAGACCAGTGAAAGAAATTATGAAATACAACTGACAGATATTAACAATGGCTTTAATAAATGAGGTCACCTGGCAATACTAATATGGAAAGATTTCTAAGAACTACTGCTATGTGAAACAGCAAACTTTAGTTCAGTGTTATGGTATGATCTCACCATGTATAAAAGCAAATAAAGGATGCTACAATATGGACGGACCTTGAGAACATCATGCTCAGTGAGAGAGGCCAGACACAAAAGGCCAATATTGCAGGATTCCATTTACATGAAATTTCCAGAAGAGGGGCAAATCCACAGAGACAGAAGGTAGATTAGTGGTTGCCAGAGGCTGGAGAAATAGAGGCAGGGAGGTTGGGGAGTTACTACTAATGGGTAGGGGGTTTTCTTTTTCTGGAAAAGGTGGTTGCATAACACTGAGAATGTACTAAATACCATTGAATGGATCACATTAACACAGTTTTATGTTATGTGAATTTTAACACAATTTCTAAAAATAAATAAAGGAGATGCACAGAGGAGCACATATGCCCAGAAAATGTCTGGAATGAGGCACAAGACTGTTAGTTGTGGTTATGGGGGCGGGGGTGGGGGAGGTGGGGGCGTGAGACCGGAAAGGTGTTTTTCATTTTTTATACCCTTCTTAGTGTGGGTCTCTTTTTTAAACCATCAGCACGTATTACTAGATTTTTTTGTGTGTTTTATTTTGCTTTCCTTGAGTTTTACTTAATCAAGTACTAAAATACATTATCCTGATATAAAATTAAAGCAGTCCAGAGAAAACTAACTGAAGTCACACTTCAGTACCAGGAGGGGCCTCTTAGAAGTGTCTGCCTCCATAAAAGGCAGAAGATACGGAGTATAGTACCTCCGTGAGGGAAACTGTGTTTTTTAAAATAAATATTTATAAATAAATAATTGGTCCAATCCAAAGCTCCCCCAACATCACCAGGGCCCCCCAGCACTGCCCCTGACGCACACACCCAAAGCTCATGGCAGGCCTCATTCTCTGGCTGGGGAAAAAAGCAATTATGAAGAGAATTTTTAAAAACTTAATCCTGGGCAGTTCAACTTATACCCACCTTTGGCTTTTGTTCTTTCTTTTTTGTTTTATTTTTAATCAGCCTAGCTTTTAGGACCCACGGGAACGTATGGCTGGTCAACTAGAAGAAACCTGACAATCTTGGTTCTTTCTAAAATTATTATTATTTTCTTAAAAAGAAAGAAAATAAATGGGCCAAAATGTAGTATAATATTAAAGAGACAAAAAAGTAAGTAAACCTTATTTGAACTCTGAAAACATATACAATACTTTACTAATTAGAGATAATTGTGTCTGTGTGCTGCCTTGCAAAACAATGGATTTTCCTTCTTCCAAAAGAAAATGATGACATTTTATTTCCAAAATAAAATTTTCAAACTAAAATGATGACACACTCAATTTTGCAAATAATGAAGGAAAACTGGTATATGTCAAAAAAGCTAGCTGAATCATAAACAATTATGTTCTTGACAGAACTATTAACACGATCAGAAAAAAGACAGAATTCCATGCAGACACCCCCAAAACATGCTCATTGCTAATGCTCCTCCTTCTCACACAGCCCCATGGGACCCCACTTCCAGCACCCAAAGGCCGACTCACTGTCCCACCCAGGGGCCCTCAGAGGAGTGGCCAGCCAAGCGCCCCCACCAGCCCCTGCCCTGGGGGTTCCACAAAAGCTGGAGGAGCAAATTCAGGTGCAGCCTGAGTCCACGCCCTTTTCTGCCCACTGTCTCTGAAGCCAGGCCTTTGCTCTGGAAGACAGGATAAAAGTGACCAAAGGCACCCCTGAAGCCAAAGGACAAAGGAATGTGCCTCCAAGAATGCCTTCCCTGACAAACCTGCCCCTGGCAGGAGCAGCAACTCCTTCCCCCATTTGGTGCTGCCAGGGCCTCCCCAGGAGTCCAGGGCCTTCCAATCTGCCTCCCACTTCAAAGGGCTTCCAGGTCCCACATAAATCACACTTGCTGACAGCCTCACAATCCCAGCCCCAGTGAGGATGTTTGCTTTCGTTAGCTTTTGTTTTTGTTTTTGCCCAGCCCCCCTCCAAAAGGGAAACAAAGGGCCAAGGATGGGTAGCACTGCCTGCATAGCATGGGGGCTGGGGGGTGGGGGGGAGCAGTGTCAGAGGGTCTGTGCAGCTGTCTTCCTCCCAGCACCCACCCCTGGAAAGCCACCTCATCTGCTCTGACATCTGAGACACCTCACTGCAGAGATCATGCAGCCCATCAAAGCCCAGGAACCACATGGCTCAAGGTCCTTTCCTCCAGGCAAACAGCTGGAGAGAGGTGATGGGATAGATGGGCAGCCAACCAATGACCCCAGAGAGCAGGCCTCAGATGCAGAAGAGGGCTGCATGGAGGTGCCTGCATGCCCATGGGGCTGGCCAGGTGCAGGGATGCCAGGCTCTCCAGGAGGATGGAGTTGCTCTCCCGTGCCAAATGAATGGCCAAGTCAGGCACTGGGCACACTGACCAAGGCCCCTGTTGCTCCCCAAGGTACATGGCACCACCAGCCAGGCTGGGCCTCCTGAGTCTGTGCCTCCCACTCCTGCCGCAGTACTGACCAGTGAGTGCTAGGGCCAGGGCCAATTGGCTCACTACCCAAGGGCTCAGCCACATGAGCAGTGTGGGTTAGCAGTAGATCCTTGTCATTAGGTGAATTCTTATGCAGAAACCCAAAAAGTAAATCAGCAGCAGGCAGTACTCTATTAGCATGCACTTTAGTGTAGATGTGCATGTGTCATTTTCCTAGGACTGCCCTAACAAAGCACACAGGCTGGGTGGCTTAAACAACAGGAAATCTGTTGTCTCATGGTTCTGGAAGCAGGGTCCAGAGATCAAGGAGTCAGCAGGGTTGTTCCTTCGGTGAGGGCCATGAGGGAAGATCTGCTCCAGGCTGCTCTCCCTGGTTTACAGACAGCCAGCCTCTTCTCCCTGTGTCTGCACCATCAGCCACCTTGCAAATCACCTTCCCTCTATGTGAGTCTGCCTGTGGCCAAACTTCCCCTTCAGGCACCAGTCATATTGGATTAAGGCCCCTTCCAACGACCTCATTTTAAATTATCACCTCTGTAAAGACTCTTTCTCCAAATTAGGTCACATTCTGAGGTACTGGGAGTTAGGACTTCAAAATATCTTTTTTGGGGTAGACACAACTCAACCTGTAACAGTATAATAATTTCTGTTAAAAAGTCAGTAAGAACAGAGGCCTCCATTTTAAATAACCATAGAAACGTGAACCTGAAAGTTTAGAAAGACAGCTCTAATCCTAGTTCCAACTCAACATCCTTTTAGGTCTCCTGTATTTGGCTTTAGTTTTAGAATATCAAGAAAATTCTGATTCTTGTGGCCTTTTACACAAGGTATTTTTGAACAGTTCACGGTGTAAACTCAGGATTCTGGAATTCAGAGATGGCTACTCCAGTATGTACCAAAACAAGCTAACCAGGGATGCCCATGGACACACTACTGGTCTGGCAGGAAGCAAACTAGCATGGAGGTTTTCATGGTTAACTTTAAAAATGTTAAAATATATTCCAAATGGAATGTGGATCAAATATCTGTAAAGCCCACCAGGGGAGCCTGCAAACCCAAAGGAATAGATCAGCTGAGTTTCTTGCAACTCCAACCTCCCATCCTCTACCATCTCACAGGATGCCCTAGGATCCAGATGCACCCCTGATGACCTTACGAACTGCCAGGCTCTACTCGGTATGCTGACTTCCCCCTTTTCCTCACCTCCTCCCCTGGTCAAAGCCAGAGGACTTCCTACAAAGCAGCCCTAACACATTTATCCCAATTTGTAGAGATAATCATCTTCCCCAGGAGCTTCAAGAAAGGATGTGATAAAGCATCAGGAGCACAGGAGGTGCAATGGCACAAAAGGCCCTGAATCTCTTAATGACACAGGAAAGCAGCTCCTTGTTAGAATAAATAAGTAAATAAAAACTATAGCCAAGACAGGGCGATGCCTTTGGCCAACCCCTCATCTTCCCGGGGTGACCTGTTTGCCAGCGGGGTGCAGGTCTATTTTAACACCTTACTGTAGCTCTAGAGATACCCCTACAGAAACTGGGGGAGGGAGGTGGGAGATTTCAGACACATCCTGTGCAGCAACACACCTGTCCTTCTGTGACTTGATCTTCTCCCCACCGGAAATCCTCTCTGAAATCTCCCTCAGTCAGCACCACAGGGCTCCACATTCATGCATTCACACTCATTTGCCTAATAGCCCACAGAGAAGAAATATCAGCATTTATTTGGCTCTCATTACAAAGACATGCAGATGTTTCCAACGCTCACAACTACAAATGTGCTGCAATGAAGAGCATGGCCGTTTTTAGAGTAGGCCACAGAGTACATGCTCTAACACTGCCTTATTTCCCACTGCTGACTTCAGAGCTGGAGATAATTGTCTCATAATTTGCATTTTCTTGATCCTAATTAGGCCTAACTTTTTTCATAAGTTTGTGGCCCTTTGTTTTTGTTCTGAAAACTGCCTGACGGTACCTTCTGACCCTCTTTTATTTGGGGTATTGATCCTTTTCTCATTTATCTCATGCATTCTTTATGTATTCTCTGGATGTTAATCCCTTCATCTGTTCTACACATGGTAAATACCATCTCACCATCCTATAGTCAGAATTCTAAAATGGGGTGTCAAAGCCTTCACAATGAGAAGCAGAAAGCTGGGTCTGTTGCTGCCGTTGTTGCTGAAAAAAAAGGAGGGAGGAGCAGTAAACACCTGGAAGCTGAAATGCCTCCTCCTTTTCTACACCTTAATACAATGTTGCTTAATAAACCCAGGGCCCTGAGAACAGTGGAGAATGTCCCTGTCTGTGAAGTGCGCCCCAGGAGGTAGTAACAGGGGCACCTGCCAGAAGCAGGTTTGGGAATGCAAGGGGGTTGGGAAGGGCTGGACTGAGCATAACTTCTGGGGCCCTCCCCACACTCTCACACAGAGATCCCCAGGGAGTCAGAGCCGATCTGAAACAACCCTCCAGGACAGGACTCCTGGCCCTGCACCTTGCAGCACCTTCCGGAATTCTAAGCCGCCAAGCCCGCAGGAATTTCCCACGTGGCTCGAGGGCAAGGCAGGGACTGAGGGAGCAAAGATGGAGAAAATCTAAGCGAATGAATGGGGTGGATTCACCAGGAGCAAATCAAGGGTAAATGGCTATTTCCAGGTGGCTGGGAAAATGGGAGCCAGCCTGGGTGTCGGTTATCACCAGGGCTCCTGGTGATAACGGTAAAGAGATTAGGTGAAAAAGAGTTCCTTAAAGGTAACAAAGTTAAGGCTGTCTGGTACCCATTAACTAGGCCAGGGGAAATGAAGCAAAACAATAGAGTGTGGTAACTTGAAGCTGGGTGAAAAATATCTAGGTGTTTACTGTACTAATCTAATTTTATGTATGTTGGAAGTTTTCTGTAATAAAAATGTTAAGGAAAAAAATTAGAAAATATCTGGCAATCCAGAAACTAGACTAAGACTCTGGGATTTTCAGTCCCTTTAATGAAACTCTGTCTGGCCTCAAGGGCACCTGGATCCCAGCCCTCCCTGGTCCTGTGACACCATTTCCGATGAAATCATAACTATTCTGAGTCTTTCTTCTAAGAGAACGTGCTAAACTCTACTGTGCATTCCACTGGCTTCAGCCACACATTGGTACTATTTAACATTTTTCATTCTTTATTTGGAAACAATCTCAAATTTTACAGAGAAGTTGTAAGAATTGTGCACGGATTCCCCTCTGCTCTGTGCCAAGACTCACTGACGTGTCACTGTGGCCCCCGTGCCTCATCCTCCTCTCTGCATACCACCCCATAGGCTTGTGTCCTGAGCTCTCTGGGAGGAGGCTGAGGATCTTGAGCTCATCCGCCAACACTTCAGGGTGTATATGTCCTGAGAGCAAGGACAGTCTCTCACACAGCTAGCAAATGCAGGAGGAAAGCCAACTTTCACAACACGTTTAAATAATTTATATCCGCCTTCCAATTTTATCAATGGTTCCAGTAATATCCATGACAGCATGTTTTTGCCCCCAGCATAGGGTTGGGTCCAGAATCTGCATTGGGCTGCCTCATCCCTGTCTTTTGTGCTGGACCCAATCTGGCTTGTTTTGTCTTTCATGTCACTGGCAACTTGTCCTACAGACCAAGTTGTTTCATAAAATGACCCTCCATTTGGGTTGCTGATTTTTGCTCACAATCAGATTCTCATCCCCAGCTGGAATGCAACCTAAGTGATGTGTGCTTCTCTAGGGACAACGGCCACCTGCCTAAAGCTATGCTATTAACCTGGATCACCCAGCTAAGGGGGTGTCTTGTCTCTCCAGTCTATAGTTAATAATTGTCCCCTTGAAAGTAAGGAATCTGTGGGAAAAACCTTTAAGACCATGAGCATTTCCTGCTCTCATCAAACATGCTCCCCTTTAATTAGATCCAGCACTCATTGATGATTCTTGCTTTACAGACATGTTCTCTCTTCCCCATCCTTCCTATTTATGTGTTATAGTGAGTTAAACAGTGTCCCCCAAAAATTCACATCCACTCAGAACATCAGAATGTGACCTTACTTGGAAATAGTCTTTGTGGCAATAATGAGTTAAGGACTTGGGATGAAATCATCCTGGATTTAGAGTGGCCCTAAATCCACTAGCCGGTGTCCTTATAAGAAGAGGAGAAGACACACATGGTCGCAGGGAAGAAGGTCATGTGAAGATGTAGGAGGCAATCAGAGTGATGCAGCCACAAGCCAAGTACACCAAGAGCCACCAAGAACTGGAAGAAGCAAAAAAGGATTCTCCCCCAGAGGCTTGGCAGGGAGTGTATGGCCCTGCTGACACCCTGATTTTAGACTTCCAGCTTTCAGAATTGTGGGAGAATAAATTTTTGTTAAGTCATCCAGTTTGTGGCATTGTGTTATGGCAGCCCTAGGAAACTCATACGTGTATTTATTTAGTTACGTACTTATTATCAGTAGTGAATCGTGGATTCCTATTTCCATGCATACTCCATGCTTGTCCTTACCTATATTGATGCTTAAACAGCCCCAAGATTTGGCCACTGGCGATCCTTCGAGTTGGCTCCTGTGTATGTCTGACATGCCCCCAGCACTTCTGAGTGCTCCCTCACTTTCTACTACAAGAATATGTTTCAAGCTCATCTTGTATTTTTCCCTGTCCCAATCCCACAATCAGTCATTTCTCCAAAGCTCTCTGGCTACTTCGATACATAACAGTATTTAGAAATCAATATCTGAGCACTGAGTGTGTTCACTCCTAATAAGGTGCTAGGAAATCACTGTTGTGTACAGAATGAAATATTTTACAAATTCTGGATTTGTCATTTTACCATGCTATGTACCACATATATATAAATGAAATCATGAGTTATACTGATACCTACAATTCCAACCCAGCTCATCCAGAGTCTTGCCCACCTTCCCTCATTCCATACTTGTATCTCCTTCCTTCCACAGTGAGAACCTGGCTCCAACACTGTCAGCAACATTCTTCTCATTCACCCCATCTCACAATTCGCACAAAATAGATTCAGAATTGAAACATTCACACCACTACAAAAATCAAACCTAGGAAGAGTGCAAGATTTTCTTTCCTGTTGTTGCTTTTGTTTAATCCCTATAGACTGAGGCTACACAGTCAACACACTACGTCCAACAATTACTTGAAATGGGCTTCTTTGCCCTGCCACGTGGTCGTTATTCATTTGCAATACAGTTGCATTTATATACTTGCCTGCATTCAGTTCTAGTTTCCCATGTTTTTTATTATTATTATTATTATTATTATTTTTGAGACAGAGTCTCACTATGTTGCCAGGGCTAGAGTGCAATGGCGTCATCATAGCTAACTGCAACCTCAAACTCCTAGGCTGAAGCGATTCTGCTGCCTCAGCCACCCAAGTAGTTAGGACTACAGGGGTGCGCCACCCCTCCTGGCTAATTTTTCTATTTTTTAAAGAGATACGGTCTTGCTCTTGCTCAGGCTGGTCTCAAACTCCTGAGCTCAAGCGATCCTACCACTTTGGCCTCTCAGAGTGCTGGGATTACAGGCATGAGCCATTGTGCCTAGCCTAGCTTCCCACCATCTTTAGTGATTTAATTTTATTTTTTGAACATGCAGAAAATTAACATGTTCCAAAAGTCCAAATATACCAAAAAAAAATTAGAAAAAGAATAGAAAGGAAACTACCACAACATAATAAAAGCCACTATGACAAGCCCATAAGGAAAATCATACTTAATGATGAAAGACTGAAAGCTTTTCCTCTAAGGTCAGAAACAAGTGGCCCATTTTTATCACTTCTACTCAACACAGTACAATCACGCATCACTTAACAGGAATACATTCTGAGAAATGCACAATTCACTGTTAAGCGATTTTGTCCTGCGAACATCACAGAGTGCTCATACATAAACCTAGATTGTATACCCTACTGCACACCTAGGCTATATAGGATAGCTTACTGTTTCTAGGCTACCAACCTGTACAGCATGTTACTGTACTGAATACTGCAGGCAGTTGTAACACAGTGGGAAGGATCTGTGTATCTATCACGTCTAAACACAGAAAAGGTACAGCAAAAATATAATTTTATGGGACCACCATCATATATGTGGTTCATCATTCGAAATGTCATTATGTGGCCCATGACTGTATTGGAAGTTCTGGACTGAGCAACTAGGCAATGGAAAAAAATAATAAAGACATTAAAATAGGAAAAGAAGAAGTAAAATTATCTGTTTGCAGATGACATGACCTTATGTAGAGAGTAAGATCCACAAAAATGCTATTTGAGCTAATAAACAAATTCCACAAACCTGCAGGATAGAAAATCAACACACAAAAATCAGTTGTATTTCTATGCACTAACAAGCAATCCAAAAAGGAAATTAAGAAAACAATTCCAATTATAATAGTGTGAAAAAAAGAACATACTCAAGAATAGATATAATTAAGGAGGTAAAAGACTCGTACACTGAAAACTACAAAATATCACTGAAAGAAATTAAAGAAGATCTAAATAAATGGAAAGACATTCCATGCTTATGGACTGGAAGACTTAATACCATTGATATGTTAATACCACTCAAAGCAATCTACAAATTCAGTGCAATCCCTACCAAAATCTCAAAGACTTTTTTTTGCGGAGCCATAACTGGCTACTTACACCTGAAATGAGGCCAGTGAGGTGGAGGAATTGAATTTTTAATTTCTTTTCATTTTAATTAATTTTAACTTAAATAGCTGCCTGTATCCAGTGGCTACTATATTCCATGGCACAAGCCAAAATGTTTCTGCAATTTAACTCCACATTGTGTTAACCACCCCTCCAAGGAGGGTATGGAAACCATTAGGCTGTGAGCATTTGGGACTTGGGGGAAACCCTCCCCCACTCAGCAGAAGACTTAAAGCAGCAGTCACATTCTCCCCTGATAACATCTCGAAAGTGACAGAGTGCTCACTGAAGCTCATTCCAGAAACAATTAAAGACACACACACCACTTCCCAATGGAACTTAAGACTTTCTAGAGGACAAGCTACTAAGTCAAATTAGGCTACATTTTTCTGTAATTATTTCCTTCCCTTTGGCTTTTGTTGTTTTGGTTCTTTCAGAGATAGAACTTAAAAGAAAACACTCCCAGAAATCCCGAAAATGGTGCAAACCGCACCAACACGATTCCCTCATTTTGAAAAGCTTTATGAAAATTCCCAACGTTGTTCAACAATTCCTTGGCCTCTCTGTTAATATGATTTTGAACAGATTACACCCCAGACATATTTTATGACAACTACACATGTAAGCAGAGCTGTCCCGCCCTCATTTCCAACCTGGCAAGCTCCTCTACAAAACCAAATAAGTACATGTTAAAAAAAGGCGGCTGGTACGTAACACCAGCAAGTTGCAGCCATTATTAATGGGCCAGAGCTCCTCTGGTTGCTTAGATTTTTTACTTCAAAACTCAAGCCCATACTACCCACTGAACTCCTAACAATGATGCAGTGGTACCAAGGAACAATACAAACCCAGAGAGCCCAGAGGGGCACCCAGAAGCAATGTTTTCAACACCAGTCCTTTCAGCCCAAGTTCTTCTCATGAAACTGCTATTGCCTTGCAGCTGGGGTACAACCAGTAAAACTCCACACCTAACTGGCAATGCTTCCTCTACAAAGCAAAGCACCCTAGTTTCTTTGCTTTAAAACCATTCATGCTTGGTATTCATGGGGTCTGCCTGGCAGTCACTGCTGGGTTCTCAAAGAAGGAAATATCCTCATGACAACGTTTTTTACAAAGAACAGAGTCACAGCCAATGCAGGTGCAAGGAAGAGCCAGCCCTGAGGAGCACCCAGTGGGGCACAGCAATGAAAACCCAAAGCTGAGCAGTTCAGCCCTTTGCCCTTGGAAACCACTAGACACTGATGGGGGTGGGAGGGATGTCCCAGAAAATGGACCAGATAAACACCAAAAGGCCTCTATTGTCAACAAACATTTTTGAAGACAGTTACAAACTTTGGGTGGGGATAACACTTAGTCGTGCTCTTTCTTTTCCCTCAATACAACTTGGAATTACATACTTAGAACTCTCCAAGGGAAGAGACTTACAAAGGCACCAAAATTTCTAGCACTTCCTCAGACTAGCCAGGTCCAGAAGATTAGGAATCCCAAACTCTTCACACTCAGTTCCATTTCAATGACAATGATAACTTTTCCCATCCGGGCCTCCCCTGCAATGCATTTTAAAAGAGAGCTAGTTTTCCAGCTGAAACCTTTCTAAAGAGGATTAATCTTCCCTACCTGTCAGATGAGCTGTTCTCACTCCTGCATTTCTATTCCACTGACTTCAGAAAAAGAGCTTCCAAAGAAAAGAGTGGTGTGAAATTCAGACTCTGCCAGACTTAAAAAGTCTCTGAGGTTATATCCAGGCTAAAAGTTTAAGGGGCAACAACTGATTCTACAAACCACAAGAGGCATCTACAAACACCAATTACAGCTGCACTTCGGAACAACAATAGAAAAATTATTCCATGATAAAAATAGAAATGTCATTTCAGATGGCCTCATAAATATGCAGACCACTGTCACCAAAAACTACCCCTGGAAAATGCAGATTTTAAACCCATGTTGCTTTTTGCACACAAATATTAAGCAGAATTCTTGTCAGTTTTCTAACTATGATTTGCTTTACTAATGAAAAGTTCAGCCTCACCTGCCAGAGCCCCCGAGTGTCACATAGGGTCCACGATGTTCAGATTTTCGGGGTGACATTCTTTATCACGTGGACGTGAGGGTTAAGCTTGATCTCATAATTAAATACTGGAAAGTTTCAAATGTGTAGTTCTTTGCTTGGTACACAGCCACAATAAGAAAAATATGTTGCCTTACTACATACATACAAACTTTTCTTTTTCCACAAAGTCTTCTTATTCAAGATGTGTCCATTTATTTTCTTCTATATCACTATCATTATTTATTATGATCATCACTCCAGAGATCTGGCCCAGAAGTAAATACTACACTATCACAATGGGGGAGCGAGGACCATCGGATCCCTCCCTCCAAGCCAACCCTGCCTGGAGGGGTACACAGTCCCAAATCGGGTATTTGTCCTTACAGGGAACAGTCTTTCTATAAAAGAGTGGAGTAAATCCTTTTAGAATAACCTTTGATGTTTTTACATAGTAAACTATTTCACATATAAAACATACTCAAATTACAGGGACCCCTCTTCACAGCAGAAAATATTCCAAACACCCAAATGTCCTGTAATCATACAATTTTATTCATATTTTGAATATGTTATCATATTCTTTGATTTTCAGTTAGCAGTCCAGAAGGAAGAGAATTATATCCTACTCCCTCCCCTATGAGAGTATTATTCAAAAATTGAAGAAAATAACCTCCGACTGCATTGCTTTGTTCATCACACCTTTCTTACATTGGAAAAGATGGCAACGTTTAAACACTCCACCCAAAGCGCAAGCAACTTTCCTGTTCTTGTTACAACCTTCACGTCAACATTGGGCCACCGTCCTTTCTCATCACCCATCTCAAACCCCTCACCGCTGCACCTCCTCACGTGCATGCAAGGTCGCCCAGGAGCCACGCGGTTTGCAGGGCTGAGTTTCTGCAGGGCAATTACCCACAGGGTGGCCACCAGCAAAGGCGGAGCAACCGCACGTCGAGGCAACGTGTCGACCCTCCCCCCTACTCCCACCCCTATCCCCCGCCCCAGGCGAAGAAAGGGACCGCCAGGCTCTCCTAAGGTGGAGGGAGATTCTTGGGGCCTGATGGGGAGTGCAGAAAAAGACAAGAGAAGTCGTTAGTGACAGACACTTAGAATGTTTATGCTTTAACGAACAGCGATATAAATGCAAACTTTCTTCCCAAATCAAGTAATAAGAACTGTCTGACGCGATCCACATCTGCTTAAACCAAAACGTCCCTCAGGAAAGGCCGCTCAGCATTTCTGACTCGCGCCTACCAGGCCGCACGCCTGGAGCGCACAGGACGCCGGAAGGGCTGAGCGTCTGCCCTGACTCTCGCCGGCAAGAAGGAAAGCAGGAGAGGGGATGCCGAAGCCCATTTACGTGTAAGGAGCGCCTCACACACTTTTCTAGGACTTAAGGCGAACCTCCTCGGTCTCGAACGCCCCCCACGCCGGCAGGGCGCCAGAATCCAGCCGCGGGCGCGCCGCCCCCTCCAGGCAGCCGTGGCGCGGTCCGCCAGCGTTCCCTCTGCTCCTCCACGCAGTTCCTCTGCGCTGTACGTCCGAGACCGCGCAGGGTCCCCCGGGGGGCAGCGGGTGCCCCTCGAGGAAAAGCCCCCCGAGAGCCAGGGCCCGCCCCTCCGCCGCACACCTCTCCTCCAAGTCCTGGGGTCCCGGCGAGCGGCCGGAAAGCGGACGGGCCCCATGCCGCCTAAGGACCCCGATCCCAGTCTCGGGGAACACCGCTTACGCCACCCCGGGGCGGTGGGGGACAGGGGAGGCTTCGGGGCGCATGAGACGGGGAACTGACGGGCTAACAAAAGGGACGGACGCCGGAGAGCCCGTCTCGATCCACAGGCCCTGCGGCGTGCGGGGTAGTCAGGACCGGGGCTGTGGGCGAGCGAGGGCTGCTCCCGCCGGCATCAACCCGCCCTGGAGTGTGGGGCCTCCGGGACCGGCCGGGGTCCTGGGGCCACGTGCCCTACGAGGGGAGCCTCGCGGAGCAAGACCGAAGCCCGGCGCCGAGACCCACGGGGTACGTCTGCCGGCGCAGGCCCGGGCCCGGCGCGCGCACGCACACTCGCTCCCTCGAGACCCTCGGAAAGCCCTGACGAGAGGCGCCCTGACGAGAGGCTCCCCGCCGCCCGCCGCCCCCGGCCTCTGGAAACACTTCGGCGTCCACAGAGCGCGGCTTATTGGAACCAGCGCCGGCGGGCCAGGGCGCCGGGCCGAGGCTGGCGCCGGGGCGGTGCGGACGGCCCTGCGGGCGCCCCTCGCTCGGAAGCACGGGCGCCGGCGCGGCGGCCGCGAGCAAAGTGGCGGAGAAGGGCCGGCCGCGCCAGCCGCGAACCCACTGCCTGCGCGCGGGGCGGCAAGGAGGGTCCTACCTGAGGTGCGGGGCACCGAGAGCAGGAGCGCGGCGGCCACCCAGACGGCCGGGGAGCACAGTGGTGCCCGCCGCGGTCGCGTCGAGCCCTGGGCCATGCCGGGGCCGTGGGGGCCGGAGGGCCGCCACCCTCCGCCTGCCACGCTCGGCCTTCTAGTTTGGGGCTGGGGCGCGGAGCCGGGCGCCACCACCCCTTTCTGCCGTGCGACAGCTCCTCTTTCTCCACGGCGCGTCGCAAGTTGGTCCCCTTCCAGGATCTCGCCGTCCTCCTCTCCGGCCTGGATGCGCCGCCGGCTCCGGCTGCGGCGCGGGCTGGCTGGGGAGGTCCTGGGCGCGGGCGCGGGCGCTGGCGTCCCGCCGGCCGCCGGGACGAGCGCAGGGGGCGGACCGCGGGCGGGCGTGCAGGAGGCAGGGTCCCCAGCTCGCCCGCCCGCATGAGCGCTGCGAGGCCGGCGCCCCCTACCGGGGGGACGCGCGGGACGCGAGGAGACGGGGCCACCGCTGGGTCCCCGACTGTCCTCCGGCGCCCTCCCTCAGGCCTGCGCCTCGGGACGCTGGAACACAAAGGTGGCGCCTTGCGGGGGTCCAGCCTGGTCTCACTGGGGCTGCCCACGCAGCAGTTGTCCCCTACCTTTGGGGGGGGCGGGACACCCGTGAGTCTGGGTCGCAAATCAGTAACTCCCGGCGACCTCCACCAGCAAGTCAGAGAGCCACCTAGTCCTAGAAACCAGCTGCGAGGGAGGAAGAGAAGAAGCGATGGCTCAGCAAAGGAAATGTTCAAGAAAAGAAACAGGTCGCTTCATGAAGGGCCAGGGCCCTCCCAGGCCAGTGGGGACAACCGTGTCCCTCCGAAACGCTCAGAAGCTGCTGGGAGTGGAGCTGTGTGGAGGGAGCCCTCAGGAGCGCGATGCTATCTGAAGCCACCGCTGTTTTTGGTTTACTGTTAAAAGCAAATTGTGTAATTTTACCCATTAAAGGCAGAACACTGTTTGTTCTCTGCAGAGCCCCAGAACATGCAGAAGTAATTTGCTTCACTTGTAAAAGACATTTTGAACACAACTCAAACAGCATATTATCTTTGCTTATTCTTGGTTTTGCTTAGCACATTGCAAAGGTCTGGATCTGGAAGGCCCCACCCTCTTGTTTGTAACTGAGGAATTTTCTTTGTTTTTTCTCCCTCAGAGAAAGGATTTGGATTCTGCAGCATCTCAGTTGTTTGCTTTGTGAGGTTTATCTTTCAATTGATTATCAAGCACCTTCTTTGGTGTTTTTGCTGGAGCACCATTCTCTGTTAACTGGAGTGAATTAGGGAGAGCCCTGGTCTTGGGTGCCAGACCTGGAGGCCTCTGAGCCTGTGCCCTACAATGGCCTCCGCCCACCTCAGGCAGGAAATAAAAGTTCTCTTGGATAGTCTACAAATGGTTAAGCCAGCCCTGGCCCATTACCCCTGTTAAAATTATTTAGGTCTGTCCAGTTTGGGGAACATCTCACACAGTTCTCCTTCCTAACACATGTAGGAAGGACTGTGACTATGGCTGCTGGAAACACGGAAGAAAATCCCAACACCTCCTGGACTGGATGATAATATCATCATCAAACTCCCAGAACCCCAAGCCCCAGGTACGGCCACCCTTCTGCCCAGCTGGTGCTTGTCTCAACTGGCAGCTGCTCTCCCCAAGGTTTTTTGAGCACTGCCAGGTGTTTATCTTTGGGTTTTTCCTCCTTTTACCTTCCCTTGGGGGTCCTTAAATATTCCTTTAGAGTAAGTAAGGTTGAAAGAGTTAGTCTTGAAGCACTTAGTTCCACACTGCTCCTTTCTGGATCTAGGGAAAACCAGACAGGGGCTGCAGAGAAGGGTCCTATGAGCCCTGGAAAATTGGTCACTCAGCAAGGCCTTGTCCTGTCCCTGGTGCTGTGCATCTCAGTGAAAGTGGTCCCAGCATGTTTGCTTTTCACTTCGCACGGCTTGAGGTTGTATGTAGTTCCAGAACTATTTCATCAGCAGCTTTGCCATTGATTCTTGTGTAACTTTCATAAAAATGACATAATCGTGCTTCAGCCCCTCATCTGTATGCTATTTTCACACAACTGGGGCCCATAAACCTGACTCAAGGTTTATACAGCAACATATATTTTTGCTGACAGTTTCTTGGGTGGGGTCAGAAATGTGAGTTATATCACACATGATTCCTTAAACCCTTTTAAAACTTATCTTCTTGGATTGCTTTTTCCCCAAAATTTCCCTGTCAGTAATTCCTGCATGCCCCTACCTCTCACTCCCTCTTCCTCCACTTCCTGCAGGTACAAAACTGAAGGATAAACACAATAAGTTAAATCGGAGGGGTCAAAATAAAACTTTTTCAGTGGTTAGTAGAATGTGGCTTAGATCCAAGGGCAAATTGGAACTACATGCTCCTTCCCGCCTATGTCAGTTATCAATTGCTGCATAACAGAACACCCTCAAATTTAACAGCTAAAAACGGTAAACATTTATTATTTCTGCGGACCAATAATTCAAGAGAGGCTTAGCTAGATGGTAATTGGCTCAGGGTCTCCCAGGAAGTTGTAGTCAAATGTCAGCCAGGGCTTCCATCACCTGAAGGCTTGACAGGGAATGGAGAATTCTCACAAGGCAGATTACTCACATGCTTGACAATGTGCTGAGTATGGGCAGGAAGCCGCAGTTCCTAGCCACATGGTCTTCTTAAGCATCCTCACAATATGGCTGCTAGCTTCCCCCAAAAGAAAGCCAGGTAGAAACCACAATGTCTTTTATAACCTAGCCTTGGAAGTCATGCACCATCATTTCTGCAGGATCCTGTTGGTTATACAGGTGGGCGCTCTTTGTTGTAGGAGGGAACTAGACAGAGGTGTGTATACCAGGAGACAGGAATCACTGGAGGCTGACTACCCGACCACCTACCTGGGAGACAGCCATGCTGATCCTCAGGATTGGCAGAAGCAAGAGGGAGAGAAAATGAGCATGGTTAGTACCAGCAAGAGCCACAGGAAGAAGCCAGGCACCCCTTACAGGCTATAAGAGGGAAGCCATGCAGATATTTGGGGAAGAACATTCTAGGTGGAGTGAAGAGCCAGTGTGAAGGCTTCAAGGCCAGAAGAGGGGTCCCAGGATATCTGAGAAACAGTCCTGAGACCTGGGTAGTTACAGGGGTGTATGGTTTAATTGGCATTTTCCTGATGAATACTCATGTTGTATATCTTCTGTCGTGTTTTTGGCCATTTGTATACCTTATTTTGTGAAATATCTATTCAAATTTGTACTGACTTCTTTTCATTGGTTTGGATGTCTTCTTGTTTTTGAGTTTTAAGAGTTCTGCAAGAATATGGAGTGTTTGATGCCTACCAAACTGTATGGCATTAGCGGGGAAAGGAGACAAGTGCAGTTCAGGGTCTTTTTGCTCATGTGTCCTGTAGGGAATTTGCACAGACCCTGCAGTGGGATTTTTTCTTGTTCTTTACCTTTTCAGTTAGGAAAATCCCCAGGTGAATCGTATCCTTCTGCCCTACTAGCAGCAAGCTCTGCAAAAATCCAAGTGCAAACAAGATAAATAGCCAAATTTGTCAAACGAGATGCCTCCATTTCCTCACTCCACACTTCTTTCCAGTGTGGCCCTCCTGCATCCACATGAACAGCTTGGTGTGGTCAGTGAGGACCCCAGACTACCGAAGGCGAGGGATATTGTTCTCTCACAGCCTCTGCGGCATTTCATCTTATACCATTCCCTTGTCAAACGCATTTTCCCTTGGCATGTGTATGACATCCAGTGCTCCTGGTTTTATTTCCATTTCTTTATGTTCCTCCTCATTTTCCTCTCAACCCAGCCTCTTCCACTTGGCAATTATGCTGGGTTTGGTCCTCAGCCATCGCCTTGTCTCACTCCACACTCTCTCAGTGGGAAATCTCTTCCAAGCTCACTGCTTCCGTGGCCACCCGGCAACCCCTCAGTGTGTGCCTCCAACCAGGCGGCTCCCCAGCCCGCCAGACCTGTGTTTTCAACTGTCTCCTTGGCATTTCCACGTGGCTGGCCCGATGGCACCTCAAACTCGAGTTATCCAAATCACGAACTCAAGATCTGCATCTCCTCACCCCAAATCCTGCCTCAGACCTCGTCTTTTTCCTGCGTTCCCTCACACTGGACAGCACCGTGGTCCGTATAGTCCCACGGGACAGACACCCGCCCCTTCTCAGCCCCATCCTCTCGCGCATCCAGCGTGTCCCCAAGGCCTAGTGGATCTGCCGCCTGCTGCCCTCTGTCTCCGCCACCACCGCCCCAGCCCAAGGGGCTCTTCTGCCTGGAGAAGAGCCGCTGAACTTCTCCCCCCATCAGTACCTTCCACCAGCTCCAATCTTCGCCCCATAGGGATACCGGAAGATCTTTTCAAACCCAACGCTCTGGGTTTGATGCCTGTGCCAAACGGCTCGCTGCTTTCCCAGAGGAAAGCCTGACGTCTAGAACACATACCTGAGGATCGGATGCCCGCCTTCCCATCCAGCCTCGCTCCGTGTCCTGTGTTCTTGCTCTCTGCTTTCATTTCCCCAAAAGCACAAAAGGCACTGAGCTTCCTTCCACCACCAGCCTTTTTGCAAGTGGTTCTTTCTGCCTGCAGCATGCTTTCCCTTGCTTCCTTCACTCCAGTCACTTTGACTCATCCCTTTGGATTTGCTTTCCCTGGGTGTCTTCCCTGCTGTCCTCACCCGGCAGCAGCCTGGGATCCGTCACAGTTACACGGGGACCTGTACTCTGCTAGCTCACTTGACAGGGGTCTGTTTTCCCTACTGACCTGAAGTTCCGCAAGGAAGAGGCTGGTGCATCCCCAACAAGACCTGAGCTGTGCCAGCAGCTTGTTTGTGGCTAAAAGGAAGAGAGGGAAGGTGGAAGTCAGAAAAAGCTGATGTGTTGAATCCTGATTTAAAATAAATTCTTTCGTTTCCTAGTCTGCTGCCTTTCTCTAATCACAGCAAATCTTTATCAAATAATGCAGGCAATTTCCCACTTGACTGAATAACCCTTTTGTAGGTTCATCATGAAATTTCACATGCATCCAGAACCACAGTGTTTTTGTAAAGCACATTTTTCTCTTAAGCCATTTATTCCTACATACAGCCATTTCAGCTACCTAGGCTTTCTTGTCTCCAAAAGTTCAGATTCAGGAATAATAAAACAAGGATTCCAGTTTTCACCAATAGCTACAAACTTTAGAAACTCACAAAGCATGGGTGCGGTAGTGTTATAATATGGAAACTTTATTTCAAATTTCCAATTTTTTGTTTTTTTGGTCAGGAAATGGTGGCAGCAGAGGAAGCTGGCGGGAAATTGTACTTCTCTTTGTAGTTCCTCAGTCATTTGGTAGGAAGGTGACGCCACCGGGCAGGTGATATCTAGGGGAAGCCCACTGCTAGTTGAAGCTTTAGTCTTAATCTCCTTAATTATGTTGAGAGGTTTTTTTCCTTCCCTGACACCAAATGTGTGGTGTCTTTGCCAACACCAATTCTCTGATTCTCTGAAAACCAACTGGGTGTCCCACGATTTAATTTTATTATCACACTAACTACCCAGGGTGAGGAGCAGACTCAACAGGTTTAACGGCTCAGTCCCACAAGATTGCCCCCACTATGAATGCCATTGCAAGTATTTCATTCCCAGGTTACCTGCATCTCTGACTTTCTACAAATTCTGGGGTTCCCACAACCTTTGCCTTAGTTCAATTATTTGCTAGAACCATTAGCAGAACACGGGAGCACACCTTACTTATGATTACCAGTTTATTATAAAGGATACAACTCAGGAACAGCCAAATAGGAGAGATGCATGGGGCAAGGTCTGGAGTTAAGAGGCACAGAGCTTCCAGGGCCTCTCCATGCCACCCTCCCGCACCTTGATGAGTTTGCCAGTTTGGAAGCGCTTCAAACCCCATAGGTTAGGGGTTTTATGAAGGTTTCATCATATAGGCACAAACGATTAAATCATTGACAATTGGTGATTAAACTCAATTTCCATCTCCTCTCCCCTCCAAAGAGGTCAGGGAGTAGGGATGAAAGTTCCAACCCTGTAGTCAAGGTTTGGTCCTTCTGGGGCCAGACCCTAACCTGAAGCCATCTAGATGCCTCCAGCCACCAGCCATCTTATTAGCATAAACTCAGGTTTGGTCTAAAAGAAAGGGCTCGTTATCAAACACTCTGTGACTCAGGAACTTCCAAGAGTTTTAGGGATCTGTGCCAGGTGGGTACAAAGACCAGTCATATATTTCCCATCATATCACACACATGGCCAGAAGGTTTTTCCTAATAGGGTAGTTAAAAATAAAAATAAACAATAAAACCAAGATGTATTTATATCACATGGTTACTACTATAGGATTGTTGTATTAAAATATTAATGTCACTAAAACTTTAGGTCAACAAGATTTCATGCCAATAATATCTTCTAAAATTCCTTTTTAAAATAGTTTATTTTTCAGTCTCAAGAGCACATGTTAAATCTCTATTCACTATGGATTAACAATCACCAGTTTTATTGGACAATGCTTAGATCTTCAGCTGCTCTCTTAATAACACAATCTCTGAAATACATAGAAAATTATGGCTCCACTAGTGAAAGGTACTGGAAGCCTGGGACCTACAGTGAGTTGTCTTATATCCACTCCACTGGTTTTTAATGTGTTTTATGGGTTGAATCGTGTTTCCCCAAAAGATGTTAAGTCCTAACCCCAATACCTGTGAATGTGACCTTTTTTGCAAATAGTCTTTGCAGATGCACTCAAGTCAGGACAAGGTCACTAGAGTGAGCCCTAATCTAATTTGACTGCTTTCTTTATAAAATGAGGAGATTTGGAGGGCGAGACAGACATAGAGAGGGAGAAAACAAAGATAGGGAAAGCACCGTGTGAAGTTTGGAGTTGTGGTGCCATAAGCCAAGGAACCACCAGAAGCTGGAGGAGAGGCCTGGAACAGGTCCTTCCCTAGCACCTTCAGAAGGAACGGGGGACCCTGCCAACACCTTCATTGCAGACGTCTGGCCTCTAGAACTATGAGACAATAGATTTCTGCTGTATCAGCCACACAGTTTTGTGGTACTTTATTATGCGGCCCTAGGAAACTAATACAAAGTAATGGATGGACACAGGCCAGAAGTAGCTCTTTCACACTACTACTTTTATAAAATTATTAAACAGAAAAAATTGTCTAACATAAAATTATCTCAACCAGACTGCACACACACACACACACACACACACAAACACGCACACTAGGAAAGAAGGTCGAGGTTCCCTCATCTCCATGAATATGCAAGTAATGGTCCATTGATCGCCTGGTAGACATGGGTGCTCTCACCCTCTGGAGTGGCCTAGGCCATACTTAAACATAATCCACTCTGAAAACATTCATCAGAATGAGACCCAGAGCATTCATAAAAAAATGGGAGCTTCAAACTTTAGGCAAGTGGAGCAAGAATAGGTAGCCCTTCGGAGGGACTGGGAGTCTTCATATTTAGCAAACTTGGGTGTGCTGGCCCAAGATGTGATTGGTGTACGTGCAGGCTCTGTGACACCTCTAGTAAGGTTTCTTAAGTCTTACAGATATGCAAATGAGGCCATCCTAATACTTTGATGTGAATAAGAGATGATGATTCTCCTTAGGACTTAGGCAGTCCTCAAATGTCAGGTGCTGGGGTGTTATGGTAAGACAGAGATTTAGGGTTATAATTGCCATCACAGAACATAAGGTCCTTGGTAGGGTGATTACACAATGTTGCCTCTCTCATAACCCCATGAAGAAGTGTGCCCAGGCTACCTGCAGCTTCCCTCTGTTTTACTGGGGCTTTGGGAGGGTGTAGATGATGCCCACCTAAGTTTGTGACAATAGGGTTGTCGTGGACATGGGAATGGCCTTGCCAGGGCAGGTATATAAGTATCTTGAAGTTGTCAGCTGCAAGGAGTTGCATAGCAATGATGGTAGCAGCTACAAACCACTGGAAGGCTGAAACACTGAGCAGCCCCAGGAGGGAAATTAGAAAAGAAGTGCAGCGAAAAACCAGAGGACAAGCCTGTTTGTCTCATCTCCAACAGGCAGTTAACAGGAAAGTCAACACAAATGGCCAGTCAATATATGAACAACACATACTTAATTTGACTAGTAATCAGGGAAATGCAAAATGAAATGAAACTCCTTTTTTGGCTGGGTGCAGTGGCTCACACCTGTAATCCTAGCACTCTGAGAGGCCAAGGTGGAAGGATCACTTGAGCTCAGGAGTTCAAGACCAGCAAGAGCAAGAGCAAGATCATATCTCTATAAAAAATAGAAAAATTAGCCAGGTGTAGTGGCGCACCCCTGTAGTCCCAGCTACTTGGGAGGCTGAGGCAAGAGGATCACTTGAGCC
>VBSM01001163.1:154824-174914 GCA_008086735.1 Cheirogaleus medius | reverse complement strand
CAAGCAATTCTCCTGCCTCAGCCTCCCAAGCAGCTGGGACTACAGGCATGTGCCCCTGCTCCAGGCTAGAAATCCCATTTTTGAACTGGCAGGCATTTTAAGGGAAATTGGTACTCCTAATCATTGTGGGTGGGGATATAAGGTGATACACAGCCATTTTGGAGTTTAACTCACAGGATTTATTAAGACTTGATGTGCCTGCACAGTGATCTAGCCATTTAGTTCTCTGTATATCCAGAGGATAAGGAGGGAAGTAGTGTGGATGTTTATGGCAAGATTTCACTTACTTAATGCCACACAGTAAACCCAAACCCTTGTTAGCTTGAAACAATTCATGACTATCCCTCAAGATTCTGTGGGTTGACTGAGCTCAGCTGGATGGTTCTTCTACTAAATTGTGGTACTCAACTGGATTTAAACAGCCAAGATGGCCTCTTCACTCACATACCTGGCACCTTGGTGATCCTCCATGTGATCTTTGTCTCCAGAGTAAGTGTTAGACATCTCCTTCTCTAAGGCCTCTGTATGTGGCCTCTTTCTTTGGAAGGTATTGAACTTCTTACATGGTGCTGGCTCCCAAGACCACAAAAGTGAAAGCTGCCAGTATGTTTTTAGGCTTAGGCCTGGAACTGTTACAACCCCAAATTCACCTGCATTTCATTGGTTAAAGTGAGTCACAGCATCAGCCCAGATTCCATGTGAAAGGGAACTACATAGTACTTGAAAACCTGGAGGTATACTTTACTGGGGGCCATCTTTGGACACTAGCTACTACATATAGTATTGTTTTTCATAACAAAAAATTAGAAGTCACCTAAATATCTATCAACTGGTGGCTGGGGGCAGTGGCTCATGTCTGTAATCCCAGAAATTTGGGAGGCCGAGGAGGGAGGCTTGCTTGAGGCCAGGAGTTCCAGACCAGACAGAGCAAAAGTGAGACTGCATCTCTACAAAAAACAGAAAAATTAGCCATGCGTGATGGTGCATGCCTGTAGTCCCAGCTACTCAGGAGGCTGAGGCAAGAGGGTAGCTTGAGCCCAGAAGTTTGAGGTTGCAGTGAGCTATGATGACAGAGTGACAGAGCAAGATCCTGTCTCAAAAACAGAAAATCAATAGGGCAATGTCTGGATGAACTCTTTATATGTATATATATATTTATATATACACACATTTTTATATGTATATATATATATATATACTATGATACAAACAGATGTACAGCAGTGTAAAAAGATGAGATAGATCCATATATACTGACACAGATAGACTTCCAAGACATATTGTTAAGTAAAGTTAAAAAAAAAAAGCAAGTTACAGAGCAATGAAACCATGATAGGATATTTTGCAAAATAATAAAAATAAAAACCCCACTAATCCCATGCTCAACGTGTATAATATAATTGCATAGAATAAGGGCTTTGAAGACACAATTTAAGCTGCTAACCATGTCTGTCTATAGAGAATAGGAAATGAGACTGGGGTAAAGGTCGAGGGCAAGTAAAATCCATTATTCTAAGTTTTTTCCTTATTTTCCTTGTATTTATGTCTACTCTCAATTCACAAAAAGCAGAAAGCACAAAATTGAGCACAGATGTGGTATGTGGAATATTAAGGTCCTGTCTTCTCTGAAATCTTCAATATTCCCCACAGAAGAACAACACAGGCTGAGACCTCACCCAAACCTTTGCCTGGTCCCCCTCAAGCACAAGACAAGAAAATCTTTGTTCCTCCGCTCTAGGGCCAGGAATTTCTGAAAACAAACCTCATAAATTGACTTTGCTCTAGCTGATGAAAATAACATGAGATAAAATTGAAATGTGAGATTCAAGTTTATAAAAAAAAATTAACCATTTTCCGTGTGATGAGAACTGTAAATTGCACAAGCCCAGACTTGCACGTGCACTGGCGGAAGACACAGAGTGTCACACTGTGCTGCTTGTTTGAGACCGAGACAGGCCCTGTGATGTAGGGCACCCACGACAGAGCTGGCAGACTGTGCTGCTGGAACGCTTAGCAGCAAAGTCCTCAAAATTTACCTGGGTCAGATGTGACTCTTCTATTCACATGTCCTTGTGTTTTGTCAGGATTAGTTGAGTACTTGACATAGAATAACTCTTAGGAAAAAATCCTAATCTGTTGTTAGGTTGAAGATATTTAAATCAATGTTACACAAAGTAGGTGGTCTGTAAACACTTTACCAGGTCTGTGACAAGACATGGATCTTGTGCTAGAATGTAAATCAATGCACAGCTTTCTTCACCAAGAAAGTCTTGCTGTAAAAATCTACTAGCTGAACTGAACAGTGGGCTTAGTGGCACAGTTGACTGGAATTCCAGCATGAGCTCCTAATCTTGTAGCACACTTGCACAAAGATCAAACTTTGAGGAGCACCGATTCAAATTTTCTTTGTTTCGACTTATTTTTTGCCCACTTGATTTATCAGTGTCTAAAAAAGACTGTTTAAAAATTCCCACTGTAATAGTGATTTTGTAAATTTGTCCCTATAATCATGTCAGGTTTTGCTTTTTGCATTTGTCAGTGATGTTGTTAGGTACATCTAAGTTTATGATATTTTTATCTGGTTAGACTATAGTTGGTTTGGCACTATGTGTGATGAACACTGATGGTGGTAACTTACCTCACATATAGTCTCCTCTTATTTCTTAGCAAAAATACCCCAATTTTGGTTGGATTAGAAATATACTCAGCTAAAAATTTATAATTCCTCATTTCCCTTGTATACAGGAGTGGCCACATGTATATCATGGCCTTTCCTTATTCTTCTTCCTGTCTGGCGTGCAGGAGCAAAGCTAGAAGGCAGTCGTTTCAGGACCACAGGGAAGCCATGAGGATGACAGAACACAGAGAAAGAAGACGACTGGTAGATTGCTGGCAGCATGACCCGCCTGGCAACGGATTACTGCTGATGTTATTAGAATACATTATTTTTGTTGAAATCATCATTGTTGGGTTTTGTTAAAGCCACATGAAATCCTAGTTGATACTGTATAAAACAAGCCAACTGTCCATTTTTATGCACTATACCTTAAATTATATCCTATAAATATTACTATTCCATCTTTGTTTTCATAGTACAATATTTCCCTTGTCCATTTATCTTCCACCTTTCTGTTTTGCTTTAAGTGCTCTTTTGGTGTCCCCCCATATTTAATGTGTGTCTGTCACGTACCATATTGTTATATTTTTAACATCCAATCCAACTGTCTCCACCTCTTTGTAGATAAAATTGATCTGTTAATAGATATTTTTATATATCTGAAATTATTTTTAACAACTTATTTTAAGCATCCAATTTATTATGTTCTGTGTTATGTTCTTTAGTTCTATTTTCCCCCTTTTTATTCCTTGTTGAGTTAAAAATATTTTTTACTGTCTTTACTTATTTAAAAATTATCTATTATATTCATATTTTTTATTGATTATCCTTAAAAAATATACATACTTAAATTTAAGCCTGAGGTTATCAAGTAGTCTTTTCTTCTGATTAAGACTAGAAATTCACTACATTTTAACTCTCCTCTGAGCTACTCCATCCCGTATGGTATTGTCTGGTATTTTATTTCTAGCTTTTGGGAAATAAATATTTTGTCTTTTTATTGGTTTAATAATCAGTACTTAAGATGTTTTTGAATTTTATTTTTAAATTACCATACAGTAAGATAGACTTTCATTATTTTGAAGTACATGTCTATGGATTTTAACACATGCGTAGATTCCTGCAACCATCATTCCAATCAGAATTCAGAACAGTCCTATCACCCTGGAAACTCCCTGTGCTGCCCTTCATGGTCAGACACCCTCCTACCTTAAGTCCCTGCCAAGCACTGATCCTCCACCTACATAGTGTGTCTTGTTGAAAATGTCATATAACATATCATATAAATGTCATACATTTCTGACTGAAGAAGTGGCTTCTTTCACTCGGCATAATGCCTTTGAGAGCCATCCCAGTTGTAACCATATTAATAGTGCCTTTTTTTAAAATCACTGAACAGTATTCCACTCTATGGATGTACTACAGTCTGTTTATTCATTAACCTGTTGAAAGATGTTTGGGTTGTTTCCCATGTTTGAAGATTATGAATGGAGTTGCTATGAGCACTTGTGTACAGGTTTGTTTAGGAACATAAGCCTTCGATTTACTTGGGTAAATACCTGGCACTGGGATTGCTGAGCCATATGGTAAGTTTATGTATAATTTTGTAAGAAATAGCCAAACTGTTTTCCTGAGTGGCTCTACCATTCTGCATTTCCACCAGTAATGCAGGAGAGATCCAGTTGCTCCATGTTCTCATCAGCACTTGGTATGTTAGTATTTTTTATTTTAGCCATTCAAATAGGTGTGTGGTGGCATCTCATTGTGGTTCTAATTTGGATTTCTCTAACATCTAATAATGTTGAACATCTTTGCATGTGTTTATGTGCCAACCTCGTATCCTCTTTGGTGAAGTGTCTGTTCAGGTCCTTTGCCCATTTCTTTAACTGGTTTGTTAAAAATCAATTACTTGGTAAAGAATTATTAAGATTTACAGGCATGTTTGCTTACTTTCTTGACTTCATACCACTCTTGACTCTCATTTCTTTTCTTCCTCCTAAAGTATATCCTTGGTAGGCCTTTTTGTGAGGATCTAACAATCTAACAACAAACATATCTTCATTTTCTCCTTATTTTACATGATGGTCTCATTAGATATGGAATCTGAGGTTCATAATCACATGCCCTAATCACTATGAATATGTGATTCCATTGTTCACTGGCATTTTTGCTGATGAGAAATCGGTGTAAAGCTGATGGCCATTCTTTCGTAGGTAACTTGTCATTTCTCTCTGGTGGATTTTAGGATTTTCTCTTTACCCTTGAGATTTTACAGTTTTGCTATAATGTTTCCTAATATAAATTTATTTTTATTTATTCTCCCGGAGGCTTGGTAAGCCTTTTCAGTCTAAGACTCCGATCTTAATTTCTGGACACTTCTTAGCCATTACCATTGCCTCTCACGACTCTATTCCCGGAATGTTTCTGGAAACACCTTTGTGCACGTGCAATATCCACACCTCATAACTTACCTTTCATATTGTCTTGGTCTCTCCTCTCTGTTCTGGGTTTTCAGGGGCTTCCTCCAGTCTACCGGCAAAGTCCCTAATTATCTTTTCAACCCTGATAACCTAATGATTAAATGTGTAAAATAAGTTTTTATTTTTATGATCACATTTATTATTCCTAAGATTTCATCTTTTTATATCTGCCTATTTTTGTTTCACAGAGTCATGTTTTGTTTTATGAACTTTTTCTTTCTCTACACATTTAAACATCTCAGATATACTGATTTCATATCTTTCTCGCATTGCTCTAATTGCAATTACCAGTGTTCTCATTTGTTATGCCCGTATTCTGCCTTTCATGTGCAGAATATTCTAGTATTGTATTTCTATTCTGTGATGTACCTTTTCTTCCTGTGGCTTTTCCCTGCTTGCACCCTATGGGTGGGTTTCAGGCTGCCTTCCTCAGGGCCCTCTGTGGTACAGCAGCCTATTCAAGTTTTATTTTATATTAGTGCTTCATCTTGAGATTCTAAGACACAGAGATAGCAGGAATTCGGACCATCACTTAGCACACAGTGTAGAAGCAGTGTTTCTAGAGTAAATAGATGGCTCTGTTTTCCTCCAGGGCCAAGAATGGGTGACTTGCTCCAGGCCATAATCCCAGGCTGGTAGAAGAGATATCCTGGGTCCATTCACCATCCAGAAGTTGTACACTCCCAATGTCCTAGGAAGAGCCAATGCTTTGGCTTCCAAGCAGGCATTTTTCCTGGCTAGGACACAAGGGATAAAGAGACAATAGAGTGCTGATAATGATGAAATATGGCATCTAAGCTGGGTAAGGAGGAAAGTGATGGCATGGAGTGATATTGGGTAGGATCAGTGGCTTATGGATACTGGCAAGACTGAAGAACTGATGGATTGTTGGAGGGAGTGGACCGGAGAGACATCAAGGTGTGGATAGAGTGTGGATTGAAAGTGAGATGGGAAAAGGGTTGATATTCACAGGGTATAAGGTATCCCATGGAAAAGAGACACTCAAATTGGGTGGAGGATAAGATAATTGGAAAAGAAGAGGTCAAAGAAATTAAAGGCAAGGGTATTTCAAGGTTTTTTTTATACACATTTATTAAAATCATCAAGAATTCCCAGCACTTTGGGAGTCCACGGCAGGAGGATTGTGTGAGCCTGGGAGTTTGAAACCAGCCTGGGCAACATAGGGATACCATGTCTCTATAAAAAATTTTTAGAAATTAGCCAGGCATGGTGGCATGTCCCTGTAGTCCCAGCTACTCGGGAGGCTGAGGCAGGAGGGTCACTTGAGCCCAGGAGTTGGAGGCTGCAGTGAGCTGTTACCGTGCCATTGCCCTCCAGCCTGGGCGACAGAACAGAGCAAGACCCTGTCTCTTAAAAAAAAAAAATCAAGAATTAAGACAGAAGCAAGTGACAGTAAGCCAGGAATGAAAATCTTCAAGGATTAGGTGAGGAGGAGGTGATCTGGAAGTTAAGAAGTGACTGTAGCAAGGAGGGATAGCAGATAGAAGAGACTTATGGCTTGAGATTCAAGTCTGGAGTTTTTGGGCGGGGAAAGATCTGGAAGCAGCAATGAAAGGGAAGGAGGACAGACACCTCTAGGCCCAGGGAGGAGTGGCAGGGTTTGAGAGGAAGAACAGCCACTTCTTGAATGGCTGCAGAGGGATGAATCCTGCTTAAATCCACTATCAGCCTTCTCTCCGCGCATGTACATTATGCCACAACAGGCTGGAAATCGCCCAGCCTTGCTGACTGGTCTCATTTTAAGTAACTGACCACTGATCAGCTAGGCCTATAGTACTAGCCAGAAACCCCACAGTTTTCCCCTATTGATTTGCTCTCCACCCCTTCTCCACAAGCCCCATACATGGATTCTGCCTCCCCGCTCTTAGCTGCAACCTGTCTCTTACTTCACTAAGAAAAATAGGTGTCCAGCACTCTCCCAGTGTGGCTGTTTCCCTCCTCATAAGATGAGCGTGCTGTCCTCGCACCTAACCAAGGCAGGAGTCACTGAAGCTCAGCTGCTCTCACCCGATCTTGACAACGCTCAAGATCTTTGACACGGTTGTCCCCTTGCTATCTCCTGCAATTTCAATTTGCAGGTTTTTGATTAATCCGATCATCAATCAAATGTGTTGTTATTTCTTCCTTGTTAAAAAAGTCCTCTTTGACCCCATATCCCATGTCAGCTACCGCCCCATCTATATGCTCAATTTTAGAGCAAACAATGAAAGAGTTGCCCTTTCTGTTCCAATGTATCTCTTCATGTACTGTTTTGAACCTATTTTCTTTTTTATAAGTTATATGTATTTATTGGCATTCTCTATTCAGTAAGACATTGTTCTCATACTTTCCTTTATTTCTTTAGACATGGTTTCCTTGGTTCTTCGGACATATTGAAAACAGCTGATTTAAAGTCTTTGGTCTAGGCCGGGCGCGGTGGCTCACGCCTGTAATCCTAGCACTCTAGGAGGCCGAGGCGGGTGGATAGCTCAAGGTCAGGAGTTCGAAACCAGCCTGACCAAGAGCGAGACCCCGTCTCTACTAAAAATAGAAAGAAATTAATTGGCCAACTAAAAAATATATAGAAAAAATTAGCCGGGCATGGTGGCGCTTGCCTGTAGTCCCAGCTACTCGGGAGGCTGAGGCAGAAGGATTGCTTGAGCCCAGGAGCTTGAGGTTGCTGTGAGCTAGGCTGATGCCACAGCACTCACCCTAGCCTGGACAACAAAGTAAGACTCTGTCTCAAAAAATAAATAAATAAATAAAGTCTTTGGTCTAGTAAGTGTTATGTCTGGGCATCCTCATTTTCTATTGATTGCTTTTTCCCCCCATGTATGGGTCATATTTTCTTATTTTTTTCAATGCTCCCTAATTTTTTGTTAAAACTGGACATTTAAATAACATAATATGGCAATTCTAGAAACCAGAATTTTCTCCCTTTCCAGGATTTGTCCTTGGTGCTGCTTGTTTTAGTGGTTGTGTGATTTAAAATTTGTATGCACTACTTCTGTCTGTATTTGCTCTAGACTGAATGTTTATGGCCCCTGCAAATTCACATGTTGAAACCTAATGTGATGGTATTAGTAGGTTAGGCCTTTGGGAGGTGATTAGGTCAGGAGGTCAGAACCTTCATGAATGAGGCCAATGCCCTTATAAAAGAGGCCACAGAGAGCTCCCTCTGCCCTTCTGGCATGTGAGGACACAGCAAGAAGATGGCCATCAGTGAGCCAGGAAGCAGCCCTCACCAGACACTGGATCTGCCAGTACCAGGAGTTGGGACTGCCCAGCCTCCAGACCTACGCAAAATACATTTCTGTTGTCTATAAGCCACCAGTCTATGGTATTCAATTATTGCAGCCCAAATGGACTAAGACAGTATTCTTGTTGTGTGTGGCCACAGAAGTCTCTGCTTGATTAGGTTAGTGGCCAGCTAATGATTGAACAGAAATTCCCTTAAAGACCTGGAACCAATCAGTCTCCCAATCTTATCCAAGGGGCTCTGTGTGCATGTTGGGGGCATGCTTTCCACAGTGAGCCAGGGAGTTGACAAGTTGCCTTTGTCTGCACTTGCTGCTGACACAGAGCCTCAAGGTCAATCAGAGATGAGAGCTTAGGGTTTCATCAGTTCTTTCCTGAAATGCACCCAGCATGGCCTTCCAGATTTTCTGGAATATGGTGGAGCTTTTCCAAGCCCCTTTGGACATTTTTCAGCTTTTCATTTTAAGCTTTCTTGTTAACCTATTGTTTTTCCCAACCATGTAGCTGTCAAGTTAAACAATTGCCTCTAAATATTTCCCTCTGGGAAAACGCTTTCTCACTAGACAAGCTCCGAATTAGGTCAAAGACCTTTCAAGTGGAATCTCCCAGGAAATCACCAAACAAGCCAAATAATTACAGTTCTCTTGGAAAGAGGCTTTGCAGAAATGTCACCTCCATCCTGCCCTTTCTGGTGGCTGCCAGCCTGCTGGTTATCCCGCATCTGTGAAGCTGGGAGGGGGAAATGGGAACAGGGTATGTTAAAGCACCACAAAGCTCGCTATTCTGAGACTCAGCTGCTTTTTGTTTGTTTGTTTGTTTTTCATAAATGCTCCCTGGATTGCTACAACCCTTTGGTTAATTTTCGGAGTTCTTAGAAAGTTGATTCTGACAACTTTGTCAGTTTTTCCATTGCTTTTCTGGAGCAGAACATCTTTAGCAGTCCTTATTCCAGCATATCCACTGACCTTGAACCATTTGTACTAGGATTTCACCTCCACCTCTCCACACAAGCTGTTCCTTAAGAGGTCTTCAATGACTCTCATGTTTCTAAATCCAAGGATCAATTTTAAGTCCTCATCTTATTTGACATGTTAGTAGCATTTGGGCCTCACCTTGAAACTTCCATTTGCTTGGCCTTCTGAACATCTCACTCCCCTAGTTTCCTTCTGACCATGATGGCCACCTTTTCCATCTCCTTTTCTATATACTCTCACCGACACAATTTGTAACTGCTAGGATGTCTTCTTCCTGTGGTGGTGGTATGCAGTCTGACATTCCCAAATGGATATCTCCAGTCTGGATTCCTGCCCTGAATTCTAATGTCATTATGTCCAATGACATACTCAACATTTCCACTTGAATTTTGAGGGGCATATCAAATTTTGAAATGTCCAAAAAATACCTGCTGATCCTTTTCCCTAACATGCTCATCCTGTAATCTTTTCCATCGCAGTAAATATAACTCAGGCCAGAGAGTTTGAAGTCACCCTGACCCTTCTCTTTTTCTCAAACGCCACATCAAATCACCAGCAAACGTGTTGTCTTTACCTTCCCAACGTCCCTGTACCAACAAATTTCTATGATCCTGACAATGGTCCAAGCCTTCATCATTTCGCAGATGAGGTTGTACAGTAGCCTCCGACATGCTCTTTTTGCTTCTATCCTTGCTATGACAGGTCTAGTCACAACATGGCATCTGGGATGATGCATTTAAAATCCAACTCACATCTTTTCCTCCTCTCTCACTAACTTTCTCCACAATTGTCACCATCTATAGGAGAAGCAAACATCTTTCCAGTGGCCTGAAGTCTCCACATGACCTGCCCTCTGCTCCCATGTACCCTGTGCTCCCACAACACTCCCTGTCCCTTTCCCACTTACTCCTTCCATACTGACTTCCTTAGTCTTCCTCAGCAGGCTAGGCACAGCCCCCTGCAGCCTGGAATGCTCTTCTCCAAGAGATCATATGGCACATTTCTTCACCACCTTCAGCGTCCATTCAATGTCACCATCTCAGGGGAGCCTCCCCTGACCTCCCTAGTCCCAAACTGAACCATTCCTATGCCCTCGCTGCTGTATTTTCTCCTTAGCACATGTCATTATCTATAAAAGTATAATGTTACTAATTTTTATTGAATGTTTACTCAATATTCAACTCTTCATATGAGCTGGTCCAAATGGCCCCTTCTTAGATTTCACTTTTCTCTCTCTTCTCTTCCGTATGACACTGTCTGGGAGCATGGTATGACTTTCTCATCCTAATGGTGAGTAGGAGGCGGTGAGTCATCAGACCCATGCAGAGAACCTGGGAGGCTCACTGGTGAGACAGCTGGATTGGCCTACTCCTTTGTTCTGGTGGGCCTTTTGGAGTGATGTCCCACTCCCATCCTTTGGAGTCTGCACCCCCAGCCATGGGACCACCACCTAAAGTAGTCTTTTCCTCTTGAACCAGGGCTCTGACATGCCACAGATGTGCTCAGAATTCCTTAGCTGGAACGCATAGGAACTCCCTCTATCCCACTACACAAGAGTGTATGACTTATACATCTCTTAGGGGGTGTAGATTATACAAACGATGCACTGTGCCAAGAATTTCAACCCTGCTTCTGTCAGGATTTATTTGAGGGTCTGATGCCATATCATAAAAATGATGGGAACAGGAACAACTAAAATTTATTGGGGCTATTTGAAACAGTAAAATTAAGAACTTGTTGAAATAATAAGAAACAAAATGTTTTTCTTTTTAAGAAGAGAAAGAAATTTAGTATTTCCATGGGATGGAAACTAAATCCTTCTTGGTAACTCCTGATTTAACCAACATAGCAAAATGATGTAACAGGAAGGATACCATCCTCAAAATGGGTTATACTCTTAAGTGAAACATTTCCTGAATTGCCATATATAGCAATTCTCACTACCCTTCTGTAAATAGACTACTTTACAATGAGGTAATTAATATTAAATAAATTAATATTTGTATAGCACTTAGAATGATACCTGGTATACTGTAAGGAACATATGTATAATCAATTATTATTAATAATAGAACACAAAGCTATATATTATGTATTTTACATTCCACATGAAGAAATATTTATAGTAATATTACTCTGTAAATCTATCAAGTTCATTTCAGCAGCTATTTTAGAATACACATTGCTGAATCCATCAAGAATCCATAATGACATGCAGTTCAATTTCCTGATTGTGTTGCATTTTAGCCAGGATCCCACCTTATGTTTAACCACATAACCTTTCATAGCTAAGGATCATCAAAGCTTAAATTGGAGCACAAAGTTTTTGCTTATTCATTTTTGTTTGTTTTCTTGAGACAGTTTAGTATGTACATTAATAGAATAGATTTTGGCTCACACAGTCTGGGTTCTGAGATCATGTGACTTGGAAATAGTTTGTGGGGTTTATAACATATGTAGAAGAAAAATCTATGACAATAATTGCATAAAAGCGAGGAAGGAAAAAATGGGAATATAGTCTCATAAGGTTCTCATTCTATACATGAAGTGGCATAATAACACTTGAAAGTAAGGTGCAAAGAGTTAAAGATGTATACCATAAATCCCCAAGCAACCACTAAAATAATAAAACATTTCATTATTTAATGAAACAGATAAAATGGAATCATAAAACATATCCAATTAACGCAAAAGAAGGCAGAAAAAGAGAAAAACAGAGAAAAAAAGAACAGGTGGGACAAACTGAAAGCAAAGAGCAAGATGATTGACTTAAATGTAATCAAATTAATAATCACATTAAGTCTAATTGGCCAAATACCACAATTAAAAGCCAGAGATTATCAAGTTGAATAAAAAAGCAAGACCCAATTATACGTTGCTCACAAGAAATGCACTTTAAATTAAAAGACACAATCAGTAAAAAATAAAAAGATAAAGATATACCATGCCAACACTAGTCAAGAGAAAACTGAAATGGCTATATTAACATCAGACAAAGTAAATTTCAGAGCCAAAAATATTACCAATGACAAAGACCATTTCATAATAATAAAAGTGTCAATTTATCAAGGGGACATGGCAATTCTAACATTTCTAAATTCTAAACATTTATGCACCTGATAACAGAGTTCTGAAATAAATGCTACAAAAACTGAAAGGAGAAAAACACAAATTCATAATTATAGTTAGAGATGTCATTACCCCTCTTTCAATAATTGATAGAAGAATTAGATAGAAAATCAGTAAGGACATAGAAGACTTGAACAACACCATTATTCAATTTGATCTGTTCGATATTTGTGGAACACTCCATGCAACATTCTTTTCAAGTACACAGGGAGTTATGAAGGTAGTCTATATTCTATACCATAAAACAAGCCTCAGTAAATTTAAAAGAATTCAGATCTCACAAGGCATGTTCTCTGACCACAATGGAATTAAATTAGACATCAATAACAGGAAGATCTCTGGAGAATCCCCAAGATACTTGAAAACTGAATAACACACTGCTAAATGATCTAAGGAACTGAAAATAAATAAAAAGGGAACTTAGAAAGTATCTTGAATTGAATGCAAATGAAAACACCACAGGCCAAAATTTGTGAGGATGTTGCTGAAACAGTATTTAAAGGGAAATTAACAACACAGAAATCCATGACCTTATCTCTGACGATAAGAAACTAGAAATAAGAGAGTAAATTAAACTCAAAGTAGGAGGAAAATATCAAAGATCAGACAGGAATTCAATGAAACAGAAAATCAGTGATACCAAATCTTTGAGAAGATCAAATAAAATTGATGAATCTCTAGCCAGAGCATGAATTACAGGAATGAAAGCAGTGACTTCAATACAGACTATACAAACATTAAAAGGATAATAAGGGATATTCTGAACAATTTTATGGCAATAATTTCAACAACTTTGATGTATCAGGTAACTCCTTAAAAGAAACAAACTACTAAAGCTCATTCTGGAACAAATGGATAAATATAAGAACTCTGTATCTATTAAGGAAATTGCAATTGTAGTTAAAAATGTCTTCCCAAAGAAAACAGCACACTCAGATGTCTTGACTGGTGAATTCTACAAAGTGTTTATGGAATAAATAACAATTCTACATACAGTCCACCATAAAATTGAAAAAGAGGACATATTTCTTGGCTCAATTTATGAGGCCAGCATTACCTGATACTAAAATAAGACAAAAGACATTACAAGAAAACAAAACTATAGACCAACATCCTTAATAAGCTAGATGCAAAATATTCTAAACAATATTTTAGATCCTATAGATATAATCCTACAAAATACCCTACAAATATAAAAAGGATAACACATCACAACTAAGTGGGGTTTATCCTGGGGATGTGAGTTCTGCAACAGAATGTCATTGGTTGTTCTGCAACAGAATGTCATTGGTTGTTCTGCAACAGAATGTCATTGGTTGTTCTGCAACAGAATGTTATCAGCTATTCTGTTCTCATGCCAAAATGTGGGTCAGAGTGTTACAGTCTCCCATTCCATCTCACCTTCCTCTTTTCCCAAGAATCTTTTACTTTCTTCAGGTTACCTATTGTTATGTAACTAAATACCAAAAAACTTAGTGTCTAAAAACAACCATTTGCTTATAAAACAATCATTTTATTTTGCTTATGATTTTGTGGGTCAGGAATTTGGGAAGTTTGCCTCTGAGCCACACAGGGTCAATATGAGTGGTTGGGGCTGGCATATTTACTCCCAAGATGGCATCTTTACTCACATGTGTTAGTACTCCTTGTCCTTTCTTTCTCTTCACATGGTATTTTACTCTCCAGGGTGTCTTCCGCGTAGCTTGGAAAACTCACAGCACCATTGTCATGGGGAAGTCAGATCCCTTACATGGCTGCCCAGGGCTCTAGGAGAGCAAGCTCACAGCTACCAGTCTTACAGGCCGAGCCTGAAACTCACCTTGCTTCACATGGGCCACGCTCCACTGGTCAAAGCAGTCACAGGCCGGCCCAAATCCCAGGAGAGCAAAAGAGACCTCAGATGTGCAGGAGAAGCATAGAAGGATTTGTGGCCATCTTTAAATTGCCATATATATTTACCCCACTAATGGTATTCATTTATATGTTATTTAGGGCTTATGTTTTGGAAAGAACAGAAATAAACTCAGGTTTCCTTAAGTAAAAAGAACTTTGGACTTCCTCCAGCCTCCCAGCCACCCTGCCTTCCTGGTCCAGGCAGAGTGATTTAACCCCTGTTCTGCTTCTCCTCCTCACATGCATCAGCTGAACTCCTAAAACAAAGATGCAGTTTTAGGATACATCCTTCTTAGAAAGGAGCTTGTGAGGGGATCATAAATAAGAAATTTTTCCTGTCATACCACAGCCACAGATGTTGCTGTTGAATTTATTTTGCTCAGACTCTGTCTCGTGTGTGACTACATTTCTCCACTTCCTTGCATTTCCTTGACTTATCGGTCCTTATTTTCTTCTCCACAGTTCCTACTTCTTTTTCCTTTATTATTTCTATCTCCTTCACACTCCCATAACTTTCCTCTCCCCTTTTCTCTATAATAGACAGTGGGTGAGGTTGTGACATGGTGGCATTCGGGGAAGAAGGGTGTAGTGAAGGGGACAGGACCCTGGAGGACCAGACTTGGAAATCATTGGAAACCACTGGAGTTCCATTCAGCCTGCAATCAGAATCACTGCATGAATTCTAGAACAGCATCAGTCGGATGCTGCAATGCATCACCCCCAATCGTCCCTTCCGCCATTGTGTCTGAAGCTCGTGGACAGAGCGCCCATCAGATGAACTTAGTGCCCAGGCCCCTCCCCCAGACCGTGCTGGCATTGGCCATGGGGAGAAGCATCTGCTTTGGCTTTGAGAGAGGCAGGTGGTATATTCGAATGACCCTCACACACAATAGGGTAGAAGTAATTCTCCAAAAGGATATCAGCAACCATTAGGGATGGGCAGTGTTTGTTGGGCAAACAAATTCCAACTGGGTGAATAAAATTATAGAAAATTCAAAATTCTTGGAGGAAAGTTGAAGTAATTCATACATGATGGCAGAGTGTTCTGGGCTGAACTGTGTCCCCTGAAAATTCCTATGTTGAAGTCCTAACTCCCAGTACCTCAGAAGGTGACCTTGTTTGGAGACAGGATCTTCATAGAGGCAATCAAGTTAAAACAAGATCCCAGAGTGGGCCTTAATCCAGTAAGACTGTATCCTCATGAAAAGGAGGAATCTGTAGAGACAGACACATACACAAGGAGAATGCCATGTGTCTCAGTCAGCTCAGGGTGCTGTAACAGAACACTGTAGACTGGGTGGCTTAATTTCTCACAGTTCTGGAAGCTGAGAAGTCCAAGATAAAGTGGCAGATGTAGTTCCTGGCGAGGTCCTACTTCCTGGCTTGAGACCACAGACTTCTTACTGTGTGCTCACATGGCCTTTCTTTGTTTTCTGTGCATGGCGAGAACAGTATATATATATGGGTATACATGGGCACTAATTCCATCATGGGAGCACCATGCTCATGACCTCATCTAAATCTAATTACCTCCCAAAGGCCCCAGCTTCAAATACCACCACGTTGAGGGTTAGGGCTTTAGCATATGAAATCTGGGGGGACACAAACATCTAATCCATAACATTGAGACAGAGGCAAGATGGCGAATGAGAGACAACACCAGCCAGCGTATCTCTGCAAGAAGAGGAAATTCTAGATAAAAGAAAAAACAAAACAAAACAGGCAGACAAACGTAGAACAGATGAAGATCGGAAGGAAGGGTGCCTGAACCTACAGGAGACTCTACAGGAAGAGCTTGCAGAGCAGAACTGGAAGGAGAAAGGCACTGAGGAGGATGAAGCCCCAAGAGACTTAGAGACCAGTGACAAGGGTAGGTGGAGCAGTTAAAATTCCCCTCCCTTATATCTCAGATTGTCGGTGGGCTCCTGAGCTGTTGGGAGACCTGCCAACACGAGCCCAGAGACTGCTGCTGCCAGTGAGCGGAGAGCTTCTTGCAGACAGGGTGCCAGGCTCCCAGCTCCCCATGGGGTGCCTCCCACCCCGCGGAACCTAGCCAGAGGGCAGGTGCCATATGCTTCTCTAACCACTGGGCACCTTTGTCCTCCCTGGGAGGCAACAAACCTTCAGGTTCTGTCTTGATCATCCCCACACAGACATTTCCCAACTCTTGCACAGTATGCAGGAGTCATGAGGGTCCAGTGGGTCCCAGGAGATCTGCAGGACTCCAGAGCCTGGTCATTCTGGGAGGACTGCTTCTTGAAGAGAGGGTCAGAGATGACCAGTGTGCAGACTTGCCTCCACCTAGACCTTTATTTTCCCCTTCCCTTCTCCCACCTGTGGCTGCTGAGAGAGACAATTTAGCCACCACACGGAAGCATCCACAGGGAACGGGGCTCGGACATTTCCTTTTGGGGTCCTACAGTGGACTGAGGGATCTCAGATTGTGAGCTCCCTACCTGCCAGCCCTTCCTGGTGCTGCTTGCCTGACGATTCCAGCAGAGTAGGGCAAACCCCAAAGTGGAGGGACTTTAAACCACCTTGGGCACCCCATGGGTGACTTGGGACCAGCATTCTTCCCCCTGGCATGGATAGGGAAAGATCTCTGGGACTCAGAGGACAGGCCAACACAAACAAACCACCAAAAAAAAAAAAATTCAGGAAACAAATGAAAAATTCATTAAAGAAATTGAAATATTAAAGAAACATCAAATAGGACTTCTGGAAATGAAGAATTTATTCAAGGAATTACAAAACACAGTGGAAAGACTCAAGAATAGGGTAAATCAAGCAGAAGAAAAAATCTCTGGGATTGAAGACAACGCTTTTCAATTAAACAAGTCAGTCACCAAGATAGAGCAGAGAAATATGAGAAAAGAGCAAAGCCTATAAGAAATATGGGATTATGTGTAGAGGCCTAACACAAAAATCACAGGCAACCATGAAGGTCAAGAAGAAAATACACAAGGGTTGGATAATCTATTTGAGGGAATAATGGAGGAAAATTTTGCTGGCCTTGCTAGAAATCCAGATATTCAGGTACAAGGAGCTCAAAGGACTCCTGGGAGATTCATCGCAAAGAGGAAATCATCACAACACATAGTCATCAGACTGGCCAAAATAAACATGAAAGAGACCTTCTTATGAGCTCTAAGGCAAAAGCAGCAGGTAATCTAAAAAGTAAAACTCACCAGACTGACTGCAGACTTCTCAACTGAGACCTTATAAGCCAGAAGGGACTGGGGCCCCATTCTCACTCTTCTAAATCAGAATAATGCCCAGCCTAGAATTTTGTATCCTGTAAAACTAAGTTTCATGTATGAAGGAGAAATAAAGACCTTCTCAGACAAGCAAGCACTGAGGGAATTCATCAAGACAACAACTGCCCTCCAAGAAGTACTCAGAACAGTGTTAACAACAGACATTCACTAGTGCAAAATTATCCAAAAGCTAAACATCAAAGACCAGATACCACAATGGCTCAAGAGAGAAAATAAAGCAACAAAATTAAACTCAACAGTATGAAAAAAAATCTGCCCTACTTATCAATTCCTTCAGTAAATGTGAACGGGTGGAACTGCACACTGAAGAGACATAGGCTGGCTGAATGGATAAATATGCACAAGCCAAGTATCTACTGCTCTTAGGAAGCATATCTAATTGGAAAACAATACTCCACACAAATGAAAACAAAGAGAAAGCCCGTGTAGCAGTTCCCATTTCAGATAACGTAGTCTTGAAATCAATAAAAGTAATGAAAGACAAAGATGGTCTTTATATAATGGTAAAGGGAACAATTCAACAAGAAGACATAACAATTCTAAATATTTATGCACCTAACTCAGGTGCACTCAAACAAATCCTACTTGATCTAAACAAAATGATCAAGAACAACACCACAATAGTTAGTGACTTTAACACTCTTCTGACAGGACAGGATAGATCCTCCAAAGAGAAAATAAACAAAGAAACAATGGACTTAAACAGAACTCTAGAACGAAAGAGCCTGACAGACATTTACAGAACATTTTAACTGAAAACCACTGAATATACATTTTTCTCATCAGCTCATTCTCTAAGATTGACCATATCCTCAGCCACAAAACATGTCTCGACAAATATAAAAAAATGAAAATTATACCATGCATCTTCTCTGACCACAGTGGAATAAAATGAGAAATCAACTCCAACAGAAACACTCATCTCTACCCAAAGTTATGGAAACTAAACAACATACTGCTGAAAGATTATTGGGTCAAGGAGGAAATTAATATGGAAATCAAAAGATTCTTTGAACTAAATGATAAAGGGGACATAAGTTATCAAAATCTGTGGGACACAGCTAAAGCAGTCCTGAAAGGAAAATTTATATCCATAAATGCCTACATCCAAAAGACAGAAAGGTCACAAATCAACAATCTAATGAATAGTCTCAAAGAACTGGAAAAGGATGAGCAAACCAACCCCAAACCCAACAGAAGAAAAGAAATAACCAAGATCAGAGAAGAACTAAATGAAATCAATAACAACAACAACAAAAAACTACATGGAAGATTAATAAAACAAAAAGTTGCTTCTTTGAAAAGATAAACAAAATTGACATGCCTCTTGGTAGATTAACCAGAAGCAGAAAAGAAAGGACTCTAATAAATTCTAATGAAAAGGAGAAACTACAACTTATACCATGGAAATACAAAACATCATCTCTGAATAGAGATTTTGTAAAAATCTCTATGCACATAAACTTGAAAACGTGGAAGAAATGGACAAATTCTCAGGAATACGTAGCCTCCCTAGGCTCAATCAGAAAGAAACAGAATTCCTGAACAGACCAATATCAAGTACTGAAATCAAAGGAGCAATATGAAATCTTCCTAAAAAAAAAAGTCCTAGACCAGATGGTTTCACACCCAAATTGTATCAGACCTACAAAGAACTGGTGCTTATCCTGCAGAAATTATTCCACAAATTTGAAAAGAAAGGAATCCCTCCCAACACGTTTTATGAAGCCAACATCACCATGATACCCAAACCAGGAAAGAACTCAACAAAAAAGAAAACTACAGACCAATATCCCTTATGAATATAGATGCAAAAATTCTCAATAAAATCCTAGCAAACCAAATTCAGGTGTTTCACAAAAAAATAATCCATCACAACCAAGTGAGCTTCATCCCAGAGATACAGGGATGGTTCAACTTATGCAAATCAAAAATGTAATTTGTCACATAAATAGAAGTAAAAAGTAAGTAACATCATAGAATACCTTGTTTTCCAACTTAATTTTTTAAACTAATGCCTCATGGAGACATTTCATATCAGTACATGTAGATCTAACACAATTCTTTAAAATAAGGCTAGACATCTATGGCCCTTGAGTCAAATCCAGCTAGCCACCTCTTTTATAAATGAAGTTTTATTGAAACACTATCACCTTTATTCATTTAAGTATTGTCTACTGCTGCTTTTGTATCACATTGGTAGACTTGAGTAGTTGCAACAGAGACAATAAGACCTCCCTACCCTAAAATATTTACTACCTGGCACTTTTCAGGAAAAACTTGCCAACCTCTGCTCTAAAATGTGGCAGAAGATTCCATGGTGTGGATAGTCAACAACATTCCACTCAGTCATTTCTCTAATTGAAAGCATATAAGTTCTCTTTCTTTCTTTGTTATTTTTAAGTAATATGACACTGCTCAATGTGAATAGGTGCAAATATTTCTTTTTTTTTTTGGTAGA
>VBSM01001163.1:109781-154724 GCA_008086735.1 Cheirogaleus medius | reverse complement strand
CATTTATCAAAAGTATTGAAATTGGAGGAAGATTACCACTTATATTGTTGGGTGTAGACTTGTTGTTATGTTTTACTTCTTGGGCCATCATGTATTTCGGGATCTAAACTTTAATTCTTTGAGGATTTTACTTTGAGGAGTATCTACTACCCTGTTCGGTTAGAAATGCAGGTCTGAGAACTTCTTGTAGGGATGGTCTGGACTTTGCAAATTCCTTCAATGATTGTTTGTCTGAGAAAGGTGCAAATATTTCTGTCAAAAATGTTCTTAGAAGAGGAATTGCTAATTGAATTTGCACGTGCATTTAAATATTTGAGAGATATTGGTAAATACTCTTCCAAACAGCTTATATATTCACACTGCTTCTGCAAGAGTATATTTCCCTTTGCCCTTGCCAAAACTCAAGATTATATAAATAAATATTTGCCAAAATGATAGATGAATAAATGTTTTTTCTTTCTTGTTTTATTCTGCTTTCTCCTAATCACTAATGAAGAAGTATTTGTTTTTTACATTTGCTATATTCTCAATTTCAACACTGCCACTTATGCCAATATGTGCCTTTTATAATTTTGAGAATCCATATATTTATGCTTACTATCTTTCAAGACAAACTTACTAGTGGTGTTATGTTTTTTTAACTATCCTCATCCATTTTCTTTAACCTCTTTGTTCCATATTTCACTGAAATAATTGGGAACTGCAGGTCCAGATTACCTTTTTTTTTTTTTTTTATCACCTCATGCTTCTACTTTTTAAAAAAATATATTTTTTTCAAAATATTAAGGGGGTACAAGCATTTTTTTTACATGGATGAATTGTATAATGCCAAAGTCAGGGCTTTTAGTGTGCCTGCCACCAGGACTGTGTTCATTGTACCCGATAGCTAAGTTCTTATCCCTCACTCCCTTTCCACCCTCCTCCCTTCTTAGTTTCCAATGTCCTTTACACTACTTTATGACCATGTGCACCCATTGTTTAGCTCCCACTTGGTGAGAACATGTGGTGTTTGTTTTTCCATTTCTGAGATATTTCATTTAGGATAATGGTCTCTAGTTCCATCCAAGTTTCTGCAAATGACATTATTTCATTTCTTTTTATGGATGCATAGTACTCCATGGTATATACATATACCACATTTTCTTTATCCATTCATCAATTGATGGGCACTTAGCCTGATTCCATATATTTGCAATTGCAAATTGTACTGCTATAAACATTCGGGTACAGGGGTCTTTTTGACATAGTGACTTTTTTTCCTTTGGATAGATACCCAGTAGTGGGATTGATGAATCGAATGGTAGGTTGACTTTTAGTTCTTTGAGGAATCTTCATACTGGTTTCCATAGCAGTTGTACTAATTTGCAGTTCCACCAACAGTGTATAAGTGCTCCTTTTTTACTGCATCCACTCCAACATCTATTGTTCTTTGATTTTTACTAATCGCCATTCTGATAGGGGTAAGGTGGTATCGCATTGTGTTTTTAATTTGCATTTCCCTGGTAATTAGTGATGTTGAGAATTTTTTCATGTTTGTTGGACATTTGTCTATATTCTTTTGAAAAAACTCTGTTCATGTTTTTCCCCCACTTTTTATTATTATTTTTTTTATTTCAGGGTATTATGAGGGTACAAACATTTTGGTTACATTTTATGTCTTTACCTCACCCAAGCAAGGGTTAGTGGTATGCACTTCCCCTCTACAATGCTCACTGTGTCCTTTAATTGTGAGTTTATCTCCCTCAACCCCCTAATCCCTGGAAAATATTACTACCATGTGAGCACCATAGTGTTAATCAGTCAGTACCAATTTGATGGCAAGTACAAGTGGAGCTTATTCTTCCCATCTTGTGTTACCTCACTTCAGATAATGGGCTCAAGCTCAACCCAGGAAAATGTAAGAGGTGCTAAGATCACTGTCGTTTCTTATAATTAAGTAATATTCCATTGTATACATATACCTAATTTTAATAATCCACTCATGAATTGATGAGTACTTGGTTTGTTTCCACATCCTTGCAATTTTGGGTGGATGCCTAATAGTGCTATTGCTGGATCGAATGGCATTTCTATTTTTAGCTCCTCGAGGTATCTGCAAATTCTTTTCCACAGAGCTTGCACTAATTTGCAGTCCCCCCAGCAGTGTAAGAGTGTTCTTGTCTCTCCACATCCTCGCCAGCATTTGTTGTTTTGGAAATTTTTGATAGAGGCCAATTTCAAAAATATATATCGGGAAAAGAGTTTCTTTTCAATAAATGGTGCTGGGAAAACTGGCTAGCTACATGCAGAAGAATGAAACTGGATCCTCACCTCTCACAAAAATCAATTCAAGATGGATAACAGACTTAAACCTAAGGCATGAAACCTTAAGAATTCTAGAAGAAGATGTTGGAAAGACCCTTTCAGACATTGGCCTAGGCAAAGAATTTTTGAAGAAGACTCCCAAAGCAATCACCGCAGCAACAAAATAAATAAATGGGATTTGATCAAATTAAAAAGCTTTTGCACAGTCAAGGAGACTGTCATTAGAGTGAATAGACAGCCTACAGAATGGGAGAAAATATTTGCTCTCTACATATCTGATAAAGGGTTACTAATAAGAATCTATCTAGAACTTCAACAAGAAAAAATCAAACAACCCCATCAATAAATAGGCAAAGGAAATGAACAGAAACTTTTCAAAAGAAGACAGAATGAATAATGACCAGCAAACATTTAAAAAAAATGCTCAACATCTCTAATCATTAGAGAAATGCAAATCAAAACCACAATGGGTTTTTCCCACTTTTTAATGGGGTTATTTATTTTTATCTTGCTGATTTGTTTGAGTTCTTTGTAGACTCTGGATATTAGCCCTTTGTCATTTGTATAGCTTGTGAATATTTTCTACCATTCTGTAGGTTGTTGTTTACTCTGTTGATTATTTCCCTTGCTGTGAAGAAAGTTTTTAATTTACTTAAGTCCCATTCATTTATTTTTGCTATTGCTATATTCACCTTTGGAGTCTTAGTCATAAATTCTTTGCCTAGGCTGATGTCTAGAAGAGTTTTTCCTTCAGTTTCTTCCAGAATTTTTATGGTTTCAGGTCTCACATTTAAATCTTTAATCCATCTTGAGTTAATTTTTATATATGGCAAGAGATAGGGATCCTGTTTCATTCTTCTGCATGTGGCTGTCCAATTTTTCCCGCACCATTTATTGAATAGGGCATCTTTTCCCCAGTGTATGTTTTTGTCTGCTTTGTCAAAGATAAGTTGGTCATAGTTATATGGTTTTATTTCTGGGTTCTCTATTCTGTTCCATTGGTCGATGTCTCTACCTTTATAATAGTACCATGCTGTTTTGGTTACTATAACCTTGTAGTTATATAATTTGAAGTCAGGTAATGTGATGCCTCCAGATTTGTTCCAATATCTCTTATGAACACAGATGCAAAAATCCTCAACAAAATAGCTCATCAAAATTCAATAGCACATCAAAAAGATTATCCATGATCAAGTAGCTTTCATCCCAAGGATGCAAGGATAATTCAACATATGCAAATCAATAAATGTGATTCATCACATAAACAAAAGTAAAAGCAAAGACCATATGATTATCTCAATGCAGAAAAAGTATTTGATAAAATAAAATAATGCTTCATGAAAAAAACCTTCAAGAAAATAGACATAGGGGAACATACCTCAAAATAATAAAAGCAGTACATGACAAACTTACAGCCAACATCATACTGGATGGGGAAAAATTGAAAGCATTTCCACTAAGAACTGGAATAAGACAAGAGTGCCCACTATCACCACTCCTATTCAACATAATACTGGAAATTCTAGTGGTAGAAATCAGGCAAGAGAAAGAAACAAAGAGTATCCAAGTCAGGAAAGAGGAGGACAAACTATCCATTTGCTGATGATATGATCTTGTATGTAGAAAAAATTAAAGCCTGCACCAAAAGACCTCTAGAATCGATAAATAAATTCACCAAATTCTCAGGTTACAAAATCAATGTACACAAATCAGTAGCATTCCTATATATTAATAACAGTCAAGCCAAGAGTCACATCAAGAATGCAATACCTTTTACAGTAGCTACAAAGAAAATAAAATACCTAGGAATATACTTAACCAAGGACATGAAAGATCTGCACATGGAAAACTACAAAACACAGGTGAAAGAAATCACAGATGACACAAACAAATGGGAAAACATCCCATGATCATGGAGGAAGAATCAACATTGTTCAAATGTCCATACTGCCCAAAGTGATTTATAGATTCAGTGAAATTTTCATCAAAATACCCATGTCATTTTTCACAGATCCAGAAAAAATAATCCTAAACTTCAGATGGAACCAAAAAGAGCCCAAATAACCAAAGCAATCTTAAGAACAAATCTGGAGGCATCACATTACCTGATTTCAAATTATAATGCAAGGATATAGTAACTACTTTTTAAGGAGTCCTTACTCAACAACTGAAGCCCACTTTATAGCCATATCATCAACAATTATTAGATATAATCCTAAGTTATTTCCATTTCTTTGCCCACCATTATTCTTTGTTTTGTGTGTCATCCTTTTTCCTGAACTTCTTTTTATTTTATTGAAGTATATTCTCAAGTAATTTTTTCAGAAGGGATACAAAAATGTGTAGTGGACATTGTTATTTGGCAATCCAGCATCCATTTTCCCTGCCTTCTTTCCTTCTTTTGCTTAGACCATATAACTCAGGTAACAGTTTGTGGATTAATCTGACAGTCAGCACATGCTATGGTGTGGAGGACACACACAGCCTGAGTCAACCCCATTAGATTGAAGAGAAGGACTAAAATTCCATTCCTGGAAGTAAAGTTTCCCATCTTTCTCTTCTGATATACATACTAGGAAATGTGCTGCCATAGTTGGAGCAAGTCTTAGAATGAAGCCAATGCTAGTGATGGCAGAAGGGGGAAATGGGCAGGAACAGGGTCTCTAGGCTGCTGTGGCTTCTGCCTTACCTCTGGGCCTCCTGGTACTTGCCATCAAATGTTCATGCAGTCAACTTTCCAAGTACAAATTTGTCTTTATTTTCCCTCACACTTTATTGATATTTTAGCTGTGTACAGGAGTCTAGGTTCAAAACAACTTCCCCTGAGAAGGAAAGCATTGTTTCTTTCTTTTTTTTAAGACAGTTTTGCACTATTGCCAGGCTAGAGTGCCATGGTGTCAGCCTAGCTCACAGCTACCTCAAACTCCTGGGCTCAAGTGATCCTCCTGCCTCAGCCTCCCGGGTAGCTGGGACTACAGGTGTGCACCACCATGCCTGGCTAATTTTCTCTCTCTCTCTCTCTCTCTATATATATATATATATATATATATATATATACACATATATATATATGTATATATACACACACACACATATATTTTAGTTGTCCAGCTAATTTCTTTCTATTTTTAGTAGAGATGGGGTCTCACTTTTGCTCAGGCTGGTCTTGAACTCCTGAGCTCGAGCGATTTTCCCGCCTCAGCCTCCCAGAGTTAGCACAGGTGTGATTACAACTGTGAGCCACTGCACCAGGCCAAAAGCATTGTTTCTTTATGTTCAAGTGTTTTTCTTCTTTGAAAGTTTTGGGATTTTCTCTTTATCTTTGATGTTAGCTGTTTCTCCTACATGTGCATCTTTTACGTCTTTTTGCTTGGCACTTGGAGGGTTCTTTAAATCTCAAAACTTGAGTTTTTGTTTATTTCTAGGAAATGGTTTTTCTATTATTTTCCATCTAGCTATAGACTTTATTCTCTTCTTCAAAGAATCTAATGGATATTTTTGACTTCTCTATATCTTGTAGGTCCCTTAAAAGTTGCCCAAACCATTCTAACTCAAGTTTCACCAAACCTTTACACTTAACTTCCAGTTTACAGAAAATACAGAGACAGAGGAACAGGCGAAATGACACCAAAAAGAAACAATCTGACAAAATCCTTAAAGTAAGACACTTTGCATGTCAACTGCTCTGATCTCTTGAACCAGACAATATCATGAAGAAATAAGGGGGTGGGGTTTGTGGGAGGCTAATGTAGATTAAGGCATAATGCAATAATCAGATTCTGGTTTAAAAAAGCAAAGAAAACATTTGGAGTGTATAATTGTTAAAATTTGAATATGGATTGAGCATGATATTATATTTGGGAATTATTACCTTTATTAGGTATGATAATGGTTATAGAAGAGAAATACCTTAATTTTTTGAAGGATAGGATGAAGCATTCAGGTGTAGAGTGTCATGAAAGCTACAATCCTTTTTGTAATGGTTTAAAAAAATATATACAGCTGACCCTTGAACGATGACGAGGTTAAGGGCACTAACCCGCCCCCCCTCCCTGTGCAGTTGAAAATCCACATATAAATTTTGACTCCTCAAAAACTTAACTACTAATGGTTTCCTATTGACTGGAAGCCTTATTGATAATATAAACAGTGATTAACACATACTTTGTTATTTGTATTATATACTGCATTGTTATAATAAAATAAGTCAGAGAAAAGAAAATGTCATTAAGGAAATCATAAGGAAGAGAAAATATATTTACTATTTGTTAAGTGGAAGTGAATCATCATAAGGTCTTCATGCTGAGTAGGCTGAGGGGGAGGAAGAAGAGAAGGGGTTGGTCTTGTCTTAGGGGTGGAAGAGATGAAGAAATCGTCCTCTGAGTGGACCCATGGTGTTCAAACCCATGTTGTTCAAGGGCCAACTGTACATAATCCTATGTTGGGAGGTCATACCAGAAAAAAAAGTCTATGCTTAGACTTCGGAACATGATAATACTCTCAAATAGATTTTCTTAAAAATTCTAAAAAGCATCTTCATTTTTACTTAGTCTTGGTCAAGCTATGTATTTGGCTTCAAACTCATTTAGTGCTTGCTCAGAGCAATTGCTCCATAATTTTTTGTTGAATTGGAAGTATTCAAAGACATTAGGCTTCCTTCTGCCAAAAAGCAGTTTACATATTGAAGGGCATATTTTTCTTATATAACAAGAAGTGCAGCAGCGGCAGTTGTTGCCGTAGGTTCGGAGGCTCCATGATGCTTTCAGAAATCCAGCATCTTCTCTATCCCCCTACTCTTCTGTCCTTGGTGTGACGGATCTCTGATTCACATTTGGTGCCTTGGGGCTGCAGATAGCTCCAGCAAGGAAGAAGGGTGCTAGGGAGGAACTCACCATACCTTTTGTTATCAAGAAAGCTTCCCAAGGGACTTTCACTGATGTATCCTTGGCCATAACTGAGTCCCATGGCAAACTGAGCTGCGAGGGAGCCTGGGAATCTGGTATTTAGCTATTCTAATCTCTTCTAGGTACAAGCATGGGCATAGAGGGCTATGAATTGGGTTTTGGAGGGGCTAACAAACAAGTTCTGCCTCCAGCCATTTCTATCAATATCTAAATGTCCTTCTAAGTAGAGTGTTCTGGCATGTCTCTCTATAAAAATTAAAGTAAAACAAAAAGTTGAAAAAATTTTAATTTGAAAAATTATTGGATTTAATATGGATAGAGCATTAATTCCTTCTGAAAACATTTAACAAGCCACTAACTACACACCAAACACTGGGCTAAAAACCCAGGAGACAAAGATGAATAAAAGATATTCCATATTCTTAGAAAGTTTACAGTACAACAGTAGCAACAGGCCTGCAAATAAATAGTTATAATGTGACAGAGAGCCAGCCAAAGGAACACTGAATGGGCGATAACCTGGCCTGGGGACTGATAATTATTTTAGAGAAATTTTGGCTTCACCAGTTGGAAGGGAAGAAAACAGCACAAGCGCAGACACGGAATGGGGCCCGCCTGCGCACGGCTTCATGTGGCAGCTGGATGGGGGCTTGTACGTGTTAGTAGAAGAATTTCCATTTTTCAGCTTTGCAGGAAATGTGCAAGACTTGGAGGCGGAAGTCTTCCTCAAGTTCTGCTGCTGATTAACTGTGTGAGATCGAGTTTGAAATTTAAGTCAGGAAGCCCCTCTATTTATCACCACAATCTTGTGGAATTTCTAATCATGTAAGGATGGCACGTGCTTTGCGCACTGTTTCTTAACAGTGTCGCTGACATCGTTGCTGGAATTGCATCCATCTGCTAGCACTTGGTATATTTTTTTTTTTTTTTTGCAGAACAAGCCAGACATAACTTACTATGGCAAATTTGTACCTGGAAATCACGGAGATGTGATGGCAGATAAGCTCCGCGGGCATCTGGGAAGGCCTGGCCAGACTATGAAGGAAACGTGTTTGGCGCGTTTGGGATTTCCAAGGACAGACCAGCTTCCCTGTGACCAGCAGCATCAAAACAAACCTTTAGCAGAAGGAAAATATTTAAGATCAGGAAATACTGAAATAACTTTGTATCTGCCAAATTGGGAGAGAGGATCACACAATGTCATCAGTACCTTAAATCTTTTTTTTTTTTTTTTTTTTAATATTGAAAGCCTTCACTTCTTTTTTGGTCACTTAAGCTTTTGCTAGTAGTTTTTAAAATGTCTTTTATTCCATGACATTATAGGAAAGGCACTTTTCGAGCCATAGGTTTAGTTATAAATGACTCTCCCACAACTGTTTTTTATTTCCATTTTGTTTCACTGACTGAGAATGTAAATTGAACTTTAGTGCGATTGTGCTTTGTTCTGCCTCTTTTTGTGGAAACGTGTTCTGAATTAAAGTCCACGAATAAACCAGAGCAGTCCCAGCTATTACCCTTCAGCTTTTGAACAGCCTGAGAGCCAAGAAAAGACAGAGCACGTGGTTTTACGAGCCCCAGATGGCTGATGGGAGTCGCGCACGTCTCTGTGTGGATTCGGGCAGGTTCAGGTTCCATCTGGAGCCATTGCAGAGACACTTCATAGCTAAGGAATAAAAGTGGGGTTTTGAGCAGAAAGTGTAGCCACCTGCGGGGAAGAGGCAGGGTGCCTCTCATCCTAACCACTACGGTCTCCAGCGATGCCCATGCTCATCTGCATCAAGCGATGTTGCCTCAGACTGTGCACAAAATATTATCATGAATTTGTTTCCCCACAATTCTCTGTCTCCACTCGCTTCTTCTTTGCTGAGATCCTTGAATTAACTTTTTTCCTTTTCATCATAGGAAACTCAAAGCATCCTCTCAATCCTGAAGTAAGTAGGAAGGTTGGCAGGAATGTGTTCTGGTTATCCCTGGGCTGTAAGCCTTGGAGAGAAAATAACGAAAAGACAGTTTCTGAGACTATTTTCTACTTCTCACCAGAGTGAATATAAATTTAAACTTAGTGATGCTATCTATTTGATTTGGCTTCCAAATAGTACTGATATAGTAAAGCCATAATGGATTTGTGGCCATGCTATTAACTCATGTAGTTTTTTTCTTTCATTTTAAGTTAAAATATTTTAAATTGTGGTAAAATATACATCATATAAAATTTACCATCTCAGCGTTTTCAAGCATGCAGTCCAGTGGCATTAAGTACATTCACACTGTTGTGCTACCATCGCCACCATCCACCTTCAGCGCTACTGCATCTTATGAAACTGAATCTCTGTCCCCATCAAACGGCAACTCCCCATTCGCCACCACACTAGCTCCCAGCCCCGAGTCGTGCCTGACGACCAGCTTCCGTCTGACGTGGCAGAGAGAAGGGGGACGTCTTTGCTAATTTATGTTCTACTTTCCTTGTACCTGCTGCTCAGCTGTCTCCAGCTCAAATTGATCCTTATGTCAAAGTGGCATATTTTGGGGGTGGCACATTCTGACCCCCTTCCCTTATGAATGAGGAATTTCTGCTCTTTTCCTCTGCACTCCAGCCTATATTAGGGAAGACGGGAACTTACTAGCTGGGTGTCTAGAGAGGACAAGCTTAGGGTGTCTGGCATTCAAGCTAAAGTGGCATAGTTTGGGGTGGCACTTTCTGATCCCCTTTGGGACATAATATCTGTCTAAGAATAGCATATCTACATTGATTGTTTCCTTAATGAGAGGTCTGGAAGTAAACCATCCCAAGGCTAGATTGGCACCTCACCACGCTCAGCAAGTTCCTAGCTCCCTCCAGCTCTCTGCTCCTCCATCCTCAGCATGTTGGTGATGTTGTGCTTAACTGAGATAAGACAGCTGCCTCAGCTCCAAACATCAACACAAGTCACCAGGAGAGGAGCAATAACATGAAACCATCCTCAGCTGATGTTACCCTGGATTTCCTTGGTTAGGACGTGCCATACCATGCCAGGCCTATTAACTACTTCGAGACCAGCGTAGACTATAGTCGATAGCCACAGATGAACGCGCACAGCGACTTTAGCCAACAGCCGTGATATGACTTTTCTAATTTTTCATTTATCAAAATAAAATTGTGAACATTTAAAAATAACGTAATGAAAACATATATGTATATGTTACCTATTCTGATTACATTACAAGTTAAGCTGCCTGTAAAGTAAAACAAGCTTTCAGTGCTTTAAAGCTTTCCTCATCACACAAGAGCAAAACGGATCCGTCATCAATGCACAGCACACACTACCGTGCGGACTGTGAGTGTCGGCTGTGGGCGAGGGTTCGCGGCCGGTGAGCGCCGCACCCAAGTGGTTAATAGCTGGTTAGAAGCCCCAGATGACTGTGACCAGCCCCGTCATGATTCCTCCCTCTGGAGGGCCACACTGCAGACCTCCAAGTCTGGGTTTTGTTTTTGTTTTTTGTTTTTAGTTTTGCATATTTATTTATTTATGTATTTTATTTCAGCATATTATGGGGGTACAAATGTTTAGGTTACGTATATTGCCTTTGCCCCACCCGAGTCAGAGCTTCAAGCATGTCCATCCCCCAGATGGTGTGCACCGCACCCATTAGGTGTGTATACACCCATCCTCTCCTCCCCTCTCCCACCTGCCTGACACCTGATGAATGTTACTACTGTATGTGCACTTAAGTGTTGATCAGCTAGTGCTAATTTGATGGTGAGTACATGAAATGCTTGTTTTTCCATTCTTGTGATACTTCACTTAGTAGAATGAGCTCCAGCTCTACCCAGGATAATACAAAAACGATCAAGAACTCCATGGTATACATGTACCACATTTTATTAATCCACTCATGTATTGATGGGCACTTGGATTGTTTCCACATCTTTGCAATTGTGAATTGTACTGCTATAAACATTCTAGCGTAGATATCTTTTTTATAGAATGTCTTGTATTCCTTTGCGTAAATGCCCAGTAATGGGATTGCTGGATCAAATGGTAGTTCTACTTGTAGCTCTTCAAAGTATCTCCATATTACTTTCCACAGAGGTGGCACTAGTTTGCAGTCCCACCAGCAGTGTATGAGTGTTCCTATCTCTCCTCATCCATGCCAAAATTTATTGTTTTGGGACTTTTTGATGAAAACCATTCTCACTGGAGTTAAAGATATCCCCTTGAGGTTTTGATTTGCATTTCCCTGATGATTAGAGACATTGAGCATTTTTTCATGTCTGTCTTATTTTTGAAAAGTTTCTGTTCATGTCCTTTGCCCACTTTTTAATGTGGTTGTTTGATTTTTTTTCTTGCCGATTTTCCTCAGTTCTATATAGATTCTAATTATCAGCTCTTTATCGGATGTGTAACATGTAAATATTTTCTCTCATTCTGTGGGTTGTCTGTTTGCTCTCGTAATAGTTTCCTTGGCTGTGCAGAAGATTTTTAATTTGATCAGATCCCATTTATTTATTTTTGTTGTTGCTGTGATAGCTTTTAGGGTCTTCTTCATAAATTCTTTCCCTAGAAAGTCTGGGTTTTGTTAAGCAGGAAAGGGGAGAGAGCTGTTTGGCAGACGACATGCAGTGTCTGTTGTAGTAGAAGACCTGTATTTTTTTCCTCTCTGGAAGTTTAGGACTATGAGTTCTCTGTGGTGTTTTCCGTGGAAGTAAACAACTTTAAGCCTCATTTCCTTGAATACAGACTTGGCTATAAAATATAACTGAAGTGAAGGCATTTAATGAAAAATCTTGAAAGAATGGAAATCTGTTAAAACATACTTTTCAAAGAACAGCCTCGGGCTAGACGTTAGCTATTTTTTAGATAGATAAGGAACAGTTCAGTAACAAACCTGTTAAATCCACACTTATTCTGTATCTTATCATCATAAATGTAAGCTTCTGGCTAAGTCTTTTTGCTGAAAAGTGTAAAGGCTTTCTTGTACTATTGATAACCTTGCTTTAATAGTTCCCAGGACTGTTTTCATGTAACCCTGAGACTAGAGTATGTTTGTCACAAAATAGTGCAAGTTTTTAGACTATTTGATATAGGCAAGTATAGCCTGGGTTTATTCACATAAAGTTACAAACTATATTTTTTCTAAAGTCTAACTTTGTCCACCAATCTTGCTGATTCACTATGATTCATTTACTTAGCTCCAATTAACTTAGCACCTTTAAAATAACAACGCTAATTCTCTTAAAATTAGAAACATAGGTCAAGGCATAGCCTTTTATGAATATGTATTTATACAAAAAATAACATGACTAACAGATTCACTTTAAGACATAATTCAGAAACTCAATTTGTTATGATATTGAAATTTTATAATGTGCTTCGGTAGGTGTCTTTTAAACTTATTTTCTGAGGCATTCAATGGGCTTTTTCAATATGGAGATTCATGTCCCTGGTTTTGGGAAATTTCTGTATATTAATTTTTGAGGAGTGTGAAACTTGAGTTTAGCCATTTATCCATTCATCATTCTAGAAGACCCAATATCTAACTAATATCCTAGTTAAGCTTTTAGATAGTTTAGTTAAACATTTTCCTGTTCTTTCTTTCTGTACCTCCACTCCAATTCAGTCTGCGCACTGGCCACGGCACTGACACCCACCCCAAATGTCGCCTCTGCTGTCCTTCAGTGGCCAGCACGACTCCATGAAGCAGGGTGCATTATCTCATTTCACAGATGAATAAACTGAGGCTCAAAAAGTTGCCTGAGATCACATGGCTAAGAAACTGTGAGGCCATTACTGAAATTCCGATCTCCCTGACTCCAACCCATGCGTTCTCAACAGTGAAGAGTCGCCTCTGCCTGGAAAGAAATAAGACAAAAAGCCGTTCAAAAATAACCCCAGGAATATTAGTCAACAAAGAGAAGGTCTCAAGACAATGGACACCTATTCTCTAACTTTGTTGTCTATAAGAGTCATTTCTGATACACAAAAGAAAAAAACCAAACAAACACTGTCATTTGAAGGGAAAACCCTTACATTTAAAAACAGAAGGTGGCGAATAGGACACGGAATCTTACAGCTTAATGGAACAAAGGAAGTCATATTGGGTTAGAAGGCAAGGGAGATTCAAGGGTCCTTTTGGAAATTACAGTTTTTCTAGGAATTTGTCTTCCAGGGCTATTTTTAGTTCATTTTGGATTGCTGTTTGGTAAACAGAGAAGTCCCTACAGTGAATGGAGTCATAGCTGAGTCTGGGTGATATCCTGGCTGTGGGGTCAGAGGCAAGTTAATTAGTTTCTGTGTCTCTGTTTTCTCACCTATAAGTGGATTTCGCAGGGTTTAAATGAGATGCAATTTATTAGAGAGCTTTGAGACATAATGCTGCAGATACAAATATTCTACACCCTTGGGTAATTTTAAGGTAAGTCTTGGGGAGACAAGTGAGGGGATCCAACTGGGTAATGCTAACGGATGTGTGTATAAATGAGAATCTGACTCCTGATCTAAAGAGCTGGCACGAATTTCTTCTTAGTGCAGAATCTCTTCCCAAAGTATTGCTTTACAAAGCCCTTTGCAAATATGAAGGCTTCTCAAAATATCCCATTCATCTCTTTGAAACATAAATGCACTTGAAGTTTTATTTCTGTAAAATTGACAAATGACTGAGTGATATCATTTCTGAAAGAATATAAAAGAAGGAAAACAGATAGCTGGTAAACTCTTTAGATGTGAAAGTGTTTTCTTCTTTTCTTTGTTTTTAAAACCAGACTCTGATCCTAAAAATAAACATTCCTGAAATCAGAAAACAGTACACATTAGCTGCTGAAAACTGGGGTTGAACCAAATTTTACACCTTCTTGTTTGACTTCACTTAGGGATGGAATGAAAGAGAGTTTTGTTTTAAACTTGTAACCACTAGAAATGAAAGGGAGTGAAGTGTGCAAGTAACCACAAGCCACCTCACCTGCCTCCCAGAGCACACTCATGTGTTTTTAATGATAGATTATTTTGGAGTAATTTTCCATTCATTTACTAAATATTCATGAATAATATATCTAGCATCATTTATGATTCTGCAGGATGAAATTAAGTACTAATAAAATGATACAGGTTTAATTTATTTGTGGTACGAAGGCCATCATTATAAATAAAACATAAAAGTTAACTTGTAAAAATGAGGTACTGAAACAACAAAGTCAAGAATTCATATACAATTATTTCTTAATATTTATAGCTCATGTTAATTTCCCAAATCCTCTCAGAATATAAAAGGTCAGTCTGCAGTAGCAGTTTCATACAGGAGTGGGTGCCAGCACCCCACAACCTGATTTAAAATAATCAAGTCCAGATGCTGTTACCAAAAAAGAGATCTGTACCATTCACTGCCATGACCTGGATCATATTTCAAAAGTGGCAAATCAAAGCTGTCCCACCAAAGCCTGATTTCTTAATGAATTCCTTATGTATTTCATCTCTTGAATACAAAAAGTAGGGTATCTGCTGGGGAATAAAATTCAGACTTAAAGGAACAAAACCTAGTGGGTGTGATCCTTTATGAAACCCACCCCCGTGCAGTTGGTCTCTCACTGTAGAGTTATTTACTGCTTAATTAAGATGCTTTCATTTAAAAAGCCACATCTGAGCGTCACCATAATATTTACAGAAAAGGGAGTGTGAGCTGAAGGAGATATAGTGAAAATCTCAACATTTAAATCTTTTAAAAATGCTGATATTCTGTCATGTTAACCGGAACTATTAAGAGTGAAATTTAAAAAATGTTGTCATTTCTATATGTTAAATACTGGCATCTTTCCTGAAGAAAGATTTCAGCTAAGGGCGTGTTTTCTAGCCCTAACTTATGCTAATTATGACTGAATATAAATAGCAAGTTTTCTTCTTTTTGGGGAAGAGAAAAGAATTATCTTCAAAGTGATTAGATAGATGAATAAATATATTCAGATAGACAGAGGGATGGATAGACATATGGACAGATGAATGGATGGGTGGATGGATGGATGGATGGATGGATGATGGACAGGTATAAGTAGGTAGTAGTGCCATCAGCTTTTGGGAAATGGCAACCTCTTACTTGTAGATTACCAGTCCACATGATTTTTTTCTCAGAAGATGCAGCTTTAAAACTCTGAGAAATACTTGTCCAAGAATTCAGAAAAAATAGGGCTCTGTCTTACAAATGCCTTAGGTATACTGAAATTGAAGTATGAAAATTCTGGTAATTAATTCATTCGACAAATAATTACAGAGTTTCTGCTCTGTACCGAGGCCCAGCAGGGACTCCTGCCACCATGCAGTTTACATGGTCCATTCCCATTTTCATTTGTAAAATCTTAAATAGCACTTCCAGTTCTAGAACGAGCAAGCATAGACTCACTTTTCCTTCCTCTGCCCCTATGAAAAAACCTAAATATCCTGGAAATGATTCAATAGACAATGAGAAAAGAATTCTGAGTGCTTGAAAGAAGGTAGACAGGTTAGAGGCCTTAGGATTTCAGGAATGGTTTTTCGTTTTATCTTTCATATGACTCCAGACTGGGTGCTAGAGAGGCCTGAAACCTCCACAGACACAGACAGACAGACAGACAGACAGACAAGAAAAGCCTGCCTAAAGAACTGGGAAAGAGGAAGCCCAAATGAGGAGCTCTAAACCCCACTTCACAACTGGGCACAAGCAGGTGGCCTGGTTTTCCTTTAAATTCCTGCTGGGCTGACCCAATCCTTTCTCCACACCTTGCAAAGCCTAGCTTCTCCCTGCCCTGAATCCAGTCGCACAAGATATAGGCCCAGTGACTCCACTTCCTCTCTGCCTCCCATGGCTGAAGGTGGCTTTTGCAGCGCCAGGTGGCGCAGGGAAACTTCCACTCCTTTAGGCAGCACCAGCAGGTATTGTGTGAGAGCCCCAGAAATGTCAGAAGAACTAGATAAACCAGAATAGAATCGCAAGGGCTCTGAAAACTAAACTGTTGTTTTAGTCTATTTTCTGCTGCTTTAACAGAATAGCTGAGACTGGGTAATTTACAAAGAAAAAAAATTTATTTGGCTCACAATTATGGAGGCTGAGAAGTCCAAGAATTGGTGGGGGGGGGCACATCTGGTGAGGGCCTCCTTGCTGTGCCATATAATGGCAGAAGGCAAAAGGGCAAGAGAGTGTGTGTGAGAAAGCAAGAGATAACTTACAGACTCAAGCTCTCTTATAATTGGCATTAGCCCGTTCATTAGGGTGGAGCCCTCATGACCTAAATGCCTCCTACTAGGCCTCACTTCCCAACACTATTGCATGGAGGCTTAAGTTTCCGATACATGCTTTTTGGGGGACACATTCAGAACACAGCAACTGTCTTGGTTATTGGAACTACAGCTCACAAAAGTAGGCTGGAACCTAGATTAAATTTAAAAAGGGTAACTGTCTGCTAAAATAGAAGATTTAAGTAGCATCAAAAGTTTCCTAACTGAAAACCAAAGTGCCTATGATATAATAAAAATTTACTTGTTATACCAAGAACCAGGAAAACCACACTTTTAATGAGAAAAAAATCAACTGATGCCAATACTGAAATGAATATGACGTTGAAATTATTTGACAAGGACTTTAAAACAATTGTAATAAGAATGCTTCAACAAGCAATTATGATCCTTTTGAAATATAAAAACATAGAAAATATTAGCAAAGAAATAAAAGTTATAAAAAAGAAACATATGGAAATTTTAGAACTGAAAAAATACAATTGAAATTAAAAACTAATTGGATAGACTCCATACTAGAGTGGAAATGACAGGGGAAATTAAAGACAGATCGATAGAATTAATTCTATCTAAAAAAACAGAGAAAAATAGCCTAAAAAATGAACAAAGCTTCACGGATCTGTGAGATAGATATCCAACCAAATATCTAAAATATCTGACATTCATGTCATCGGAGTTCCGGAAGTAAAAGAGAAAAGTGTGGGCCTGGGACAGAAAAGTACTCGAAACAAAACAAAACAGAACAATGGCTGACTACTTCCCACATTTGGGAAGAGTCATAAAACTACAGAATCAAGAAGCTCAGTGAAACCCAATAGGATAAACCCAAAGAAATCCACACAAAGACACATCATAATTAAACTTCTAAAGACAAAAATATTTTAAACACAGCCAGAGATAAATGACACATTACCTATAGAGTAAGACAAACTTGAATGAGAGTAGATTTCTCATCTGAAACCATAAAGGCCAGCAGTTAATGGCATAACATGTTTTCAAGTGATTAAAACAAACAAACAAACAAAAGAAACAAAACAAAATGAAGAAAAATTAAGAATTTGTTGCTAGTAGACCTACCCTAAAAATTGGCTAAAGGAAGATCCCCAAACATAAAGAAAATATTAGGTATTGAATTATATCCCCCTATCACCAGATTCATATGTTGAAGCCCTAACCCTCCATGGGACTGTACTTGTAGATAGAGCCTTTAAAGAGGTAATTAAGGTTAAACGAGATCATACGGGTGGGGCCCTAATTCAATAGGATTGGTATCCCTGTAAGAAGAGAAAAGGCCATGTGAGGACACAGCAGAAAGATGCCACCTGCAAGCCAACGGGAGAAGCCTCAGGAAAAACCAACCCTGCCAACAACTTCAACTTCCAGCCTCTAGAACTGTGAGAAATACATTTCTGTTGTTTGAGATATCCGGCCTATGGTATTTTGTTTTGGCAGCAGTAGCAGACTAAGACAGAAAAATGACAATAGATAAATGATCAAACCTTCAGAAATATAGAAGTAAGCATAGTAGACCACTCTTCACCTCTTGAATTTCTTTAACAATACTTTGTGTTTGAAGCCAAAATTATAATGCTATTCGATGTGGTACTTAATGTATATAGAGGAAACACTTAAGACAATTATATTTAAAAAGTTGGAAGGACAAAAAGATCTTAATGGAAATAAGGTGTCTATACTTCACTCAAAGGGGTAAAACACTTTCGCGAGTTCAGGAAGTTCTTGAGATCAACTTACAAAAATCAATGGCCTTTCTCTATACCACCAATAATTGAATAGTAAATATATTGAAAAGTAAGATACAAATCACAATAGCTAAAATATCTAGAAATTATCCAAGAATACAAAATCCTTCTGTGGGAAAACTTTAAAGCTCTAGTAGGTAGAGAGATCACTTGAATAAACACAAGGACATCCCACACTCTCAGAGAGGACAACTTACTATAAGATGTTGAATCTTGATTAATGAATCTATAAATGAAATACAATCTCACTTAAAATTCCTGCTGGATTTTTTTTGAGGGACTAAACTAAGTTCATTTAAAAATATATAGAAAGGAATAGAAATCTATCAATTTCTATTCAATTTTAGAGAAAACAAATATAAATATGTCCTACGAGATACTGTCATGCTAAAAAGCCATATTTTAATGATGACTTAGTGAAATTGGCACAAGAACAGTTGAACAGACTAAGAGAACATGGCAGTTTAGAGACTCACCCATGTTTGTGTGAGCCTTAATGTAAGATAAAGGTATAAAAATCAATAGTGGGTAAATAATAAATCATTTGATCAATGATTTAGGAAAATGGTCTTACTATATGAAGAAGAATTTTAAGACACTGGATTCCTTCCTAATACCACATACAGGAGTAGATTCTGGATGGATTAAAGTGCTAAATGTGAAAGATAAACTAATGGAGAACTAAGGGGCTGAGGAAATCCTTAAAACTACAAAAGCACAAACTGCAAGGAAGAAAATTGATGGTTCGCACCACATCAAAATTTGGACTTCTCTTCAGTAAGACAGGTGATTAATACCTAACAAACATAAAACCTGCAGTGGGTTACTACTTAGTATAAACCAAGAACTCCTACAAGAATGAAGTAAAGGGCAGTAATTTGGACAGGAAAATGGTGAAAAGATATATACAAAACAAGAGATTCTAGTTACTGCTGAAGGTTGATAAATTAGAAAAGAGGGCTGTAATATTATTTAGACAAATGTTTGGTTCTTGGGAAGCAATAAAGAGAACATGGTTTAAGTGACTGCCTCTTGAGAGAGTGGCTGAAGGTGGGAACGCTTGGGGTGGGAACCTTCAGTTCTACTGGTTTTTTTAACCATGCATATATTACCTTTTTTAAAATTTTATTTTAAAAGAATAACGAATAGCGTCAAATAGCCTCATCTGTATCTTTCAAAAAGTTAAAGGGAGTATCTCATTTCAAAGCCACCCAGACAATAATACACTTAGTAAGTTTCATAAAAATTTAAAATTTAATTCCCCAAACAATGGTAACATATTATTTACAATATAGGAGTCAAATAGGTAAGAATAAGTGTTTATTTGACAAATAAAACACAAATATAATAAAATAAATCTTATATAGCAATTAAATATATCCCATTTTACTCTATAGAACATTTTTAGCAAGTTACAAAAATATATTAAACAGAAAAAATTAGACTGAGAATGAAATAGATATGAAATACAAAAACTGAAGAAGAATGTATAAAATATAAATCAACAAATCTTTAATTTATTAAGTACTTTATAGTATCCAAAGCATTTTCCTTTTCTAATATGGATTTCATTTTTTTGTTGAATAAAAGAAGTATATCATTGAATTTTCAAGTGACACCAGAAAATTATAAAGAAGCTAGCATTTCTCACCTTCCCAGCATCTGGAAATAGCTACCATCAACATCAGCTGCACATCACTCCAGACGCCTTGCTGTGGGCGTGTGTATCTAGCACACACATGCAGCGCGCAGTGAGGGCGGCTGCAGCTGTGATCTTGCGTAAGAAAGCGAGTGGCTGAGCCGGCGGGAGCACAGACGCAGGAGCCAAACTGCCTGGGGCCTGGACTCTATCCAGAGTCTACTTCTTGCTGGCTGGGTAACAAACTTTGCGAATCACCCCACCTCTCTGTGCCTCAGTGTCCTGGAGCATAAATGTGAATTTTTGGGAAAACTGAATCAGTTAACATGTAAAAGTGCTTGGAACGGGATCTGGTACATTGTAAGCCTCCAATCTAGGACCACTGTCTTCTTCAGGGCCAGAAGGTACCAGCGGAGCAAGAGGGAAGGCTGTCCTGGGTCTGGGCTCTGCACTCTTTGGAGATTCTGTCAGATGTTCTGAGCAGAGGTTCATCCATCATTTGAGGAGGTGTTCTACTCCCCTGGCTCTCAGGCTTCTTCCTGAGACTTCCAGAGTCTTACATCAGCTCGAGCCTTTCATGGTGGTCAGAGGTGCATGGCAGACAGCTGGTGAAGATAGTTTTCACTTGTTTGCTGGCTTTTACCTTTATTTCCACTCTTCCCTTTCATTTCATTAGACACCAAGCTTCACTGTAGTGCATTTCCCTAAAACTGTGCCACCCCATCACACCCATTGTATCCTTTTGGTGTAAGAATCATCCTGTGCAGCAGGCAGAACCTGTACAACTGTTCCTGTATCATTCATGAGAAATCCAGTTGCCACAGAGGGAGAGCCAATTGCTCAAGGTCACACAGCTGCTATAAGGAAGAGCCCGAGGCTTATGGGTCTATACCCGGAGCTCTCTGCTCTTGTCCTAGACATCCATTCATTAAATGCTTACCAAGCACCTACAGGGACAGGTGACGCACTAGGTGGAGGGGGCAAAGATGAATAAAGTTCAGTCTGTTAATAAGGACTTTCTGGCTTAGCAGGTTGAAAAGGGACTTCCATCAACACAACTGGCTGGAGCATTTTGATCTCACCAGGCAGTTTGTAACTGATAGAGTTAATATATATGGATACATGTGCAGGAGGGGTGGCTGCAGACACAGCCAGGCTGATTTTAAAACATGATAAATATATTCTAGAATTCTCCTAGGAAAGAAAAAGAGTGAATGTAACAGGGGCTGAGTCTTTTGAAAAGAGAACAAGAGACTTGTCTTGCCAGATACAAAAACATATTAGAAATTTACAGTAGCAGATAAGTTTTGATATTGGCCAAGAGATAGACAAGCAGCTCACCAAGCAGCTGTGAACACATGGGAGCATTTGGAATTGCTAGGGGGAAAGAATGGCTTCCTTATAATTCCTGGGTAGGGATAATTTTATGAGCAAGGCAACACTCCTGGCCACAATGGAAAACACTGGCAGATTTGACAAGACAAAAATCTGAAACAGTTGAGAGAGAGACAACAAACTCAATAACAGAGAGGAAAAAAATATTTAGGATACAAATAACTGATAAAATATTTGTTGGTATCTATTAAAGGGTTTGCAAACCCTTTGACACAGCAATTCCAATTCTAGGAATACACATCACAAAAATTCTTGCAGATGTACATAAAGTTACATGTTCATTTCAGCATTATTTGTAATAGAAAAAAAAAGAAAAAATGTGTACAAAAAGAAAATTGATCAAATAAATTGTACTACATCTGAACTGCAGAATACTCTGCAAGAATTAAAAGGCATGAAGTACCGGTGTGGAAATACTCCTACGTTAAGTCTGAAAAAGGAAGTTGCTCTGTTTATGTTTTTTAAAAAACCGTTTGAATATAGGTATGTATGTGTCTAGAGACTCTTCTTGGAGGTTAGCCAACAAACTGTTCAGCGAGTTACCTCTGGGGAGGGGAGTGGAATTGGTGAAAATAGGATTTTCAAGTTTTATTCTGCATGCTTCCTTATTGCTTGGATGTTTAATGTGAATACATATCACTTGTGAAACTTAAAAAATGTAAACAACGGAAAAGCAAGCCTTCTCATAGGTGGCGCCTTCTCTTTCTGTCCTCATGTGGTAGAAGAGGCCAGGGAGCTCCCCTGGGCCTCTTTTACAAGGGCACTAATCCCATTCCTGAGGGCTCCACCCCTGCAACCTCATCACCTCCCAAAGGCCCCACCTCTTAATGCTATCATGATGGGGAAGAGGTTTCAACATACGAATTTCAGGAGGATACGAACATTCAAACTATAGCTTATGTGGTAAATTTGTGTTAACTTTTTAAAGAAACTGCCAAATTGGTTCCCAAAGTGATCATAGCATTTTACATTTCCACCTGTTAGGTATGAGGTTTCCACTTTTTTCATATCTTGATCATACTTGGTATTAACTACTTTTTTTTTGAGATAGAGCCTGGGCTAGAGTGCTGTGGCATCCGCATAGTTCACAGCAACCTCAAACTCCTGAGCTTAAGCAATCCTCCCACCTTGGCTTCCCAGAATGCTAGGGTTGCAGGTTTGAGCCACCGCTCCTGGCTTCTGTATGTTTAAGGTTGGCTGTTCCAGTGAATGTGTAGTGATGATGCCTCTTCATAGTTTTAATTTGCACTTCTTGGTGACTGATGATGTTGTCTTCCTCCTTCATGTGCTTATTACCATGTGTATGGCTCTCCTGGAAATGCCAAGTCTTTCCACCCATTTGAAAATTGGGTTTTTAATTCTTATTTTTGAGTTGTGTTATTTATATCTGGATACACATCTTTTATTAGCGATGTACTTTGCAAATATTTTCCTATAGTCTGTGGTTTGTTTCCTTCCTTCATGGTGTCTTTTGAAGAACAAAAGTTTTAAATTTTAATGAAATCCAATTTATCAATATTTTAATTTATGTCTCATGCTTTTGGAGCTCTATATAAGAACTTTTTGCTTAACCCAAGATTTAAAAGATCTTCTCCTATGTTTTCTCCTAGAAGTTTTATTGTTTTAGCTCTTACATTGAGGCCTACAGTCAATTTTGAGTTAATTTTTATATATAGTGTGAAGTAGTGTCTTTCTTTTTCTGGCAAATACATTTTGTATTAATTGCCTATGGTGGCTTCTGTAACAAATTAGCACAAACTGGTGGATTAACAACAGAACTTTATTTTCGCACTGTTCTGGAGGCCAGAGTCTGACATCAAAGCATCAGAAAGGCTACATTCCCCCCGAAGGCTCTGGGGAGCGTGGGTTCCTTGCCTCCTCCCGCTCCTGGTGGCTGCTGGCCTTCCTTGGCTTGTCACTGCATCACTGCATCACTCCACTCTCTGCCTCTGTGTTCACGTTGCCTTCTCCTCTGCGCAGTCCCTGTGTGTCTGTGTGTAATCTCCTTCTGCCTCTGCCTCTAAGGGTACTTGCGACGGTACTTAGGGCCTACCAGTGTCATTCAGGGTAGTCTCATCTCAGAATCCTTAACCTAATCACGTCTGCACAGATCCCTTTTTCCAGCTAAGGTTCCATTTGCAAGTTCCATAGATTAGGACTTGATTCTCTGGGTGGCCATTATTTAACCTACGACCATATCCAATTCTCCCGGCAACATGCATTGAAAAGATTATCTTTTCCCCATGAATTGTCTTGGCCCTTTGTTGACAATTAATTGACCATAAATATAAGGTTTATTTATTTCTGGACTCTCAATTCTGTTCCATTGATGTATCCTTGTATCAGTAACACACTGTCATATCAACTGCCATATTATGCTAAGTTTTCAAATCGGGTGATATAAATCCTCCAACTTTGTTCTTCTTTTTAAACATTGTTTTGGCTACTGTAGGGCTATTGAATTTTTATAGAAACTTTAGGACAAGCTTATCAATTTCTGCATAAAAATCTGCTAGAATTTTGATAGGGACCATATTGACTCCATAAATCACTTTGGGGTATCTTCTAGTCCATGGAATGGCTACTTGTTTAAATCTTTAATTTTATAGCAATGTAGTTTTCAGTGTATAAACCTTATATATTTTTGTTAAATTTAATTCTATTCTTTTTTCTATTCTTTTTGATATTATTATAAATTGAATTATTTAAAAATTTAATTATCAGATTTTTGTTGCTAATATATATAGAAACAAACTCATTTATGTATATTGCTCTTATATCTTCTCATCTTGGTAGGCACATTTATTAATTCTTATTTTTTAGTGCAGTATTTAGGATTTTCTACATGTAGAGTTTTTTTTTTTTTTTTTTTTACTTTTTTCTTTCCAATCTGGCGGCTTCTAATTTTTTTCCTTATTGTATAGGCTAGATTCTCCAACTCAATTTTGAATAGAAATTAAAGATATTTGTGTCCACGATCATGAGGAAATACTGGTATGTAGTTTTCTTGTAATTTGTCTGGCTTTGGAGTCAGGGCATTAATAACCTCATAGAAGGAACTGGGAGATGTTCCACCTCTTTTATTTTTTTTAAAAAAAGAAATTTGTGAATTATTGATAATTTTTTCTCGATATGTTTCATATAATTCACTAGTGAAGCCACCTGTATCTGGACATTTTTTTCCAGAGATTTTAAATTACTAATTCAATTTCTTTACTTGTTCTATGTCTATTCGGATTTTCTATTTATTCTAGAGTTTGTTCTGATGATTTGTGTCTTTCTTGGAATATGTTCATGTCACTCAAGTTGCCCAGTCTCTGTGAGACTGGCAGTGGCGCAGCCTCTTCAGGTCCTGATTTTGGTGTCCGTGTCTTCTCTGTCATCTTCTTGGCCAGTCAAGGATTTGACAATTTTGTCGATCTTTTTAAAGAAAAACTTTCGGTTTCATTAATTTTCTATTATTTTTCTGATTTCCTCTCTAATCGTTATCTCTTTCCTTCTGCCTGCTTTGGGTTTACTTGCTCTTCTTTTTCTGGTTTCTTACGGTGGAAGCTTAGGTTACTTGATGGAAACCTTCCATCTCTTCCGATGCACACATTTAAAGTCTGTATAAACCTCCTCTTAACCACTGCTGTAGTTGTCTCACATAAATTTCGATTTGTTGGCTTATGGCAGCAGCTGTAGAGCAGTGTAGGAGCTGTGGTGGGGGTCATGGCAGGACAAGCATTTAGAACGTTTCTTCCACCCTTTGAGTATTGGTTGCAAGGAGTGAAGTTGAACTGTAACCAAAGGAGGCATTATGCTTCCAGAAAAATCTCAAGGGACAGTATCACAAGGAACAGAAATAGCTGTTGAATTGGGGCATGAAAGTTGGAGATATGAGTTCTTCTTCCAGAATATGGAGAAACCAAAGTAGTTCTAGATGACAAGGATTGTTTCTTATTTAGAGATGGTAACATTCTTGGTTAATATGCAGACTGAAATAAATCGCTGTAGAAATGGTACCAACATGAAGCTCATCCACCGAAGTTCTGAAATCTCTCACCATGTAAATGATTTCCATGTCTCTCTTTTATAATAAACTAGCGAGACCTAAATTTTTTTGATACGTTGTATTTAATTCGTTCAGTACATGACATTTTAAAAACTTCCTTTGTGTGCTTCTTTGATCCATGGATTATTTAGGAATGTGCTGGTTAATTACCAGATATTTGGGAATTTTCTAGTTTCCTTTCTAGTGTGGATCTCTGATTTAATCATGTTGTGGCCAGAGAATATACTTTTTATGATTTCAATCTTTTTAAATTTATTGACCTTGAGGGGGGAGGGGGGGCATGGGCAATATACATAACCGTAATATTTGTACCCCCATAATATGCTGAAATAAAAAAATAAATAAAAAAAGAAGAAATAAATAAATTTATTGAGACTTGTTTTATGCCCACCATGTGGTCTGTTGTGGAGAATGTTTCATGTGTACTTGAGAAGATGGTGTGTCTGTAGATGCAAGTTGGCTCCACTTGGTGGATAGCGTTGTTCATGCCTCTGTCTCATTTACTACTTTTCTTTCTGGCTGTTGTGTCAATACTTAGAGTACTCAAATTTCCAACTGTTATTATTAAATTGTCTATTTCTCCTTCCAACTATGTCAGTTTTGCTTCATCTGTTAATATTTTAGGACTCTGTTTTTAAGGCACATATACACTTGTTTGTCTGTAGTAATATTTCTTATCTTAAAGTACATTATTTTTCTATTATTAAGACAGGACACTCTAGCTTTCTTAAAGTTACTGTTTGCATGGTATATCATTTTTTATTTCTTTACTTTCTACCTATTTGAGTCTTTGAATCTCAAGCGTGTCTCTTATAGGCATCATAGTTGGTCTTTTTTTCTTTATTTGGTCCATCGACCTCAGCCTTTTGATTGGTGTTCAATGCATTCACATTTTAATGGGATTATTGATATGGTTGGGTTTTTGCTATTTGTTTTCTGTTTGTTTCATATCTTTTTTGTACCTCTGTCCTTTTTACTGTTTTCTTTTGTGTTAAATATTATAAAATTTACTATTTTACTCTGTTAATTTATTATACTTTATTACTTATCTGCTCTAGTGATTAGAATTTACATTTTAATTTATCATAATCTACTTCAGAGTAATAGCAACTTAATTCTGGTAAAATATAAAACTTTTCTCTTTTCATTCCCCATCCCTTTGAGCCATTATTGACATGCATGTTGTATCTATACATGTTATAAACCCCAAAGAGCAGTTTTATAATTACCGCTTTACATAATCTTACATCTTTTAAAAGAGTAAAGAGAAGAAATGAGGAACATAGTTTTTTAAAAATTTACTCACATATTTACCATTTCTAGAGGCCTTCAATTCTTCTTGTAGATTTGATTTACTGTCTGGTGCTACTTCCTTTCCACCTGATAAACTTCCTTTAGTATTTCTTTCTCTTCTTTTCTGTGTGTGTGTGTGTGTGCGTGCGCACGCTCCCCCCACCCCCCAAGACAGGGTTTATGTTGCCCAGCCTGGACTTGAACTCCTGGAGTCAAGCGATCCTCCTGCTTCAGCCTCCTGAGTAGCTGGAACTACAGGCATGCGCCACCACTGTGCCTGACTAGTATTTCTTACATGGAATGTCTGCTTCCAGTGAATTCTTTCAGACTTTTTCTAGAAATGTCTTTTCTTATTTTTATTTTTAAATGATTATTTTGCCAGATACAGGAGTCTGAGTTGACAGGGTTTTCTTTCAGCACTTCAAATGTGTCTGTCCACTGCATTCTGGCCTGTATTATTTCTGAGGAAAAACTAGTCATTAATCATGCTGTTGCTCACTTATACTTGATGACTCGTTTTCCTCTTGCTGCTTTCAAGATTTTCTCTGTCTTTATCTTTCAACATTTTGACTAGGATGTGTTGAGGTGTGAAACTCTTTGTGTTTACTTTGCATTTGCTGAGGTTTTTAAATGTGTAAATCAATTTTTTAAAAATCAAATTTGAGAAATTTTTGGCTATTATTTCTCCAAAAATATTTTTTGGCCCTTTCCTTTTCTTGTCTCTTCTTGCCTGCCTCTTGCTTTATAAATATGTTGGTATACAATACATTATAAATATATTGCTCCAAAGGTCTCTGATGCTCTATTCATTTTTTTTATCTTTATAGTCTCTCTTCTTCAAATTGGTTATTTACTATCTTCAAGCTCACTGATCCTCTGCTGCACCCCTTTTAATAGGGGTTTTTTAGTTATTTTACATTTCAACTCCAGAATTTCCATTTGACTCTTTTTAATAGTTTCAGTCTTTGTTGAGATTATTTGTTGAGTCATTGTCATCATACTTAACAGGGTTTCCTATACTTTGGGATATTTGTAATAGCTGCTTTAAAATCTTTGTCTGTTAAACATCTGGTGACAATGATGATAGTGTCTTTCAACTGCTTTTTTTCCCCTGAGTATAGGGTGTACATTTTCATTTCTTTGAAAATCTTGTAATTTATGAAACAAATTCATGCTTTCTAATGCATGACCAATTATCTGTGAAATTCCGTGTTTGAAAATAAGTTATAGTCTCTAGTATTAGGGTGTATATTTATGAAATGTAGCCCATCTATACATCATACATAAAAAATATACTCATGTGTACATTATGTATATGTGGCTATCCATATACATATAGCACATATACTATAAAAGCTTGATGAATTGGTATATAATCTATCTTATATTGTTTAGGTCATCTAAAGCCCACTTAATTTTTGCCCACTTGACTTTTCTTGGACTGAAAAACTCAAATCTCCAGTGTGTTACTATTTTCCCTTGAGTCTCCTATAGTATGTTTTGTGAATGTGGGTTGTGTTTCTTAATATAAAAATACTTACAACGATTTTATCATTATTTTGAATTGTGTCCTTTAGTATTACATGCTTACTGTCTATTGGCCAGAACTCTACCTTGTCTGATATCAGAATTATCTCTGCTTTCTTTTGTTTCTATTTTTATGTTTAGTTTTTCTGAGTCATTGAGTTTAAGGTGTGTCTCTTGCATAGCAGAATTTGCATTTTGCTTGTGAACCAATTTGAAAACTTTTTCTTAGAGTAGAAATTGAGTGCACACACATTTACTTATATGATTAATATGTCTGATCTCAACTCATTATTTTGTGTATTTTCTGTATACATTATATACTTATTTTTCTTCTCTATGTTGTCTAATTTTGTTTTTTTTAAAAAGAATTTTGGAAAGTTTGCATTTTTGTTCTATCTTTATAATCAAAACTTCTTCTGTCCTTATTCCCCCCCCATTCTTCCATTAGTCTGAATAATATCCTTGCACTGAACTCCACTATTATTTACATCATGAGTTTATTTTGCATTTCTTGATTAGATGCTTTCCCCTAGTAGATTCCTCAGGAAGGGCTCATGAATAAGTATCAAATTTTAACTTCAAATTGTTTTTCTATAATCTTGTTACTTGAGTCTGCTTTGTGCATGTCAAATCTTTGATTCACATTTCTTTTTCTCTTGAATCTATGGAAAATGTTCCACTTTTGTTTGCTTTGCGTATTGCTGTTGAGATGATTTATTCTATCTGTGCTCCATCATCCTTAAGGCTCCTATTCCATCCTCCTCTTTACCAGGAAGTAAGTAAGGAAATAAGTGTAAGTATTCTGTACAGCCTGACCCTACCGTGGGTGTTGGTTATAGATGTTTTGGTTTCATGTCATCACAAGGACAGTGTTTTGGGATGTGTGAAGATATTCAGATTAGACATTCACTATTTTCCTTGGACATCTCTATCTTCTGGGACTAAGGCTTTATGTACGCAAGGAAAGATGGCATCAGGCCCACACATCAGATAATTACTGTCCTATTTCATAGATTTTAAGATGTACTTTCTTCACCCATATTATAATATTTCTAACATTGAAATACATCTTACAGCTGATACCATATTACAGATAGAGTTGTTTTCTTTCTATGGTACATAAAATAAGTACACATGGTACAATCAGTGAAGTTCTGAATTTGATGAAATACTGGTCTCTTTTCTGTCTCAATTTGCCTCAGAGCTTCCCTTTTCCTGAGTTGGAACCTAACCCTACACAATAAAAAAGCCATGTGGTTCCCTTCTCCCTGTGGGCAATCCTGTTGAGTGGAAATGGGCTCCAGATGGGTTCCATGCCCGTCACCCTAAGTGACTGGCTTTTCAAACACAGGATCACTGACAGGGCACGTCAGAGCCCTTTCACTCTTCGTAAAAGAAATTTGTAACCTGCTTCAGATTTGAGATGACTGTCCTTTCTCAGCATTTTGCTTCAGTTTGATCCAAATTTTACTGTTCCTAGCAGACTTTAATTTGGTAGTGCATATTACTGGATTGCAGTCACCTCATAGTTTTAATATAAGGACTTTATTTTTGGTTCTTTCTGTTTAAAATGTTGGTGTGTTTCAATGATTGAAGTAATGTGCCTTGCTCCATCTTTCCCAGAAACTTCTCATCAAACATTTAAATGTTGCTATTTTAACTTAGAAAAATATTATAAAAGCTGAAAAGTTACTATTCTTATCTGTTTATAAAAATAATGGCTCTGGCATATATATATAGATATTTTGAGATGGCCTCACTCTATCACCCAAGCTGGAGTGCAGTGGTGTGATCACAGCTCCCTGCAGCCTTGAACTCCTGGGCTCAAGTGATCCTCCCATGTAGCTGGGACTGTGGGGATGTGCCACCACACTCAGCTAATTAAAAAAAAAAATTCTTTTTGTAGAAACGGGATCTTGCTATATTGCCCAGGCTGGCCTTGAACTCCTGGCCTTAAGTTATCCTCCTGCCTTGACCTCCCAAAGTGCTGAGATTATAGGCATGAGCCACCGTGCCTGGCCAAGACTCTGGTATTTTTATAGTCTTAAGAGACCAACGCTTAAATCAGCAGAACCTAGGACATTTCAGATATTATATATTCTTGTATATTCACATGGTTGGGTGTAAAAAAAAGGAACTAAGGAATTCAGCTGTTGTTTTCTAAAATAATAAAAAAAAAGGCACACACACAAATACTACCCTGGGTTTGCCAAAAAAAGTTAAAATTAAGAGAATATTCTGTTAAATACATTACATATGAAAATAGACTAATCATCAGGAATGTAGGTTTATTCCATTAAAAAACAAAACAGATTCAAAGAGTGTTGACCCTTTAAAGCAGCAGCAATCACAAGGCACATGTATATTTAAGAAATACCTTGAGAGAAACAACCGATCGTTAAAAATACATGTTATTTAAAAAAGATGTTGAAGACATTTGTTAATATGAACATAGGCTATTACAATGACACTTTTTAAATAATTTTATTCCTTTACCTTTAGTAAGAGAGGGAATAATTGTGTTATCTTGTGGCACATATCACAAACCTCTACACCACTTAACTTGGGTTGCTAAAGAAAAAACAGGTAAAGTACAGCTTAAAATTTTTATTTTTAGTGCTTTCACATATTTTTTAGATATTTGGAATTTATAAGCTGAAAAGAAAAATAATTCTCATTTTTCTTAGGTTAGGAAAAGCCTGCAGTTACACATCCCTAGGCAAACCCAGTATACAAGTAAGGAATTCGTTTGAGATATTCTAAAATGTGAAGGACATAATTTTTATTTTGGGATCAACATAATAACCAACCCCTTCCTAAAACAGACTAGAAATAAACACATAATAAATGTAAAGGCCAATTATATTAAAATAAAATAGTATTTGATTTAAATTATTGTTCATTTAGGAACAATTCTCTGATTAGAGATGCTCAGGTTAGAAATGGTATAACATCAATATTTAGTATGTATAAAAATTCTAGGATTCAAATATATTATAATGAAAAGTTTATAGTAATCACACAGAAAGTGTCCCTTTTAGTCCCATTTAGCTTCACATGATGATGACTGGAAAAGATGTGGCTTTAATGACAAATTTTGCATCATGTATGTTGGAGGGTTCCTCTTAGCTTTATGTTGCTAAGTCACTTTTCCATGAAATATTAAGGGGTTAAGGAGTGCTCACAGAATTGTTCTATCGGAAGGGAGAAAAGAGAAACAAACTCCAGTTTTAAATGACAACAATAAAGAATATAAAATACTAGTATAATAAAACATTTAAATAGTACTAAACATACAATTTAAATACCAGTTACTCTGTCATTAGCTTTCCTCTTTAAAAAAATCAGTTCCTGGGCTTATAGATGTGTTTTCTTTTTAAAAATAATAAGCATCCTTCTCCTGGTCATACATTTGGTCCATATCCACACCATTTGGTAACAATCCCATCAAATACCCATGTGCTTGCGCTCTCTTCTGGGCCACTCCCTGGCCAGCAGGAGGTCTGCTTGTTGTGTGGCAGGAGGCCGCAGTCCTGGGACTCAGCCTAGAGCAGGACAGCCTGGGCCACCTCCTTGATGGTGGATGCAGCTCTCTCCAGTTCTTCTTCTGTTTGTTCCACTGTGACCACAACCCTAATGCTGAGAAACAGTAAAGGATACAAAAATTTATCAAGGGAGAAAAAAATTTACCAAGGTCAACCATCTGTGGCCACACAGCCAAATCGAGCACCACCAATTTTTGTAAATAAGGTTTTGCTGCAACTCAGTCTGCCCATCTGTGTACCTGCTGTCTACAGCCATTTTCTCAGCACCGTGGCGGGTGAGCTGCTGAGACAGGGACTCTATGGCCTGTGAGCCCCAGCCCATACCACAAGGGTGCACACAGCCTGGCGTGGGCTCTGCCACTAAGGCCAAGAAACAGTGTCCCGCCCATCACCTACTATTTCATGCAGTGCCTGGAGCAGGGACTCACCCTTTCTCGAATTAGGGAGTGTTTGGTTGTCTCTTTCTTAAGTCAATAAGCAATGTGGAAGTTCTATAATACTCTGAGGCATGGCAGAAATTTTCCAGTTTTCAGGAATCTGAAGAAATATTGGTCTTGGTCTCCCCCTCACTTCCCTTTGCAAACATGTGTTTCATGCACTGGATACATTTATTGAGCTGTTCTGTGCTGGGCAGAGTCCCAAGAGCTCACAGCAAAAGCATGCCCCCTCACTCATGCATTTGTGGTCTGACCAACAAGTAAACACAGGATTGTGCGCTTGGATGGGTGAGGTGACAAATGACAACAGCAAGGTCTCTAAGGTGCCTCGAGCTGCTGCCAGAGTGACCTTCCAAATCCTCATCTGGCCCCCCCCCCATGCCTGCAGAGTGTGCCACTCCTCAGCGGGCTCTCCCTCGGCCTCCTTGACCTGGGGCCTGGCCTCCCCCAGGACCTGTCTCTCCGGCCCCTCTGCTGCTTGTGCTCTGGGCTCCCAGATGGACCTGGAGGTCTCCGAGCCACTGCCAAATCCGAGCAAAGCTCACACCACCTCTTGTGCTAGAGGGCCCCGATGCCCCCTGGTATCTGACACACACACTTGTTTCTCCAGGCTTGGTTTGGGTGTCACCTGCTCTTAAAAGCCCGGTGTCGTCCCAGGGCAGAGCTGGCCACACCTCTCCTGCGACCGCCTGACCCAGTGCCGTGTTTGGATGTCCACCTCCCTCAACTACACTGTGAGAGTTCTGGAGGCAGAATCCAGTCTCCTTTAATATCTTTAAGCTTTGCTGTGTCTTGTGGACTATGCAGTTTTTCTCCACCTTTGCTCTGTTTCCCAAGGCGCCGAGTGAGTGTTTGCTGGAGGAAGTACCAGCGGCATGACCACCACGACCCAGACTGCTGTCCCTCCCTGCAGTGGAGGAACTGGCCCTTGTGGCAGGAACTGCTGGCATGGTGTGTGTCACCTTTGAGATGTGGGAGGGTTCGGCTGATGGGAACTGCAGCTTGCCCAGGTTCACTACCGAGATCCCAGACATTTCTTTGAGTTAACTGGTAGGGTCCACAATGAGTCCTGAAGGTCTTTTAGTTAAAATTTAAAAATATCTAGTTTAAAAGCGGAAAACAGGTGACATACTACATTTTAACAACAGATATTCTTCCTGATCCTGTGATAGTCTTTCAGAATTTTTCAAAACATAATGTATTTCACAGAGTTTAAAGTAGGAAAGAAATGTAAGGTCATATTTTAATGCCAACCAACCTGGGAGGAGGGAGGCACTTCTCTTCTTTCTCTAAGTAGCGCGCCTGAGTCAATGCAATATTTCTGTTCATGCACTGTGTGAAGAAAAAGTCAGATATTTGCAACCTGGTCTTCATGAACGTGGTGGAAATTCAAACAAGAGGGTACACTGAGATCCGCCAACAGAAGTTTTCATTCACTTTTCCAGTTATAACTGCTGAGGCCACACTAAAATACCACAGCGTAACCTCCAGCAGCCTGGTCCACAGAACTTCCTGCAGTGATGAGTACATTGTTATGCGGTGTCCAGTTCTGTCACCATGAGCCTCATGTGACTGCCAAGCACTTGGAGATGTGGCTGATGTTACCGAGAGACTGAATTTCTAATTTTACTTACTTCTACTTAGTTTAAATTTAAACAGCTGTAGGTAGCTAGTGGCTACCATTTTAGACAAAGCAGAGTTAGAACATGGGGAAGCAGGCATGGTAAAGCCTGCAGGCATCAAGAGCCGCACTGAAGACCACACCCAGCAGGACCGTGTCAGAGAAACATCGCTACACTTCAAATAGTAGCAATAATTTGATTTCCACACACTACACTTGGGCAAGGTGCTACCAGGACTAAAGAGTCTGGTATTACATTTTTTGCAAAGCTTTCTCATATGCTAACCACTGTCAACATTTTTTTTTCATTAAAACATTCTCTACTAAAATAAATCATAAAAACCAGAGCAAGGTAGTAGGACACAGGTTATTTCTTTTTAGGGTGATAAAAATGTTTTGGAATTAGATAGCAATAGCTGCACAACTTTGTGAATGTACTAAAAATCACCTAATCTTATACTTCAAAACAGTGAGCTTTATGGTATATGAATTATATTAAAAAAACCCAACCAGAGTAAGGGGTAGCGTACAGGAAAGCACAATTATTCCACATGCCTGGCAGTCAAAGCATCACCTGAAGAGGGGTCACACCATAAGCTGCAAGGACGGGAAGGAAGCAACACCAGGCCATGGCGACAGCCTCTCACTGACTCTAAATGCTGGAAGTGCACTTGGGAAAGTGAACTCCTGAAAACATCCGGACTAGCTCTGTTTCTAGCCCTGGCTGGTTAAGAAACATTATAAACAATAGCTGAGTCTGTAAAAAATAGTGTCCTGTCGAGCAACTCGACAAACTTGGCAAAACCTCTAGTTCTATAAAGCTTAAACAAGAGTTAAAGCACCATGATTCTTCTTTCAAATATTAAGAAGAGGGAGGTGGGGCAAAAGATTTTGAAGACATTAAACTGCAAGATCTTTTTTTTTTCTTCCTATAGATGAAAAATTTCCACATAGCATTCTCTTCCCCACCCCAGACTGTTCTCTTCTCACTCAACCCCCAAGACCACTTCCTTAAGACCCCAGTATCACACTGGCCCATGGATACACTTTTGGGATCTGAGAGTTGCCCATGGCCTTTCACTTTCTCTTTGTGTTACATGGGTAATCTATGCAAGTGCAGTATATCCATATCGAGTCATTTCATTCACATCTTCCTCTGTCTCTCTTTGGAACAAAGCAGTAGCAGGACTTTAACCATTGCTGTCTAATGAAAAAAAACAGAGGATTCAATACAGAAACAGTGCACTGGCACCCAGAGGAGGCAAGTGTCCCGACCATGAAGTGTGTGCAGATGGCTGTCCTGAGGCAGCTTGAGGGGCGACTCTGAGAGAGGATGAGGAGTCACCAGTCTGAACCAAGCACAGGCACAGGCAGCTCACAGAGGCCTGCTCTGTGTGGGGCTTGGCCATACCACTGGGGGGTGATTCCATTCACCTGTCACACGAAGGCAATGTAATGAATTTTAATTTTATTGGCTTGTTCATTTAGTGTGTATTTAAATTAATAAAATTTGTTTTGGTTTTACATTTGTACAAGAACATCAGTCATACAAATGCTGCATTTAGTTTTGTGTTAGTATAGATTTAAGCAATATATATTTTTTGAGACAGAGTCTCACTCTGTTCCCTGGGCTAGAGTGCTGTGGCGTCAGCCTAGCTCACAGCAACCTCAAACTCCTGGGCTCGAGTGATCCTCCTGCCTCAGCCTCCTGAGTAGCTGGGACTACAGGCATGTGCCACCACGCCTGGCTAATTTTTTCTGTATATTTTTAGTTGGCCGATTAATTTCTTTCTATTTTTAGTACACATGGGGTCTCGCTCTGGTTTCGAACTCCTGACCTTGAGCGATCTGCCCACCTCGGCCTCCCAGAGTGCTAGGATTATGGTGTGAGCCACCGAGTCTGGCCGATTTAAGCAATATTATAATAAAAATACCAAGGGAGTAAAGCAGGCAGCGGGATATTTTTTTCCCTTTAAGGAAGGTTTGTCTTTCTGCACGTCTGCAGAGCTGTGCCCCAGGGGACACTGGTGACATTTCCTCACCCAGCAAGGCAAGGTGGCCACCCACTGTATGGAAGTTCTTGATGATTCTGTTACTCCATTCAGATTGTGTGGCTCAAACACTATAGGATGTGGGATCACTGCACAGCCAGTAGTGGCTTTCACACCTGGTTTGCACACTGCACAGCCATGTGATGGGAGAGCTCAGGCTGGGGCCTGGCCAAAGCACACAATGGGCAGTGGCTGTCATCATGACCCCAAGCCTCTGGAAGGAACTGTCAGCAGGACAAGGGAGCAGAATGACGCCTATTTTCATCCTCTAGTACATACTAGGTGTATGTCAGATTCAACTAAAAGGCAGCATCGTCCCAGGGCACACGCATTCATGGTGGTGCAGGGCCACTGGGTGTTTCTTTCAAAAGGGGAGAAGGAGCAGCCAGAGTACCATGAGGCGGGGGCACCCAGGAGAGGCAGTGCTACTAAATGGAAAAGGGCAAGTGGCCTTCCTCACGATGCGCTTCTTATACTTAGTATCTGAGTAATAATTAGTTATAAAATGACTTTGGGAAGATAAAGAAATTTAAATAAATCTTCCCAGGTAGGCATGTTACAAACATGGTGGTCTTCATTCTTGCTTACAAGAGTGTCTGACTTCAGGATGACACTTAATGGACTGTCCCTGAGCTATGCTGCTTTGTTGGGGGCTCCATAAATCAGCCCGCTCTCTGGGAGTGTGTGCGATTCCTACACACAATGTCTCCCCTAACTACACGTACGAAAGCCTCGCTTCGTAAATGGAGGGCAAGTGAGTTTTCTGCGAGGCTAATTATTCAGAGGAGAAGCCAAGTATGTATATTTCAGTATAAAGTGGCACAGAATGCAACAACTCTGGAGGGAGCTGAAGACTGATACATGGCAGGACTGCAGCCTGTCACTATGGCCAGATGCTGGGAAGGACCTGGAGCATTAGGACAATTCTGCGTCACGAGCAGGTGACCAGCAATTTCCTTTATACCCATTCTCTTGGGACAAAGAGATCTTTCTTAAAAACGATGTAAAAAATTGCTTGGGGTGGTGGCAGAAGTGGTGTGTGGAGATGCGCTCAAGTAACTGGACACTTACCTGATCCACAATTTCCTGAAGCAGTTTCACGTCTTGCTCTCGAGACCCGGTGCTGTCTTCCAGCTGCAGGTGAAAGGCTGGGGAGAAGGACTCCCCCACCACTTTCAATCCAGAGATGCTGAAGGAAACACACACATCCACAAACACCTCCAGGCTTGAAGACAGCTCACACAGAAACCATTTGAAAGTCTACACTGTTAGGGCCCACTGACTTTAACAAACTTGTCACTGATGGGAAGCATCACGTGGTAGGATTCCACTTCCCACAAAGAAAGGTAAATCACACTTTCTGGGCAGCACTTTCTTGGCTGGGAAACCATCTGTGATGCTTGCTTCTGTGAGCAAAGCACCAGGTTTCCTGGCCCCAGCCTCCTACCAGGGGGTCTGCGCTCACTGCCTGCTTGGCAGGCCCCTGGCCTGTTGTTTCCTTGCCTGATGTGCTCCCTGCCTCCTGCTCTCCCCTGTGCTGGCTGCTCATGCTGGGTTCCAGCTGCAGCGTCGCCGACCGTGAGGGGCCCCCTTCATCACCCAGCTCAGGGTGGTGCCACTGAAACATTTCCTGTTACTTGTCCTGTCCTGATTCCTTTGTGGACCACGTACTGTAGCCTCTGTGTTACGCTTCCCTGCTTAGCACGTATGTCTTTACTTGGGTTTTGTCTCTCATAAATTATAGGGATGGTTTCTGACATTAAAAAAAATCATATTTTAACCACCAGCAACATGTTTGGATTGAAAAAATTCCTTATTTGCATGTTTAGTTTTAAATTTTATGTGGATTAAGATTATCTTCTTATTTAGGATTAATAGTACAGAAATCTGTAGCTTCTCAGGGAGGAAGATTTCTTTAGGGGTGAAGTCCTATATTTTTAAATGATTATTACAGATACAATGAGAACTTTGTGCCACATTTTAGTCAGTTCATTTAAAGGCCATTTTATCCTATAATAAAAAATACTATTTGATTTTTGATCTTCTAGGACACAAATGGTGATACACATTTATTTGAAATTGGGCTAAACATTTTAGATTGCTTTCATTTAGTTTGTTTTACCTAGAAAGATTTTTTTTCCCTTAGAATGAAATGACCATAAAAAACATTAGGTAGCACAATTGAATCCTCCCAGTTTAGGACTCAACAAGTTTTTATAGAATGACTACTGTGTGCTACAATCACACGACATACTGGAAGCTATTCTCACTCGGCTTTCAAAACACCCTTGGACATAAGTAATTTGTGTCTCCTTTCTTTAAATGTAATACATCATGCTAGGATCTCTCAATAAAGCAGGCTGAAGGTACAAATCATGGAATCTTAGAATCTAAGGCTTCTGGAATGTGAGACAGCCTTCTAGATGAATTCCTTTACTAATGTAGAAACAAAGCAATACGTTTCCAAAACCCATTTCTTAAGTGACTCTTGACTGTATTAAACTCATATACTAAGAAGTATCAATATTTTTGGGTCATGTTCTCTTAGAACTTAAAAGATGCTTTTCAAATAGCATTCACATAAGTTGAATGGCCTGGATTTTCCTCAGTACATACAGGATACCTGAAGCCCCAATCTAGCTTGTGTTTGATCAAATGGCAGCCATGGTCTCCACTGTGTGCTTATAGTCTAGGGAGAGAGCCAGACGCCCATAGATACCTGTATGACAATCTGGGGAACCTTCCAGTTTCTGACAAGAGGCAAACTAGCATAGGCTGTTGACTTCCTCTCCCAAACTCAATCTCAGAAATGAGACAAGTAAATCACTGATTAGAGAAAACTAGGGGGAAAAAATTACTTAGGACTAAATATTGAAGATTCTACCTCTGAAAATGTTTATCTTTAATATATTTATTGGAAAATGAGAACTAAAACTAACAAGCCAAATGTTAGGAGCTGAAGAAGAGTAAGTATACAATGCAATGAAATAAGAGTATATAAAAATAAGGAAGAAATCAATGCAAGGGAACAGACTACAACAAAAACACACAAAACCAAACTCATACAAATGAAAAGAGGAAATGATATAGATACAGACTATCCTCAACCCAAAGGCATCAAAGGTAGAGAGCCCCAAAGCGGGGAACCCACTCGACTTTGAAGAAACATAAAGCCTGGTCCTAATGGCTCCATGAAGCAGAAAGTAAAAAACAGCCAAATAATTTACTGAAGCTACCATAACACTGATTCCTATGTTACTTAAAGTTGGCATAACAAAAAATTATGGGCTCATTTAAATTATAAATATCAATATAAAAGTTCAAATTAAAATATTAGCTAAATAAACCTGAAAGTATGGAAAAATATAATCAAGTAAGGGTCTTTTCTCAGGAACATAAAGATGGTTTAACATCAGAAGATACATCAATGTAATTCGGCCATGAGACAAATTTATGATTTATCTTAATAGATATGAAAAATGTTAATATTTGACACAGTTCATCTATTTATGATTTTAAGAAAGATCTTCAAATCTAGGAATAATCGGATAAAGGTCACCCACCAAAAGTCTATAGTATGATGTTTGATACTTAATAAAGGAATGCTTCTATACTGGGAATAAGATAAGGATGTCTGCTATTACAGCCATTGTTTAATACAGTATTAGAGACCTAGAACAATGCAGTAAAAGAAGAAAAAGAACTAAGATATATAAGAATTGGGCAAGAAAGAAAACCATTGTTGCAGGTAATAGGATTTCTATGCACAACATCATAATAGAATGAAACATACTACTGGAATTAATAAGAGCTTAGAAACACTGATGGATATAAGATCAGTTTAGAGAAAACAATAATATTCTTCTTAATCACAGATAGTCATGTAGAAAATATAAGAGAAAAGGCAACCCCGTTCATAACAGCAACAAAATTTATAGGACAACTAGAAATCCCCTTTAAAGGTTCCATAAAGGTACAAGGGCTTTATGGAGAAAATATTCAAATTCCATTACAGTACACAAAGGAAGACTCAAATAGATAGATCACATTCATGGATGACAATTCCCTCTCCTTATTAATCAGAAAATTTAATACAATTCCAATTATAATTCTAGCAATAATTTTGGAGGAATCTGTGCTCTAAAACTTACATAATGATAAAACAAATACACTGATAAAAACAGAGTCTGAGGACTGAGTAATTAGACCAATGAAATTGAAGAGATAGTTCAAAAACAGATCCAGGTACAAATATGAAACTGGTATATGGTAGACAGTACCACCAATCAGCAGGAGAAAGGATATGTTTGGATGTTAATCAGAAACTGACCCCAATAATTCCTAACCTGAGACATCCTTCTCCAGACTCCACTTCTTCCTTCAGCCACCATCTAGTTTCTCAGTTCCTCTTTCCAGCAAAACTCCTCAAGAGTTATCTAAGCTGGTCCGCCTGCTCTCTTCTCAGTCTCTCTGGAACCTCTGTCAATCAGGCATTTTGTCCACCACTCCCCTGAAACTGCCCATCAAGTCACAATGCCCTCCACATGACAAAGTCAAAGGACAGCTGTTCAGTGATCTGGCCTGGCCTGTGGGCAGCAGCACATCGCATACTGACCATCTATGAAAGCACTTTTTTCATGGGGCTTCTAGAACCTGACTCTTCTGGTCTGCCTCCTCCTCACTATTTTGGTCTCTTTGGCTGGATTCTGACCTCTTCACATTGAAATGTTTGAAATAGTATCTATAGACTAATGACTCAAAAATTTATCTCTAGCTCAGTACTCTCCCTCACACTTCACACATGTGTACCCCAGTGGCTGCTCTCCACTCACTGTCCACTCAGTGTCTGATGGGCAGTTCAGATTACCATAGCTAGCACTGACCTTCCCCAATAAGCTTTCTTCCACAGTTCTTCCCTTTCTCTCACTAGCAACCCCATCTAGTCGCTCTGATCAAAAACCCTATGCTCAACCTGGAGCCTTCTCTTTCTCACTCACCTGGCATATGAACTTCAACCAAATCCAGCTGGCTCTTCCTTCAAAATATATCCAGAATCCAAACACCTCATGGATACCATGAAGGTCAGGGTCACCGTCATGTCTCGCCTGCATCAATCTTCTAACTGGTCTCCTTGCATCTGTTCCTATTGCCGTACAGTTTATTTTTTTCATACCATGAAAGAATAATTTTGCTAAGATGAAAGTTCAGCTGGGCTGTCACTTTTTTGCTGAAAATGATGCCAGGGTTTCCTATGTGGGCCAAGACTCATCACGGCCTACAAGGCCTGCCTGGGCCAGCCTATTACCTACCTGGCCCTCATCTTCCACATGGTTCCCCTCTTCTCCTTCTTGTCACACTGGCCTCTTTGCTGTTTTGTTTGCTGTTCTCTTTAACCATCTAGATACCTGCATGCAGGTACTTCCTTCAACCTTTTTAGTGTGTTTTAGTATGAGGTGCTCCTGGGGTCCTCCCAATGTGGATACTGAGGAGGCACATGGAATGAACCCTGGAGCCCTGAAGAGTGGTACAGAGTGGAGACAGAAATCAGCGAGCTGTTCATACACAAGTGGCATGAAACAACGGGAAGCTACAGGCGTGGAAGGTGGCAATTCTTCAAAAAGGTAATGAGAAGAAAAGGAACCAAGGACTACTAAGCCCTGAAGAGCAGGGTGTTGAAAAAAAACCTTCAAGGGAGACTGAGATGAAGCCATTCAAAGACGTAGAAGGAAACCCAGAAGTGCAGTGTAGCAGAGTCCAAAGGAAAGAGTGGTCACCTGTGCTGAAAGCTATGGAGACATCAATCAGATGAGGTTTGAAGACAGTCCACTGCATTCAGCACCATGGCAGTCAGTGTGACCTCCACAGCAACAGTCTGGGTGAAGTGCAAGAGTAGAAGCCAGATCTCAGAGTTTCTAGTGTCAATGAGGGATGAAGATGTGAAGAACGCATAAATAACTCTTGAGAAGGTTAGCTACCCAGAAAAGCAAAGAAATGGGTAGTTGCTAGAAGGAAATGTGGGGTCATGGGCAAGAGGAAGTGGGCAAACTGGACTCAGATGCTCAGAGAAGAAGGGCCTGTGATGACTGCAGGGACATGTCTGGACTATGACAGGAGGAAGGCTGGTTCAGATACCCACAGGTGTGTCGACTTGTTAGGAGAAATGCGAGAGTTCCCAAGTAGACAGCACAAGGCCAGGCTGTTAGCTGAAAATGGGTGGAGTGAAGACAGAAGGTTAGGGATTTTGGAAAGAAGAAAAGCTATGACAGAGCTGGGGAAGGGGAAGATGGGACTTAGAAAAAACCCCACCAGACAGATGAATTTGCAGGGACTCCAATGTGCTCGGCTGTGTTGGTATATTACTATTTCACAAACCAATGTAACTGGAACCAATACAAATATATCTCTCTACCATAAATCTGATGCAAGAACTTCTGTTACTATCACACAGACACACCCAGAACTTTAATTGTCTTTGCCCTTACTTTATTGTGAACAGCTGTGTCTACTCATTTATCAAGTGCCCTTTTAGAAGTCTCTAGTTTCCATATCTGGCTCCAGAGATAGGACTTTCATGACCAAAAAAGCTCGCTTCACCTTAGGAAAGGCAAAAAGAAACACCTTGGGCAATGTTGAGATAACTTTCTATAAGATCAGAAATATGCCTGAAAAAATTACCAACCTCAATTTTTTTCTTCAACTTCAGAGGACTCTTAAATAACTATTTTTGTGTAGTATTTTTTAAAAAAAGAAACCTAAAGTTCATATCAATTTCATTTGTTCCTTTTTCTTAATTTAAATCAAAACTTGGCAATTTACTAAAAAGGGAACATGGGCAGTACAAGCCCGCTGTCATCTGATTATGGAACACATAAGGACATCCTTCTACCTGTGTAGTCGTGGAGGACACGCCAGCCTTTACCCTGGCTATTTCTGGTAGTAAGATGCTGGGTTGTTATTTTTATCTTTGCATCTTTTGTATTGCTATAATATTTAATTAATGAGTTTGTTTCATTTTCTGAAAAACAAAGTTATGATTTTTTAAGACAATGACAAAATGGATACTCTGGTTTTAAACAAATAAACTAATTTGAGTGAACTAAATTTTTGGTTAGTTTCAACTCGGTCAAACTGACCCAAGTCTGTAAAATTTAAAGCTTTTCATTAGTTAAGTATGGTGCAGATAAACTTTATGTTGGTTGAAAATATGTAAAACTTACCCTTGTAAAGCTTTATGAATTTGCTTGCACTTTTCCTTCAACACTGCAAAAATACCTGAATGAAAAAAAATATATTTGGTAGTCAATTTGGAACATTTGATGATACTAACTTAAAAATATTTTTAAAAACCCAGTTCAAGTTCATCAAGTTAAAATGCTGCAAACCCTTGCACATACTAACAGTATGGCCAGTAACTCACACTCCCCTAAAGGCCCGAGCTTCCTCTTTGGTCTTTGGCACTTACTAACCAGCCCCTTCTCACCTTGCTACCCAGCAAAACAATGGCTCTTGTTCTTATCAAGATTCTACAGATAATCTGGCTAAGAATCAAAAGGTACAAATCTATTACTTATTTCTTGATCCTAAACAATTTGGTGAAAAATCGACTGTAGTGAAGTAATTTTTATAATCTTTTCTTGATATTTTCCTTTTATTAAACCAGATTCAAAAACAGAGTATCTGGTCAGGAGGTGGGAGTGCCAGGCCAGGTAACAAGCAAGCGTGAGTGTGCACAGACACACTCACATTTTCTGGTTCTCTGAATTAATACCAACGACAAGGATTCAAAAATATGGTACCAGGTAAGACCTGCAAAAGCCTTTCCATTTTAAGCTTTGGTAAGGTGGCACTATCACAGCCAAAGGCCACGTTTTAAATTCTTAGTTGACTTTTTATTTTTCCCACTAAGTAATAAGCTCTTGTTGGTAAACCAGGTTTGGCCTCAGTACCAACTGAGGAATCAAAGCTTAAAGGGGAAAAACAACAATATTCATAAAATTATATAGACCAAAAAGCAGTGCACTTCAGCTAACTTCTCAAAGAACTATACAAAAACGATACACCAAACAGCAATTGGTTTTCTTACACCAATGGAATGTGTAGGCCCAGAAATGACGGAGATGGAGAACCCTTCCTCCTCCCAGCATCTTCACCCAGACCTGAGTCAGCCTCACTTGGGCTCCAGCTCCAGCTTAAGAGAGAAGCTCTGACTCCAAGTGCCTGAGGCAGGGACAGCTTCTTCACTGTCCTTCTTCTGTATATGCCAGATAATGCAATTAAGGGCCAGAGTCTTGTCTGGTAAATAATTTCCTCTAGCTAATTCCTCTACAAAGCAAACCAGTAACATGACTAACATAACCAAAGATGTCTTTGGTTTCCTGGGTGTCAAAGGTTATACCTGGATTCTCTCCCATGATGTTGAGGGCCTCAATTGCTGCAGCAGCTAACAGGGGAGGTAGCGAAGCTGAAAAGCAGTATCCCTGGCCAGAAAGTCGCTAAGAAGAAACAAACAAGTTAAAAACAAATATACATTTTCCATCCTTTTTGGGTAAACATTAGAAAGGCACTGATTCTCTACACTACCTACTTAACAGTGCATACATGCGGTGAGGGGATAAGATCCAGCCATAAATAAATGTTATACATGTAAAAATAAAATCAAGACCTTTTGTTAAAAGGGAGATAATTTCTAAATATAAATATTTTGAGTGATTTTTTAAAAAATTGACTTTTAAATAAAAACTGTGATAAACTAAGTAATATTTTATATTCTGAAGTTATATTTTGAGGTGACTAATGGAGCAATCAGTTTCAGTTTTTTGTTTTTAAAAAGAACCCACCTGATGGTCAATTACAAAAGATCTGCCACAGCAGAAACCTCCAATAGAAGCAAGTGAGTTCTCCATGTTGGCACTGATAAGATCAATATCATCAATCTGCCAGAAAAACAGGAGTGAAAGTTATTCTCCAATTTCAAGAAAAAAAGAGCAGCTTCAAGCCTAGAGAAAAAATGTCAGCATTAAACACATCTGTTAACATCTGGATTCAAACAAACTACCTACATAAAAATAAAGGATAAACCACAGAAAATCTATCTATCTATCTCTACAGGGATGGACTGTATTTTATGGCCCATCTCTAAAACTGTCTCACTTTACACTTTTTTTTGTTTTTTTTTTTTTT
>VBSM01001163.1:89835-109681 GCA_008086735.1 Cheirogaleus medius | reverse complement strand
TTTTTTTTTTTTTTTTTTTACAGCATTTGTTTGACTCTGGATCAAAATAAAGTCCATACATTCTGCACTTTGAGTTGTGTTTCCATTTATCTTAAATTCCTCCATGCATTTAACTGCCAAACTTCAGTCTGTCTGGGAAGAGTGTGCTTCCATCTAATCTCATGTGACATCTACTCTGCTCTATTTTTTTTATCTAGGACTGTATGGATAGTGTGATGCAGATAATATAAGGTGACTTTCTATATTATAGTTCAATTCTGTAACACAGGTTGCAATGCCTTTTATGCACACGTTTTGGAGAAAAAGCTTCCTGTAACTCTATCCACCCCACCATAGCTGGTAAAGATAGCTGCTCTAGACTGGCCGACTTCTCTCTGCCTTGAGGCCCCCAGAGCACAACCCACTAAGCACTGTGGGCGGTCTGGGTCTATTTCCCTTCAGCCAAAGGAAACATGACAAATTCATTCCTACTGTCTAGGACCTTGAGGGGCTTTACTGAATCTATGTCACTGGTGTTTTACATATATATATACACACACATCTATGTAAAATAAATTATAACTGTATCTACCACTCACAAATTATACAGAACACAGAATTTTAAATTTTAAATGACTGTCCTTTCACTGCCATCATAAACACTTTCTAAAGGACTACTTAGGTAATTCTTAATGATTTTAAGAAATAAATGGAAGGCAAATTTAATCATTTCTAGAAAAGAGACACTAAAAGCCAAGATCAAACACTACCATGTAAACAGTACACAAACCAAGCCATTTTGAATTTATAGGTTCAGAAGGAAGACCAGGCTCCCTGGGCTCAGTGAAGTGACAAACACCAAAGTTTCATGACCCTCCAAATTGGTGAGGAGCACTGTCTTATGCCTGTAAAAATATGACTAGCAGAATAAAACTACACATTTCATATGAGGGGAAATGTTCCAAAAAAGGAGAACTTACACTGATTCCATAGTGTTCAGTGACTCCTCGGCCATGCTCCCCTAGGACTCCAAAGGAAAGGCTTTCCTCTAGAAAGATTCTTGCTTTGTATTTGTACTTTAACTTAACCTAAGTGTTAAATAAAAGACAACTTTAAAATACTAATGAAGAGCAGCATATAGAACATATTGTGAAGAAAAGAATCAAACTTAAGATTAAAAAAGTATATACAATTGACCCTCAACATTCATGGATTCTATATTTCCAAGTTTACCTACTTGTTAAAATTTATTTGTAACCAAAAACAATACTTGGGGCACTTTTTCAGTCATTCACAGATATGCGCATGTGCAGAGCAGTGAAGAATTTGAGTTACCAACCTCACTTTCCTGGCTGAGGTTGAACAGGCCACTGGTTTCAGTGACACTGTAAACAAGTGTCTTTTTCATGGTTGATTTATTGCCATGTCTTTTGCATTTTTGTTGGTAATTTTGCTGTTTAAAGTGACCCCTAGCATAGGGCTGAAGTGCCATCTGTTGTTTCTAAGTGCAGGAAGGCTGTGATGTGCCTTATGGAGAAAATCCTTGTGTTAGAGGAGGTTCAGGCATAAGTTATATTTAGTGCTGTTGGCCGATCAATAGTAATGAATCAACAATATATATTAAATAAGGCAACTTTAAACAAAAACAAACATAAAACAAGTTATACACTGAATGACTGACAAAAATGTTGTCACCAAAGGCTCACAGAAACCTTAACCCTAGTAGTGATAATTCAGTATTCCCTATTGCAGTGTTCATGGCAACTATAGAACATAACCATGTTGACTGTACTTTGGATGGTCTAAAATTATTCAATTTAACTCACCAATAGAGACAGCACAATATCAATTTTTAAAAAGAATTATTCTGACATTTATGGATATAGACATGTAATCTATCTGTTAAACACTGGTCTGATTATACATAAAAACTGCTGGGGAAATATAGACATTCCTCCCTCGGTGGTTCTGTTTTAATCTGGACATATGGCACTTTTTTTAATGCAGAAAAGGTTTTCCTTATTAGGTCTTACCCTTGTTTTCAGGCTTATAAGAAAGGCCTTTGCCATCAAGGATTTGGATGCATATTTATCTACAGGCTTTTCTAATTATTTCATGTTTTTTAAAAAAAAACATAATCCAACAATTCATTGGGAAGCTGAAACATGCATATTTGTGTATAGGTATTTATTTCCTATGTAACGGATTTACCCATATGTGATTTGTATGTAATCATTTGACAACCAAATTAAAATACAGCAATCACCACCCACTAGATTTTTATATATATCACAGAAGAAGCTGTTGGGCTCTCAATTCTTCTTCTGACTCATGTATCTTGATGCCAGAATCACACTTAAAGGCTTAATTAGTAAGGTGCTTTCCTACTAAAACTGCAGAAATAAAGCATAGAATGTATAAGATGGTTTGATGTACCATATTGTAATGCTCTGATTATTTTTTAATTATCAAAAGTTTAGGCTGGGCATGGTGGCACATGCCTATGTGGAAGGCTGACGTGGGAGGATCGCTTGAGGTCAGGAGTTCAAGACCAGCTTAAGCGGGAGCAAGACCCCATCTCTACTAAAAATAGAAAAAAAATTAGCCAGGTGTGGCGGCACACATCTGTAGTCCCAGCTACTGGGAGGCTGAGGCAGGAGGATTGCTTGAGCCAAGGAGTTTGAGGTTGCTGTGAGCTAGGCTGATTCCATGGCAATCTACCCCAGGCAACAGAGTGAAACTCTATCTTCAAAAAAAAAAAAAAAAATTTACTGGCTATTCTTATGCTAATCAATGTCAAATGGGTGGGGGTCCTTACTACTGGGCTATTGGTTGGATTTTCATTAACAATGAATAAACTACTTTGGAAAAAATTACAACCTTTCAACACTGACTCTTTTCCATTCCTTAATATAAATGAGGTATTATCTAGTTTCTGAAAAGCATGTTTTAAAAAATATTTAATAATATTACTAGCACACAAATAGACAAATCAGTGAAAGAAAACAGATACCCCAGAGTCAAACACTAATTTTTATTATGTAATCTTTATGTACTCAATGCTTATATATACTTGATATGTTCACAGTTATATTTCACTGTCTGGCTCTATATTTGTCAATTGGCATTGCTTTATTATTGTAGCCCTATGACATACATACAGTTCTATTAATAGTATCTTTTGGTCTACTACCTTCCCTATATTATTCTATCAGTCTGTGAGAAGCTTACAAAAACTGGGAGAAGAAAACAAATGCAGCTCTTTTATTGATATTTAGGATGTATTAAGATTTCCTCAGAAATAGTGAAAAACTTTACAAATAACATATGAAACTCTTATTTGAATCCTTGTTCATTTAATGAACTCCTAGATTCAAATCTCAAAGGATGAATTCAAGGGTGGTCCAATATAGGAAAATGAACTGATGTAATACACCACATTAACAGACTGTGGGGGGAAAAATCACGATCATCTCAATTGATGCAGAAAAAAGCATTCGACAAAATCCAACAACCTCTCATGATAAAAACATTTCAACAAATTAGGAATTGGAAGGAACTTCCTCAACCTGATAAAGGGTATTTATGAAACACTCACAGCTAACATCATACTCAGTGGTGGAAGACTGAAAGCTCTCCCTCTAAGATCAAGCAAAAGATACCTCCTTTTGCCATCCCTAGTTAACACTGTAGAAGTTCTAGCCAGAACAATCAGGTAAGAAAAATAAAAGGCATCCAAATGGGAAAGGAAAAAGTAAAACCATCTCTATTCACAGATGACATGATCTTATATATAGAAAGATCTACAAAAGTACTATTTGAGCTAATAAATGAATTTGGCAGAAGTTATGTGATACAATAATACACAAAAATCTACTCTATTTCTATAAACTAACAGTAAATAACCTGAAAAAGAAATGCATAAAACAGTTCTATTTATAAAAGAGTAAAAAAGAATCAAATACTTAGTGATAAATTTAACCAAAGAGGTGCAAGATATGTACACTGAAAACTATAAAACACTGCTAAAAGAAATTAAAGATCTAAATAAATGGAAACGTATCTCATGTTCATGGCATGGAAGACTTAATTACAGTAAAATGGCAGTAATTTCCTAAATGAGCTACACAGTCAATGCAACCCCTATTAAAATCCCAGTGACATTTTTTTTACAGAAATGGAAAAGCTGATCCTAAAATTCAAATGGAATTTCAAGGGACCCCAAAGAGCTAAAACAATCTTGAAAAGGAAGAATGAAGTTAGAGAACCAGCATGTCCTGATTTCAAAACTTACTACAAAGCTGTAATAATTGAGAAAGTGTGGTACTGGCATAAAGACAGACATACAGACAAATGAAATAGAGTCTAGAAATAAACCTATACATCTATGGTCAGTTGATTTTGACAAGAGTGCCAAGACCAGTAAATTGGGAAAACAAGTCTCTCCAACAAATGTTGCAGGGACAAATGGACAACCACAGGCAAAGGAATGAAGTCGAGTCCCTACATAAGTGCATATACAACAATTAACTCAAATGAATAACAGACCTAAATGTGAGACCAACAACTATAAAGAAAGAAAAGCAAAGGAGTAAATCTTCGTAACTTTGGATTAGTCAAAGATTGTTAGATATGATACAAAAGCACAGTAACAACAAAAAAGATAAATTGGACTTCATCAAAATTAAAAACTTTTATGCATCAAGGGACACTATAAAAGAAGTGAAACAAAACCCCAATAATGGAAAAAAATTTGCAAAGTATCCAGAATATATAAACAACTCTTATAACTTAAAAAAAAAAGGATAAACAACCCAAATAAAAATGGACAAAGTACTTGAGAAGATATTTCTTCAAAGATATACAAAATGGTCAACAAGCACAAGAAAAGAGGCTCAACATCATTAGTCATCTGGGAAACACAAACCAAAACTACAATGAGATACTACCTCACATCCACCAGGATGGCTAAAATAAAAAAAAAAAAAACCCCAGAAAATAATAAGTGTTGGCAAAGATGTGGAGAAACTGGAATCCTATTTCTGGATTTACATTCCCACATAGCTGCTGGGAATGTAAAATGGTGTAGTCACTGTGGAAAACAGTATGGCAGTTTCTCAATAAGTTAAACATAGAATTACCATATGATCCAGCAATTACCTAGGTATATACACAAAAGAATTGAAAACAGGGATTTAAACAAATACTAGTATACAAATGTTCATAGCAGCACTATTCACAATAGCAAAATGGTAGAAATAACCCAAATACTCATTAGCAGATGAAAAGATAAACAAAATGTATTATCCACACAATAGAGTATCACTCAGCATTAAAAAGGAAGGAAGTACTGACAAATGGTACAATGTAGATGAACTTTAAAAGCATTATACTAAGTGAACGGAGCCAGAAACAAAAGGTCATCATATTATATATGATGCCATTTATAGGCAATATCCAGAATAGGTCAATCCATATAGACAGAAAGCAGACTGGGGTTGCCAGGAGCTAGGGAAGGGGGAATTGGAGAGTGACTCCTTAACAGGTATGGGGGCTGCTTTGGGAGTGGCGAAAAGGTTTTGGACTAGAGTTGATGGTTGCAAAACGTGGTAAATGTACTAAATGCCACTGCCCTGTACACTTTAAAATGGTTAGTTTTATGTTATGTGAATTTCACCTCAATAAAGAAAATCTCTATGGTCATGCTTTTTAAAAACATTATATTGTTTTCACTACCAAAAAGCTGAGTTTTACAAAATGCATATTATATGCTTTCATTTAGTAAAACTAATCTATAGGAAAAGGAAGCAGATCAATGATTGCCCGGGGCCAGGAATGGGCACTGACTACACAGAGGCATGAAGGAACTTTCTGAGTGATGGAAATGTTCTATTTCTTGACTGTGGTGGTGGTGGTAACAGGGGTGTATACACATCTGTCAAAACTTATCGAACTATACACTTAAAGTAGGTATATTTTATTATTTGTCAATTCCACCTTGATAAAGTTGGTTTTTACTGTTTCAAGGCCAGCACTGGCATTCAGTGTTCATCTACTTCCCTGGCATGATCAAAATATGCTTGTGATATCTACTGTGCAAAGCAATGCAGATGTTATACATTATAAATGGTCATGAACAAAAGGCACATCTGCCAAATAGTCCCAATACTAAAATAATGACTGCACATGGCTGCTTACCAATTCTGGAAGAGGACAAATAGTTCCAGTATTCATATACAATCCTTCTACTACAATGAAACGTCGAGTTACACGAGCCTTGCGGGGATTCTTTAAAAGAAAAAGAGCAGACATCTTAAATTTCAGTAACCCCAAATATATAATCTATTACATACTCCCTAGCATTTTCAGCTTACAAGATTTATTCATTAAAAAGTAGTGTGAATGAATTTAAAGCTCAGTGTTTGAAATCTGGTTATTCTGAAATGAGTAACAGAACTGTCTTCTCTCAGACATGTTTTTCAGTTTACAATACCAACTAGGTGATCTCAAACACACACAATTTAGGCATTCTGAGAATACTAAAACACAAATAAAACCCCCCAACCCTGAATGACTGGGAAGGGGCCCAAGGGAACTTTCTGGGGAGATGGGAATATTTTATATCATAAAAGGGCCAAGGTTACATGGGTGTAACCACTGTTCAAAATTGTATGGCAAGGATATGTGTGTTTCAGTGTCTGTACATTTCACTTAAAGAACTATAATGAAGAACTGCCATCATCACTGTCATCATCATGAAGATGGGGTGAAGAGGAGGTGCAGGTATAGATGGTACAAGAATGGCAGAATGTTGATAAGGCTGGAAGAAGGGTACAGGGGGATTCACTATATACCATGGTTGTTTCCTTTGTATGTACCAGCTATTTTCCCTCATAAAAAGTAAAAAACCAGATAAACCCTGCTCTTTTTCACCTACCAAACAACAGATGCAACCCTTTCCTTACTCACCAGTGACCTCTCACAGGGACAAGTAAACTAGACTATGATCTTGTCCAGTGATGTTCCCAGGTGGTGGGGTGGAGGGCCCTTTTCAAACAACACCCTCCCCCTCCACTCATGGCAAGTCACTCACGTGCATTAATCTGTAGACGCTTCAGGTGTGTTGGACTAAAAAACACTGAGATCCACAAATAGAGTTTGCCACTATCTTCCTTTTTAAGGATTCTTACCTCTAAGCTTTAAGCTTCTGCTCCAAAGGACATTAGAAACTATCAAAATGAGAAAGCATCAGAGCAATGCTTTAAGGCAGTGGTCCCCAACCTTTCTGACACCAGGGACCAGTTTCATGGAAGACAATTTTTCCACGGACCAGGAATGGGGCGTGGGTGGGGAGGTGGAGCTCAGGTGGTGATGCAAGTGATGGAGGGCGACTGTAAATACAGATGAAGCTTCACTTGCTTGCCACTCACCTCCTGCTGTGTAGCCCGGTTTCTAACAGGCCACAGACAGGTACTGGTCTGTGGCCCAGGGGTTGGGGACCGCAGCTTTAAGGGGTATTGTAGAACTCACAGCAGTAGCACTAAAAACAAATGTGTCTGTTGAGGTATAGAAAAACATGTATCGTTGAGGTTGCTCAATCATCTTCACTCTGTCAACTCAAAACCAAATGCCTGGAAGCTTGCAATACTGATCTGTTAGGAGTCACTGATGAAGAGAAGCTACCTTCATTTCAACACATGGGCATCCTGCCTCTGCCTGACTTTTTTAAAATGAAGTACTTTTCTTATGATTTAAAAATAATCAATGTAGGAGTCTTGGGAAATGAGAGAGTATAAAAAAGAATTTTATTAGCCAGCCATACCACACAGTGATAACTTTTGTCTTTCTTTCTTGTAAATACACATATTTATAAATTACTTTGTTCAAAATCAGGATTTTATTGTAATAATTCTAGGATCTGATTTTTAAAAAATTATGTTGTGAGCATTTCCACATTATTTAGCATTATTTAAAACATGATTTTAATGGAGATATTCTACCTTGTGGGTATACCATAAATTACTTTACTATTTCTCTAATGTTCAATTTAGGTTTATTTCCCCTCATTTTGCTTTTTTATATAACATATAAATATCTCTGACACTGTTTCTGATTATTTTCTAAAGACAATACCCTAGGTATGCATCAAAGGGTATGGATATTCTAGGATCCTAGAATATATCTGCCCATTTACCTTCTAGAAAGACAGTACTCATGTAAATTCTTTCAAGTGTTACAGGAGTATCCTTTGTCTCACCACACCCGTGTTGGAACTATTATTGTTAAAAATGTGCCCTATTTTGATAGGCAAGAACTCTTAGCCTAATTTCCTTACTTATTAGTGAGGTCAAGTTATATTTTCACTTTCATAGCTATGTGTACTCTATGAGCTACTGTTCATATCTACTGCCCATTCTTTTTACAAGAATTAATATGGGACAAAAGACGCCTGTAGGAAGAGATTTAAAATAATCTATGAACCACAACACTTGGAAAATTGTCAAAGAAAACATTCAAAAAACTAATGATTGTATGAAAATGAAACTGGAAAACAATATATCCAAAAACTCAAATGTCAAGTTATTTAGAAAGCCAATTCTTGGCAAGACGATGTAGTATAAATTAATTAGTAAAAAAGTAAAGATTATAAAGTAAAAATAACTTTCAAGATACTTAATTTTATTTCTTGTTCTTACTCATTAACAAAAAAGTTCCATGGATTACAAATCTTGTAAATCGCTCCCCTAGCCACATAAGACTTGAATATGATGTTTTCCAAATTTATACAATAATAACTTGGCAGCAGACTGGCTCACTGGTCACACTTTCCCAGACAATGTTCTTCAATCTGGTGGCTAGCACTCTATTACTGAATCAGAATAAGACACATCTTTTCATAGTTTGTAGAAAGAAATTAATCAGTAGAATGATCTCAATTTTAAGATTTTCCCTGTAGATTTTTCTAAACTGTGTAAATATGAAACACTAGGCTATAGCAGATCTGGCATAAAATGGTGAGTTCATGCATATTCATCATGAGAATGTGTATATTCAGGAAGGACTACACTTGGGCTGACACCGAAACAAAGATGATAGAATCCTAAATGAATAAGGCAAATATTTGGGAAAAGTGGAAATTAACACAAAATTAATGTGACTGTGATGAGCATTTTTATCAGTTATTTTGGTTATGAATGAGTTGCACTGGCAAAATTCACTTGGAAGTGGTGTTTGAGACGGAAGTTGTGGTGACCAGATTCCCAGTGCAATCCACACAGCATGTTGTGCATAGACACACAGACCAGAGCTACCCTATTAATCCATGTTGTTAGGAAAAAATAAGCTGTAATTCTAATGGTGACACTCTAAACACACTTCCTTTGTTCCACTCTTTAATCAGAACACCAAGGAGCTACTTCCAAACCATCATCGCCAAGGGCTATGTAGGTTCCTGGGAAAGAAGAATTGAAAGCAGGGCTGCAAGCTGTAAGGAGACCATGTTTGGGACAGTCATTTCCAACAAGCAGCAACTGTTCAGAGTGCAAGGATAGAAGTGAGGTGGGGAAGAAAGGGTCTCACTTTGCTCATATATTAAGATTTGCTATCATTCTTTCCTCCATGTAATTGATACATGATTTATTCTGATATGAAAAAGTCCATTTTGAATTTACTAGGTATATCTAATTAAGGTCCTAATGAGTTTTGGTGTCGTTATGCCTAGTTGAGGGTGTCGTTATGCCTAGTTGAGGGTGTATTATCTCCCCCACTTATCAAGTGCAGGCTGTTTCTCTCCCTCTCATGATCTCTCTTAGAAAGCTGCCTGGATTACCTCCCTCAAATGTGCCATCTATAATTATGGCAATGACAAGGTAATTACATTCAGACTTGGCTCTCCAACATGAAGTACATTTAATAAGCGGGAACACCCTTCCTTAATATCGAAATGTGATCCGCAGGCAAGTTTCATGACAAATTACCATTTCATATATAATTTAGCTGGTTGGAAAGTACAAAAGAACTGTATAATTTTCTTCAAAAGAATCATACCTTCTGATCTTCAATCTCTTGTTCTTTTAGTAGTCGCTCCAGGTCAGCCATATCATTATGCTTAAATAACTTAATGTCACTACGTGATGCCTGTAATCCTTTCTGAATAGCAAAGCAGGCAGCTTTATCTCTGCAAGGAAGAGAGACCCACCAAATTAGGGTTTAAAGGGCCTTGTCAACATTCTCAGAAAAGGAATGCTTGCTTTTGTAAGTTGACCAATCTCCAATTGTTAACCTGAACACAGCAAGTAAATAAAACATGTTTGAACATTTATACATCATTGTTTGCTCTTCACTCTTCAAGTCCCTTTCACATAACTACATAGTATTGAAACTATTTCAAGAAGCATACTCTTGCCATATTTTAGCCTCTCTGAAATCGGCATGCATCTTCCTATGGATGATGGCACATTGGTTTATTCACATACTTTCTTCTTTCTAAGAAATACATAAAATATTGGTGCTTACCTCACCATCAGTGGTATCTCCAACCCTACGGACACATTACTCTGCCATTATTCTGCCATGAGAAGTAATACTGGCAGGCCAGCTAAAAAGAAAACTTTTGGACACCAACCACTCTACTGCAGCCAAACGCCACAGAAAAAAACTGTGGCCCCCAGCCGCATCCACACCTGCAAAGGCTGAGCAGGGAACTAGACTCTAACCCTTGAGAGCCTGTAATAAGGCACCCTAACATCCCTCCTAAGGGGATGTCAGAAAAGGCCAAGTAGGGAGCTGGGACTTTTATCCCTGCCAGTTGGTAACAAGTGGACACCCCCCCCACCCCATGGTGTCGGTGGATACCACATGGAGAGTCTGAACCTCTACCTCCACCTAGCAGTAATGGGAGATTCTCCCCGTCTCCACTGGGGCCTAGAGAGTGTTAGCACTATCACCATTACTCAGCAACAACAAAGAACCTCCCCGAACCCGTGTCTATGGAGGCTGAGTAGAGACTCTTGAGTGTACGTCCCCATGGTAGTAACAAAGCAACATGTCCCCAATCCCTTCCCTTGTTGGAATAGTGTCTGAGAATGCCAATTAAAATAGATGGCTTAAATAAGGTACAGATGATAACAGCATAGTATGAAAATGTCCAGGTTTCAATCAAATATCACTTATACCAAGAATCAGAAGATATCAAACAGAAGGAAAAAAAACAACAAATGCCAATAGTGAGATGACAGAGATAACAAGATTATCTGACAACAATTTTAGAGCAGCCACGATAAAAATGTTTCAATGAGCAAATTATGAACATGCTTGAAACAAATACAATAATATAACAGAAAGCTTCAGCAAAGAAATGAAAGATACAAAGAAGAGTTCCCTGTAGATATCAGAACAAAAAAACCAAGATAGAAGCTCAGTGGATGGGTTCAAGAGCAGAATGAAGGAGATGAAAGGATCAGTGACCTGAAAGACAGAGCAATAGGAATTATTCACTGCACAATAGAAAGAAAATAGACTAGAAAGAATTAAACAGAGCCTCAGGGACCTGTGGGATTATAATAAAACATTCATGTCATTAAAATTCTAGAAGAAGAGAAAGAGGGTGGGGCTAAAAAAGTACTCAAAGAAATAATAGCTAAATATCCCCCAAATTTGCCATGTGGCTTAAACCTACAGATAAAGAAGATGAGCAAAACTCACAGGTAAACCCAAATAAATAGCTGGCAAGACACAACACAGTCAAACTTCTGAAAACTAATGACAAAGAAAAAAATCTTGAAAGCAGGCAAAGAAAAAGGCACCTTACACAGAGGGAAAAATAATTTGAATGACAGCAGATTTCTCATCAGAAATAATAGAGGCCATAAAAAAGAACTGACAATCAAGTTTCCTATAACCAGCAAAAATATCCTTTAGGAATGAAGGAGAAATTAAGACATTCTCAGTTGAAGAAAAACTAGGAGACTTTGTCACTGGCAGATCTACTCTAAAGGAATGGCTAAAGAAAGTCCTCTAAATAGGAAAAAAAGCCATAAAAGAAGAACCTTAGACCCTTAGATTATCAGAAAGGAAGAAAGAGTACAGTAAGTTAAACAAACAAACAAACAAACAAAAGAAGGGAAAATACACTAGGTTTTTCTTCTCCTCTAGAGTTTTCTAAATCATTTTAGACAGTTAAAGCAAAAAAGTATAACACTATCTGATGTGGTTCTCACTGTATGTACGGGAAATATTTAAAACAATAACAATATAAGTGAGAAGAATAAAGGGATATAAAGGGAGGTAAGGGTTCCTATAATTGAACTGGTAAAATGGTGACACCAGTAGACTGTGATAATATATATATATATATATAATGTAATATTATACTTAGAGCAATGACTAAAAAAGCTATAAAGAGAAACACTTAAAAATACTACAGATAAAGATATAATTCTAAGACAGTTTCAATTAATCCACAGAAAGGCAGGAAAAAGAAAACAGAGAAACAAAAAGTAGAGAGAAAAAACAAGAAACAAAAAACAAAATGGCAGATTCAAATCTTAAATATCAATAATTACATTAAGTGTAAATGAACAAATGCATGATTTAAATACAGAGCAGGTCGAGTGGACTAAACAATGTGACCTAATTATATGCTGTCTATAAGAAACTAATTTAAAATATAATGATATATGTAGTAAAAATTATATATATACACACACACAAATATACAAAATAAATATATAATGAAAAGGACAGGTGATAAAGTAGACATTGAAAAAAAGAAAATTACCAGAGACAAAGACAGACATTGTATAATGCTAACAGGGTCAATTTACCACGATAATTTAGCAATCCTAAATATGCACCAACCAAACAACAGAGTTATAAAATGTGAGCCGCAAAAACTGATACAACCGAAAGGAGAAACAGACAAACTCACAATTACAGTTGGAGACTTTACTATCCCTGAACAACTAATAGAACTAGATAGAATGTCAAGGAGATAGAAGAACTCAACATCATTAACCAACATGATCTAATTGACATTTACAGAACACTCCAACAAAAAACAGCAGAATACAATTCCCTTTTAAGTGCCTACAGCACATATTCCAAGATGGACTACATCATAAGCCATAAAACAAACTAGAACAAATTTAAAATCTCCAAACATCTGGAAAGTAAACAACATACTTCTAAATAATCCATGGGGGGAAAAAAACCCAAAGCCGCACGTGTTGGCACATGCCTATAGTCCCAGCTACCTGGGAGGCTGAGGTCGGAGGATCCCTTGAGCCAGGAGTTTGAGGCCAGCCAGAGCAACATAACAAGACTCTGTTGAGCTATTTCTTTTAAAAATGGGGGGGGAGGGGGAGAGAGGGAGAGAGAGAGAGACAGACAGACAGACAGACACACACTGACTAAAGGCAAATAAAAAAATACAATGAACTAAATAAAAATGAAAACATGACACATCAAAATTTGTGGGACACAACTAACGCAGTGCTGAGAGGGAAATTCACGGCACTAAACTGCATTTATTAGAAAAGAGAAAAGGTCTCAAATTAATAATTTAAGTTCTCACCTCAAAATCGAGAAAAAGAACAAAATAGACTAAAGTGAGCAAAAGGCAGGAAATAATAAAATAGCAGAAATCAATGGAATTCAAAACAGAAATATAACAGAGGAAAAAAAATCAATGAAATATAAGAGCTGATTCTTTGAAAAGACCAATAAAGTTGACAAACCTCTAGCAAGACTGACAGAGAAAAAAAGAGAAAGACACAAATTACCAATACCAGGCATGAAACAGGGGATATCACCACGGACTCTGCAGACACTAGTAATGAGGGCATACTGCAAACAGCACTATGCATACAAATTTGACAACTTAGAAAAAAATCGATCAATTTCTTGAAAAAACACAAATTATCTCAACTGATTCAATAAGACACAGATAATCTGAATAGCCCAATAACTACTAAGGAAATTGAATTCACAATTAATTACTTCCAAAAAAGAAATCTCCAGGCCCAGATGGTTTCACTGAAGAATTTTACCAAACATTTAAGGAATTAAAAATAATTCTATATAATCTTCTCCAGAAAACAGAAGAGGAGGGAACACTTCCAAATGGTTTTATGAAGTATTATTCTGCTACCAAAACCAGACAAACTATCTGCCTCATGAATACAGATATAAAATCCTTAACAAAACATTAGTATTACAATTCAGCTATATATAAAAAGAATTATACATCATAACCAAGTGGTGTTTATTACAGGTATAAAAGGCTGGTTCAATATTAGAAAATAAATCAATAAATCCCATATTAACAGACTAAAGAAGAAAAAAATCACATGATTATATCAACCAATATAGAAAAAATATTTGACAAGATCTAACATCCATTCACGATAAACATGCTCAGAAACATGGTGGGTGTGGGATGGGGTAAGAAGATGCGATAAAGAGCATCTATAAGAAAGCTCCACCTAACACTGTACTTCATAATGGTGAAAAATTGAATGCTGTCTCTCTAAGATCATGAATAAGGTAACGATATCTGTTATTATTACTCTTAATACATAGTTGTAGAAGTTCCAGCCAGTGCAATAAAGCAATAAAAGGTATACGGATCAGAAGAGAAATAAAATTACTTATTTGCAGATGACATGATTGCTTACATGGAAAATCCTAAGAAATCTACAAAAACAATTCCTAGAACTAGTAAGTGAGTTTGGCAACATTGTAGGATAAAAGATTGTTAGCACACAAAAGAAACAATTTTATTTCTAGACATTAGCAACAAGCATGTGAACATCAAAATTCTTATTTGCAAACCATGTATCTGATAAAGGACTATTAACTAGAATGTATAAAGAACTCTCAAACTCAACAGTAAAAATAAATAATACAATTAGAGAATGGGCAAAGGACACGAACAGACAGTTCACTGAAGAGATGGCAAACAGCCATATGAAAAGATGTCCAACATCAAGGAAACATAAGTTAAAACCACGACAAGATACCATTACACACCTATCAGACTAAAAAAAAAAATAGTAACAACACCAAATGCTCTTGAGGATGTGGAGAAACTGCATCATTCATACATGGTTGTTGGGAATGTAAAATGGTATAGCCATGTTAGGAAAACAGCTAGATAATTCCTTAAAAAACTAAATATGCAACACTATAAATTGCACCCCTTGGCATATATCTAAGAGAAATAAAAACTTTTGTTCACACAAAAACCGGTACATGAATGTTTAGAGTAGCTTTATTTGTAATGCCTAAAACTGGAAACAACCCAGATGTCCTTAATGGGTAACTGGTTCAACAAACTAGTGTATCCATGCAATGGAAAAACACTCAGCAATCAAGAGGAATCAAGCCTTGACAAAAGCAACAACTTGGATGAGTCAACAGAGAATTATGCTAAATTCCAAAGGCGATTCCAAAACGCTATCTACTGGATGATTCCATTTATGTAACATTCTTGAAATGACAAAATTACAGAAGTGGAGAATAAACTAGTGGTTGCCAGGAGTCAAAGTGTGGGTGGGGGGGAGGAATGTGGGTATGGTAACATGAAAGACCCTTGTGGTGATGTAAATGTTCTGTATCTTGACCACAACAAAGTCAATACCCCGGCTGCGAAACTGTGCTAGTTCTGCAAGAGGCTACCAGTGGGGGAGACCTGGTTAAGAGTATACAGAATCTCTGTATTATTTGTTATAGGTGCTTATGAATCTACAATTATCTCAATGTACAAAGTTAAATTAAAAAAAATATATGAAGTAACATGAACATAGACTTAGTGCAGTGACAGAAGAGACTTAATTACATGAATGACCACTATGCTGAGACCTACCACTGGCAAAGCATTATCACTGTTTACTGAAAGGAAGCATCAGACAATGTCTACATCTAACAAATTTATCAAAACCAATTTACCAAACACCATTTTTACCTCTAGCAGTCCTGCATTCAGGCAGAATATTTAAAATTATGTAGCACAGAATAATTAGGTTGTCTAATGATTCACTGGAAACTGAAATTTTAAGACACTGAGTATAACACAGAAGTGAATTTATCCTAGGCTTCCTGGTAGTTAAAACAAAAAAGACAACGTAGTGTTTATTATCAAACAAAGGATGTGTACACGTTCACCTGTAACCATAAACTTTGTCTGGATTTAAACTCAAAAACCAATTTTTAGTGGGATGTTTGTGGATAAAATGATACTAGATGACACTGCAGTTGTCTGTACTCTGCTTTCACTAAAAACCTAGAGACAATGTTTAAATCAATGGCTTTCAAGTTGTGATGAGTATTTCTGTGATTTTTTTTTAACTTTGCAAAAAATAAAAATATTCGTTTTCATGATCACATCAGAATACAATACTACTTAGGCCCAGGCCATTTGCTGGAGTGCTCCCAGGTTGTTGTAGGGTCATGGTGAGGAACTGGTGCTGTGAGTCCTGAAAATCCCAGGTGGAGTCAGAGTCAGCTCTGCAGAAAGTGTGATGGAAGATTCTGCCACTGCACAGGCAGGAATTCCAATGGTGAGTGACAAGTAATAGGACAGTGCAGGTGCTGAGGAAGGTCAGGTTCCAATGTTCAGTCACTTGCATCCCTCTTTGGAGTTCTAGCTTCTACTCACTCATTTACTGAACTAATGTTTCTTTAGCCCTACTAAAAGATAAATGCTATCCTAAACAATGGGCTCTCAGCAAGAAACAGAAGCAAATAACCATACAGATATAAAACTATAAGCTGTTGTGAGTATTACGAAAGAAGAGTGCAGCAAGTGTGAAGCAAGTGAGCAGAGTGAGTATGTACACGCATGCACATGTGTGTATAAGGGAGGCTCTAGAAGCACAGTGACCTTGACAGGTAGTGTTGAGTGCTGGTGTGAGCATGGATTCACGAGGATACCAAAAACTCTTTGACTGTAAGATCTTCCCCACATGCAGCAGGGGTCTTGACCTACTCTGAGACATTGGGGAAGGCCCCTCCACAGAGGCAATATGTGAGTGTAGGATGAGCAGGAACTAACTAGCAGAAGAAAGAAAGAACAGTATTCTAGGCATGGGCCCTAGCATGTGCGAAGACCCTGAGGGGAAAGGAAATCAGTGTATATGGTTGGCAAGGCTACACCATAACCACTTCAGGGGAAATGGTACACAATTAGCCTGAAAAGGTGTCCAGAACTCCCAAGAACATAATAAGAACTTGGGTCTTTATTTTAGGAATAACAGAAGCTCTTACACATATCAACAGAGTGTGACATAATAGATGTGCATTTTTAAAAGATTACTCTGGCTATAGTGTTAAAAAGGAAAAGAGGAAACCAAAGTAAATTTGACACTGCAAATTAAGAGTCATTTAATAGTCCACTCAAAAGAGGACAGAGGCTTGGGTTGTAGTGGCGGTCACTTCTGATGGGTGTGAGCGTCTGCCTGGGCAAGGGCAGCCCTTCTTTGTCTCCTCTCGGGCCTTTCCCTTAACAATAAACAGCAGCCCAATGTAGCGGCTTTGGGGCAGTCAGGGAAGTTCCCAATTCATGGCCCCTCTGTCCTTAATAAGGAAGATCAGCAGAGACAAGGAGTTTGGAGTGAGTGGGAGATGAGACATGGAGTGACTTTACAAGGCAGAGTGAGTGACCAGGTGAGGCCGTGACCATGGACTCACAAGGACACCACACAGCTACAGTTGCACAGGGAAGGCAGACAGCTGGCCTCATTTGGATATCAATAAATAAGATCATAAGGGCAGATAAGCTACTACTGCCACCTTTAAGCATATTCGAGTGAAGGTCTTATAAATTTTGTAGAATTACTTGGCTGAGGTTACTACACCTTTCTTTAGAAACAAAAAATATCAACATTATTTTAGGCAGATAACTTCTATTGACATAGTTCTCTAAGATGGTCAGTATTATTTCCAAAGAAATTTTGATTAGAAAAGTAGGTAAAGATTACTTACACAAATACAATGTCCCCTCTCTTGGAGTAAGCAGGAATAGCACTGGCTATGGTGGCAAATCCATATGAGTATATAATGGCTTCTTCTGTCTTCATAAATTTTGCCAGGCGGTCTTCCAAATCCAAATGAACATCTATTTCAATAAAAAGGTTAAATGGTTAAACCATCTTACAATTCCTTTTCTCTGTTCAAGACTAAAGAAAAGAACATAAGCAGTTTAATTATCAACACTTTCACTTCATAGCCAATACATAACTATTTTTAAATGATAAATTATATAAGATCTATTAAAATAATTCTGGGCCAAAACTACTTCTAAAATACATGAACTGAATCAGCTACTCATCTGTCTGTATGGCAACTCTGAGGTGTAGTAGACAGTGTGGCCTGGCAGAATCCAGTGTATTTACAGACTTCTTAAAGGACATTACACAATTGTTAAAATGAACATCTATCCCATTCCAATCAAGTAATGATAAAACATGAAGCATGCTTCTTTCTATTTGTAAGTTAAAATGTATATAAATGTGGTATACCATCATATAAAAAAACATGAAATATCACTTGATGTCCATTACCAATTGGTTATAGTCACTTTATAAAACACTTTTCATTGTAACCACATTAAATAAATGTGGAATTTTGCAAGAACACAAAGTCTAGAAAAATGTATGCCAGTTAATCTTCAAGTATCAGACCTGTGACATTAACATAACCAAAGTCAAGGCCTTGACCCCTTGTGCCTGACAGCCGCCTTTTGGGAGAAATGCCATCAGTGAATGGTTTCAAGCAAAATTTGGCAAAAACGAGGAAAACAGCCAAGTAGCTGAGCACGGGTTAGTCTCAGGGGTGTCTTCCTTTTCATCCTTGTTAGTGTTCTTTTGTTCCGGCAAGTGTTAACAGCAAGTGTAACAGCTCTTGACCAGGGAAATAACCGAGCGGCACGCAGAGAGTCGGTGAACAGCCTTTATTCAGCCAGCAGGCTCAGCCAACTTCTGATCTTCTGACCCCCTTCCTTGTTCTCCTCCAGTTTTTATACCCTTGGTAGGACTCAAAAAGTGTCCAATCAGCAACAAGCTTTAACATCCAATCAGCAACAAGCTACAACATCCAATCAGGAACAAGCTATAACATCCAATCAGGAACAAGCTTTAACATCCAATCAGCAATAAGCTTTAACATCTAATCAGCAACAGTGGGATTCAAAAAGTACCCAATCAGGATCACGTGAGCAGCGCAGCCAGAGGACAGGAGCAGGTGGCCAAGCACCGAGCACGGGCCCAGACTGGACGAGGCCCGGCCCCAGCAGCGCGTACCTGCCCGCAGCAGCCTCCAGCCGGCCCAGCGCAGCACTGGCCGGCGGGGATGCGGAGTGGCAGAGAGACGGTGAGCGGCCGCGTCCCAGCGCCCGAGGGTTTTCCCCGTCATTCCCCCCTTTTGATGCCCTTATCAGTTTACACAGAGGCATCAACCTCTCTATGAATCTAATAATTGCATTGAGCAAGCAGGGTCCCATGGTTACCATCAGAAGTAAAGAGGCCCAGCTAGGGGCAATAAGCCCCAAGCCTGTTCTAACTTCTGTTTTCTACCTTTTGACTTTGGTAGTTACAACTCCTGACTGGTTTACATAGCAACAGCATTCTTCCCCAGAGAGCCCCAACCAAGAACACAGAGGCACCCCATGTAGACCCAGAAAAGGATTACTAAGAAATAAGTTAGTGCAGTCTCTTGGGGTGGAGGCCCTGAGTCCAATTCCCATAAAAGTCCAGACCAGTGGTCCCATTCAGTCCTTGGCTTCTGGCCAGATCCAGGGGCAATCCGTATACACTGACCCTTTTGTCTTGGGCATACCTGAGGGCTTGGATGAGCACCCATAACTCTGCCC
>VBSM01001163.1:45923-89735 GCA_008086735.1 Cheirogaleus medius | reverse complement strand
TAGAGGACCTCGTGCCTTCTGGCTACCCGAGTCCCAGTAGCTCCAACTATAGTTGTTTCCCGTTTTGTAAGCGGGGCCACGGAGGTTGTCACAATAGAGTGTTCTGCTCCAGCGTCCACCATGAATGTCATTTGTTGGCCCCCTACATTCATCTTGACCATGGGTTCCCGAGGGCTGAAGGAACCTGGTTGGCCCAACTCGGAATCAATACCAGCGAGCCCCACTAGCTCTTGGGCTTCCGGTTTCTGTTGGATAGTCCGGAACGGGGCCCTCCCTTGAGACAGGTGACTTCCCTTGTGGGGGCATTCATTCTTCCAGTGGCCGAACGCCTCGCAATTGGCACACTGGTCTCTTGCCAGTGGTGCTTGTCTTCTGGTTCCCCTCTTTTGTGGGGGCCCGGGCCGCTTGGACAGGTTGAGTCTGCCGAGGGCAGCTGCCAGGAGGGCGGCCTTTTTCTTCATCCTCTGATCTTTCTCCATCCGAGCGATCTGGTCCCGGTTGACACACACCTTGTGGGCCACCTCCATTAACTGTGTGATGCTCATGCCTGCAAATCCTTCGAGTTTCTGCAGCTTCCTCCAGATGTCAGAGGCCGATTGCCCGATGAATGCTGCATTCACCATCTTCTGGTTTTCGGCTGCCTCCGGGTCAAGAGGAGTATATATTCGGTATGCCTCACAGAGGCGCTTGTAGAAGTCATAGGGTGACTCCTCCGGCTTCTGGGTAATTAGGGCAACCTTGTTCATGTTGGTCGGCTTTTTGGCCCCTTCCTGCACTCCTTGGAGAAGAGCCTCTCGGTACCGTTCCAGTGCTGCTTATCCTTCTGGTGAGTTGAAATCCCACTCTGGGTTGGTCGCGGGCACCACTTGTGATGCCCATTGTTCCACATCCAGGGTGCCCACCGGCGCCCGTTCCTGCAGCCACTTCTGAGTTCCAGTCATGATCTGATGCCATTCTTTGGTACTGAAAAGGGTCAGCAGGAGTTGCCGGCAATCTTCCCACGTAGGGCAGTGAGTCTGGAAGATAGATCCCAGGAGGTCGACGAGGGCCTACGGTTTCTCCGAGTAGGACGGGGTATGGTGCTTCTAATTCAATAGGTCGGTGGTGGAGAAAGGCTGATAATACAGGGCAGGTTGCCCCGGCTGGATGGTTCCGCCATCCCAAACCTGCAGTGGACCTTGCATTTCACACAGAGGCATCTGGAAGGCTGGAGCAGACCGCAACCGGCGGACGAGTGGTGGAGATGCCAGCAGTGGAGTCCCAGTCACCACTCTCCATATGAAATTTATCAGCCTGTACCTTAGAACTGTTGGCTTGGATTCGGACCCTCCCATATTTTAACTGGTTTAACCAGCGCTCCTGTTCCCTACACCACCGACAACACTCCCTTTCTGAACCTTGTCCCTGCCCAGACCCTGGTCCCCGCTCCAGCTCCTCCCCTTTCTCTTCTGTTGCAAGACAGACAACGGGTAGGGGCTTCCTTCTTTCAGGTGTCCGCCTGGCTGTGTCTTGGCTAAGGCATGGGCCTGGTCACTCCCTATCAAGGGGAGCGAATTGCCATTTAGGACCCACTCAAATCCCATATCTGTGGGGCTACAGACACAATGACCGCAAGCAGTCACTGTGTTCCTTCCATTCACACATTCACACAGAGTTTACACATTCCCTCCCCTGGGAGGTCCCTCTCCTTAGGAGGTGATCAGGCTCCTCTTCCGTCCCGCTGAGGGGCCTACCCTTAGGAGCCGATGGGGCTCCTCTTCCGTCCCACTGATGGGCCTACACCCTAGGAGCTGATCGGGCTCCTCTTTCGTCCTGCTGACGGGCCTATCTCGGGCGGGTCCCGGGACCCTACCTTGTCCGACGTCCTGGCCTTGGTCTGCCGCTCCAGCTTGCTAAGCCCAGCACCCACCCGCTCAGCCTCCTGCTACTGTGGAGGTCAGCATCTGCCGGGAGGCCTGTGGCAGCATGGCCTGTGTCAGTGTCCCTGCTTCCCCTCCCTCAGCAAGGCCTTAGCAAACTTATTGCCCTTGGTCAACAGCTCTTGGTGCTGAAGGAGAGAGATGCTGCTCGGTGCCAGCTCATCAGCCCGCCGTCCGCCGTCCCGATCTGGTGGCTTCAAGGTGCCAGTGCGGTCGGTTTCCCGGTCAGGGAACCAAAATGTTCCGGCAAGTGTTAACAGCAAGTGTAACAGCTCTTGACCAGGGAAATAACCAAGCGGCACGCAGAGAGTCGGTGAACAGCCTTTATTCAGCCAGCAGGCTCAGCCAACTTCTGATTTTCTGACCCCCTTCCTTGTTCTCCTCCAGTTTTTATACCCTTGGTAGGACTCAAAAAGCATCCAATCAGCAACAAGCTTTAACATCCAATCAGCAACAAGCTATAACATCAGGAACAAGCCTTAAAATCCAATCAGGAACAAGTTTTAACATCCAATCAGCAACAAGCTTTAACATCCAATCAGCAACAGTGGGATTCAAAAAGTACCCAATCAGGATCACGTGAGCAGTGCAGCCAGGACAGGAGCAGGCAGCAGAGCACCAATTGCGGGTCCAGACTGGAGAGGCCCGGCCCCAGAAGCGCGTACCCGCCCGCAGCGGCCTCCAGCCGGCCCAGCGCAGCACTGGCCCGCGGGGATGTGGAGCGGCCGTGTCCCGGCGCCCAACAGTTTCCCCCGTCACTTTGAGTGCCATCACTCTGCCACCTCTCATTTCTGCATCAGGCAGGTCCCCAATAGACCTCCTAATTATAACACTGCCTCTAGTTGGAAATATCTACCACAAACCTTCACAATTTAGCTGGCAGATGGACATCCCAACCACAGTGAACTGCTTTCATTTGTTGTCTCCATTTCAAAAAGAAAAACATGCTATGGATATAGACAAACTATTTTTGCTAACTACTAAAGGGGTTTTAAATAATTCTATAGACTTCTTAGCTCTAAATGACTCTTCACTGATGAGTGACAGGAGATTATAAAACTGAATATGACTCTGGTTCAGGCCTTTAGAGTGAATTTACTAGTTGATGAAAATGGGCATATTATGAATATTCTCATCATTAAGTACACTCATAACCACTTATACACCGTTGTTGTAAAGTCATAAGAAGAACCTCTAAACGATAAACCAATGACTTATTGGCTCTTGTCTAGCTCCAAAAGTTAAAAAAAGACTGGCCTTTTCCTTCTATCAAAAGACACTGGGTTTTAGCTGATGTCAGTCTTGTAAAGCAGGTTTTGTGACAGGTGACTGCAGAACTTGTTTCTCTTGATGCTACTTTGTGCAATGAAGAAACTCTCAACATAAGGTAGGGTGAGGCAGCAAGTGGGAAAACTGTCAGGGCAACTTTCAACTTCTGATGTCCTTAACTTCTGTGTGTATGATCCACTTCACCAACTAGGGCTGTAGATTTACACGGAATAAAACTAAAGCACTCATTCTCTAATCCACTGCTAGGAGCAAACGCAATACAGGAGAGGCCCTCAAGGTAGGTGCCCCAGAAAGCCTCCACATGCCCCATAGCACCTGGCACTTCCCTGCACTTGCTTATCTGCCTGTCTGGCTCCCTCATCAGAACCTCAGAGACAGGAGGCCTGGCCACCTTGGGCATCACAGAGCTAGCTGACTGCAGCCAGGCCTCGGGCATTCAAACCTGGACACTCCCATCACCAGGTGCTTGTTCAAGCATCTGGACAAGCTTGAAATGGCTCTGTGCCTTACAGCGCTTTCCTCTAACAGGGTAACAGCCCTGCCTTCCTCAAGGGTTGGTAGGTGGAATATACAAGTTAATGCTAATAAAACACTCTGAACAATGCCTGGCATGGAACAAGCAATATGCTATGTAAGAATTTGTTCAATTAAATCAGTATTTGTAGAAAAAAGGTTTTCTTTTAAAAGGAAAAACATGATCACACTTTAAGCTATCTTTTAATTAAGTTATCTGAATTCTGTATGGTTAAAAGACTATCTTCTATTAAGAGTCACAAGGTAATATATGTAACCTAAACATTTGTATCCCCGTAAATTTCTGAAATAAAAACAAAAACAACAACAACAACAACAAAAAAGAGCCACTTGTTCAGCTTCTCACAAGAGAGATTATGGGCTTCTCGGTTGTTTTCCAGGGAAAGACCATAAAATAGTCAACTTTAGAACCATTTAGAAACAACGAAACAACTGCATTTTCTCTTAAGGCTGAACTTATAAGGCCTTCACATTTTGCATACATACTATCTTAAAAAAATTTTCTACAGAGATTGATAATTTTTTTCTTATTCATTAGAACCTCAATATAGTACTGAATGTTTTTCAAAATGTTTTCCCATGCAGTATCTTATGTGATTCTTAACAAAATGTTCTAAGTCTTGCAAACAAGGATTGTTCCCATCCTACACCTGAGAGAACTATGATCCTATGACTGGTAGGAAGAAGAAGCAGATCTAGGAATTTTATAATCAAATGTTCTTCCTATTAAAACATGCAGTCATGGATCAGCTGGCTGCTATAAAACAAACAAGGAAAATAGTTTTGAAAACTACCCAAATGAACAATTGTTTACTCTAGACTGGCTCTAGAACACAATTAAGTACCATTATCTCTCACAATGAAACCCTGCCACACAATTTTTTTCGTGATCTAGTTTAAGACCCAAGAGCCATTACACATACAAAACAGCTTCCAGGGCATTAGGGATAAATCACAGATAAATAAGAGGTTAACAGATTCAAACAAAACAAAACAGAGTTCAACAAACAATACTATCATAAGTGCACTGGGACCCCTCCAGCCTGAGAGGGAAGGCAGGCTCCACAGCACAATAAAACCACTTGCTCAGTTCTAAAATACACACAACAAGTAGGTGAGAAGAAATTCAGATCACATAGCCCTTAAGAAACTATTCTAAGAACCTGGGTAGTTCTACCTGCCAGGCCTCTAGGAATTAGGGGAACATTTAGCCTTAAAAACCAGATGAATTTTAACTCTATTGTTGCTCCGTTTTCTTGTTCTGTATTAATCATCTAACTTATATGTACAATGAAATAGTAACAGGAGAGAATGTTTAATAAAGAAATTTACTTTTATAAGTAAAATGATTTACATTCATTATCTGAAAAGTTGAGAAAAGAGCTACAAGAGGTAGTAGGCTTTGAAAACAGATGCCTCAACGTGATACTTCAAGGACAAGAAATAACGACCACAATTAAAAGCAACCCAGAGCCCAGAGAAAGAGATCTTAAGCCTTGAACTAACCTCTTGCAGAATACACAAGCAACTACAGGAAAGAGAGAGGCCTCATGTCTGCTTTACCGCTCAGCACAAAGGGCACACCTACCTTAAATATTTAGAATAATTTAATTGTACAGGGTATTTTAGAGATTTAAAATTTAGCCTTAGATGACCTTTTCTGATTTTATCTAATGCTAAAATTTCAAGGTAATTTATTATAACTAAAATAATTCAAGTAATTACTTCCAGAGTTAAGAAAAACAGAAACAATACTGTTGGAAAACCAAAAAAGTACAAATATGAAATAGATACAGAAAGAAAAAAAAAGATGACAAGTAAACATGGGCAACTGTTAAGAAGTAAAGAAAACAAGTTTATCTGAAGGACAATGCACCCTAAAAACATCACATATTGCTTAAAGACATTGGTGTCTTATTACCAAACTGTCCCATTGCAAATTAACTTGCAATCTTTGGGAGCCAGTCTGTATGAACCTTCAACTACAGTTTTAGGATAAGGATGACTCAGTCACCAATAAAGTAGTTTACAGAGGGTCTGATACACAACTGTGTATTCATTATACTGCCTCTGGTGGCCCATATAGACATCTGAAAGATCAAATCCAATTTAAATTTAAAACACACTCAACTTCAATAGCAAGGTACAGAACAATGCGCATGGTATGCTAGCATTTTTGTAAAAATGGTGGTGGTGGGGGGAATACATGTATAGAAGTAGTTTGCATATGCTGAAAGAAAGTCTCTAGAAGAATTAACAAGAAACTACTAATAAAAGCTTGTCTTTTGGGGGGTGGGATAGCAGTGGGAAGATAGAGCCGGGGTTAGAAGACCTCTCACACCTATCCTTACACACGTTTTGAAGTTTATATTGCCTACTGAAGTACCCAATCAAGAAAATTAATTTAAAAACCATTAATCTAAAGACCTCATGTTTGAAACCACCAACCATGCAGGTAGGTCACGTAAATGGAAAACTGACGGTTTTAACAACATATTTCACAGCTTTGAGAAAACTGGTCTTGAAAATTTGAAACATTTTTTCCCCCTACAATTTGATCTGGCAATAAATAAATCTCTCACCTATCTTTCCAGATTAAGTCTCAAGCAAGGGCCAAGGTAACACATAAATAAAATCCACTAAAAGAGAAGCTTTTAAGAAAACAATTCCTTTTCCCCAGCAAGCAGTCACAGAAAGAAAGCCTTGTTAGTCAGATTACAACCAACAATTTCATTTAAAAAAAAAACACCTTTTCTAGCTTACTAATAATACTTGTCAAGGAAATAATTCCCTACCAATAAAAACCAAGTAAACAACTCATATTCACATTAGACTAAAGGAAAGTGGGAGACTGATCTGAGCTCATTTCTTTGATCTTGCCATCAAGTCTTGGAACCATGTCAGAATATCTGCTTTCCAACTTTAGGGCTGAAATTAAAGAGCTGTGTGACTGTGAAAAAGACACTTAACCTCTCTGGGCTTTCTCTTCCTCTTCTGAATAGGTGAAATGATGGAATACTAGATTTTTAAGATCCCTTCCAGCTGTAGGATTCTTGGGCTAGTACTAACTCTTCTCATCTGTTTCCAAAACAAATAATGGAACTAACCACCAAACTGGCTAAAGAATAAAAAAGGTGCTTCTTTACATTAAAAAACAAACAAACAAAACTTTTAAAGAAAAAAACCACAAAAAGATTCAGAAGTGGAAATAAGGATAGAAGACACAACATATTTCCCTTGCTCTACTTTCTGCACACTCTGACATTTTGTAAGCCAGATGTTATTTCCAGCAATATATTCGTTTGAACAATTATTTAGTGACATTTTCAGAAACAAAAAATAATATACACTTAATAAAACAACCATAAAATGAGAGGGTCTTTCTCCATTGATGACTGAGTTAGGGAGTTCACAGTATTGGAAATCATATACTCAACGAATATTTACTTATTCACACACAAGGAAATCAATGATCCTTCATCTTCATTCCAGAAAGAAACAAAACTACATAGCTTATCCCACCCTCCTCTTGAAATCAGTTCTGGACTTTCTACCTGGCACATGGTTGCCTAGTTAAAGCTGTTTCCCAGCCTTCTTTGTGGCCAGTCACTGCCTGGGGTTACAATCTCATCAATGGGCTGTGGGTGGGACCATTAAATGCCACTTCCTCTGCATTCTGTGGATGCAAGACACAGTGTGTAATGCCACCTCCCTGCACAAAGGGCACTGTTGCTCTGCATTTCTGGTCCCCATATGCAACTCCCAAACATGCAAACAAGGAGGTTGCCCACGGACACTAGAGCAACAAGATGGGAAGGTCCCAGTCCCTGGATGACTATGAGGAGCAGAGCCACTCACACTGAACCCTTTACCTTGCAGCTGTTAGGCACAACAGAAACAAACTGTCTTCTCACACCACTGCCCCTTTGGGCACATGCAACAGCACCTCTGCCTTCACCCTCCTGGCGTGGCATAGCTTTGAGGGCTCCACTGCTCCCTTCTCAAGTCCCACTCAACCCTAGACCAAGGCATTTCCCACCAGCAGTTCCCAACTACAAAATGTTCTAGAAAGTTACGTAAGAAATCACACATATCAGCTTAACACCACAACTAAGTAAGGATATGTTTTCCAAGGTATTTTGAAATAAAATTGAATCTTAATCCTTGAAAGTAATAGCATGAAAAAGAACACAACAAAACTTACCAAACGTGCCATAAAATCCTCTAGGTCCACAAGTCCCCACACCGTACTTCTTCAGAGATGCTAAAGCTGCAGTCTTTATTAAAGTAAAAAAAAATACTTGAATAATTTAACTTTAAGAGTACAAAACTGACATTTCCTATTCTTTAACCCACATAGCTCCTTCCTTTTACTTTTCTTCCTTTATTAGGACTATGATAATTCTAACAGAATATAAAGAAAAGACAGATGTAAAGATTTAGCATATGACTTAAAATATGGAAAAATTATATTAGCTTGATTCTCAAAATCTGGTTAACTTTTTTGCCTTTGTGGGACTAAGTATCTCCTGAAAAATGCTTAGCCTACAATTCCAATGGGAAACAGAGCAATTTCCCAGACATTTTTACAACTGTTACTCAGGTCTGGCTTATTCAGTTCTCTGGCTGTCACCAAACACTAAGCCAGATTAGACACTCTTGCCTCCCTCTGTGTAGGTCCAGGTCACAAGTCTGTTAGACAAAGAGTAACGGAAAACACTTGCATAGCCCCTTTTTGATATTCTGCATTAGTCTTTTATGTCCAGTTTCTTAAGTTAGTAATGTCATCTGTCCATGTCAGCATTTTGTGCTACTTACCTTAACCCTAGGGTTATCCAACAATCCAAGAAAATTAAATGAGGCAAAGTTTATACATTCCTTTCCATTCACTACAATGTTGTGGCTTGGAGGGCTAGGCAAAAGAGACAAAGAGAGGTACATTTTAACACACATTCATGTTACACATTATTGTATTGCCCTAGTGGCAGGCATGACACAATGGTGTTGTCATTCTACCCACTGGCATCCTAGTTTTCTCTTTTATTTCTTGTTTTTAAGAAGTCAAATTAGAGAATAGTACATTAAAAAGCAGATACTTTTCCGCTAATTTTATTTTTAATAAGCTACCCTGTATGACTTAAACAAAAAGAAAATGACCTAGAATTCCAAGATAGAAGAATGGCAAATCTTTGCTTTGGCTTTAAAATTCACTTGAGAAAGAAGTTGCTAAATATTTCAGAAAAAATATGGAATATGACGAACAGGGCGGAAATATAAAATGATCAAGATCAAAGGCAAGAATAGGCAGAGTGAGTTATAATCTCACAGTTATGTGGTTTAAAATAAATGTTATCTATAGGCAGTCATTAAAAGAATAAGTGGGATATGTTCCCAATTTCTAAAGTTAACGCTGGAATGCTATTTAAGAGGCAACCCCACCCTCTGGGGCTGGGGCTGGGGCTGAGGATGGCCAGCTGCACAGGAGCTGGGTCTGAGCACAGCTGGGGCAGGGGAAGGGGCTCCCAAGGAGTCAACTTGTGAAGCCCTCTGCTGACATCTACTCAAGCCAGAAGCCATGCTTCACAAACCCAGGGTCAAACTACAGGTCACAACCGGCCTATTTGAACCAATGGAAACAAAAAGACAAAATAGAACAGAATAGAAAATATGAGAAACATCACACAGGGTGAGGGAAAGAACTATGTATCTGTGTTGCTCTGTGCAGTGGGTGGCTCCATAAAATGCACCTGCAGCCAGAGAAGATTGAGAAACACTGTTTTCATCCATACCTTTTAACTGAATTAGTAATCCATGGGCAAAGTAACACAAGATGCTGGGAAACCAAGGAAGGAAAAGAATGACAATTTGAAGTAAATTCACAAAAGCTGATCAACTCACATAAAAGGCAAGAAGACTTAGTGAAAAAAAATGTGGGTTGTGAAGTCAGTCAGAGAGACCTCACTGCATTACGGCTGCTGATGACTTCAGAAGCAAAGATGTCACCTGGCCTCTGTGATCCTCAGTTTCTTCATCTAGGGGTAGAACCTACCTCTCAGGTAATTGTCATACAAGTGCTTGGTCCATAAGAGGCACACTCCAAAGATCAGTGAAGATACTGGTAAATAGGTAAAGGAAGTGGTGATTTTCAAAAATAATAATCCTGGGGATATAAAATAAAGGGAACTCAAATACCAAACTAGGATATCATGAAAGGTGATGTGGGGAGGGAGAATGACTGAAGTAGGAGTCTAGTAAGTCCCTATACTAAGGAGGAAACAAACATTTATTAAAATTTAGACAAGAAATACTCATGTTGATTATTAGGGGAGGGGATGAAGAAAATGTAATCAAGAAAACTTGATCAAGTAGACAAGAAGGGAAAAAAATGAAAAAGTATTAAGTCTTGTATTTAGAAAAAAAGATAATAGAAATAGCGTCTATAAGACATTTTTTCCTAGGTATTATCCTTAAGGTAACAAGGAGTGCCATACAGTGTTCCCAGCCCTCTGTATCACCTTGCACTCCTGCAATCACACTCAGCACAGACCAACAGTTGCCAACTCAACATGTATTCTCCTATTCCTACAATACCCTGGAACAAAAGACCATGTTTGTCAGTTGCTCTTGCAACTAGGTGTGGCCAACACTGCCTTAACCAAGCTGACAAAGCTGGAAGGGGCCTCTTTTCTGCCCATTTGCCTGTCATCCTGTCTTAAGGTGGCTCATGAGAGGAAGCCACATGCCTCAAGGGCAGAGCAACAGGATAGTAACCTGTATCCCTGACCATCTGTGGAGCTGCCTCTCTCCACACTTGCAGGTGAGGACAAACAAACTCCTACTTTGCTTAAGCCACATAAGTTTGGAATTCCTAATATATGCAACTTAACCCAAATCCTAACTAGTTACAACATCAGCCAGAATTGATCTTTATTAATGCTACTTCTAGGTGTTTTGAATAATTCAGGGTTTTTGTTTTGTTTTTAAAGAGAGGTGAAATAATTTGACACACATATAGTACATATGTTCATTTATAGTATATATTCCTGAGACTGGGACTTCACAATGCAAGCAATATATAAGCAGGTAAACAAACCTTTTAAAGACCACAACAAAAAGCAATACTGCAAGGGGTCAAGTATAGGAATCACAAATATTGAATGGATATTAGAGGCTTCGGTAAAATTTTGAGGGACATGAACATATACTCATTTAAAAAGTTATGAATTTCAAGTATTCAGACAGAAGTGAAAATGAGAGACTTTGAAAAATATAAATTTTTCAAAAAAGTGATTCTAATGATGAATGTGGTGCCCAAGATCTCTATAAAGAATGAGAATAAATTTCCTGCACAGGGTAAGGGAAAAAGCAGTATTTTTGAATATATTATTTGTACAATGTGATTTTAAATATATATTTGCCATTAAATTAATAAATCAAATAAGATTATTTCTGGTTATTTCTTATATATCCCTTTAAGTTTACATAACAAAGTGGCCAAAAAATGGTTTTAAATTTTACTGGGAAAATTGTGAATCACCTTACATTTCAGCAGATATTAGTGTTAATTATACAAATAAGTTGGTAATCATGATAAATGTAAACAGATTAAACTCTTCAGTTAAAAATGAAGATACTAGGATTGGCTTTTTAAATCCAATTATGCACAAAAGAAACAACTACACATAAGGGCACAGTAAAACTGAACACTGAATTAATCACATGCTAACTATATAATCACAAAAGCTGGTATACCTATATTGCTATGAGACAAATGGACTTTCAGGTAAAAAGTATTATTAGAGATAAGAAAGGTCATTTATAATGCCAAAAGGAACATTCAAAAAGATGTAAAAATGTGAGTCCACATACATCTAATAATATACTTTCAAACTAAACAATTTAAAAAACACCACAAAATAAATCCCCACAATGGGTAATACTGATCTCTCTACTTTCTTTTTCATTTATATATCAAACAAATAGAAAATGGCTAAGACTGTGAACTATTTGAACAATAATTAAAATGCATGATGCAACAGACATAAGAGACCCTGAAATAAAACAAATATAGAACATGCATTTTTGTGATAAATCCATGAAATATTTGTAAAAATTTACAATAAAGAGAGACATAAAGCAAGTCTCAAAATAGTACTAGCATCATTCATAAAAGGTATCATCTGGAATATGTTTTCTGACCACCTGGAAATAAATTTTAAATCACTGAGAAAAAGCTCAAAGAAAACATTATGCTTTGGTCAAAGAAAAAAATAAAAATAAAAATTAGAAATATTTAAATCTGAATAACACATATTAAAAGTATAGGCTATAGCTAGAATAGTACTTAGAAGGGAATTTAAAGCCTCAAACACAGATACAAAAGTTAGTTACCCCTTACACACAATTTTTAAAGTTTGCAACAAATTAATTTAGCAGCAAAACCTGTCCTGAACTGATATGAAACTGCTTATTGCTTTTGTTTATCCCACTAAATGAAATATCCATATGGGATGCTGCCCCAGATGTCATGAGAGCAATTCTGTAATAAGGAATATATACTTCATTAACTTTTATAATCTAATAAACTCTGAATTCTGAATTGTACTCTTAGAGTTTCTGGAAAAAAGATGTTGAGTCACTACTAGAAAAGATTAAAAATGTATAAATGTTCAATTTAGAAAAAGAACAGAATAAACCTAAAAGATATAGAAGTTAAATAACAAAGCATGATTTAATTTCAGAAAATATAACAATGAAAGAAAGAAAATTCATGTGATGATCTTAATAGATGCAGAAATGACATTTGATAGCATTCAACATCTGTTTATAAATTAAAACTCTTAGAAAACTAGGATCAGAGGGGAATAATCTCAAATTGATAAGACTATACACCTAAAACTTACAGATAGTAAGTGGGAAACAATGGAGGCATTCCCTTTAAGAACAGGAACAAAACAAGGATGCTTGGTATCTTTTTACTGTTCAGCATTTTATTATACTGAAGGCCACACCGGTACTCTAAGGCCAAAAATCTAAATATACAAACAAATGCACATACACATGGCTGACAAGAGTCACATTATTGTTATCTGCAGTGCTGTTAACACTGCAGATGATCATGTTACATAAAAAAACTCAACAGAATCAACAAACTATCAGAATTAGTAGTAATAAAGATAATAAAATACAAAATACTTATAATATTAAAAAATATAAAGACAGGAATAAATAAATGATAAGATGTTACGATATTCATTTGAAGGGATGGCTTAACATTTTAAAGATATTACATTGTGCTAAAATAAACTGCAAAGTCCATGCAATCACAATTAAAACTCCTTTAGGATTTCTAATGGAGCTCTACAAACTTCAATAATTACATGGAAGGATAAAAGTTCATCAATGGCTAACTGAATTTAGAAATAGGGAGGATGGTGCTTTATAGGAAAGAAGCAAGTATCATAAACCCCTGTTAACAACAGGTTTGCTACTGGTGCAGGTAGACGAACACAATGAAAGAATCCAGAACACAAGAGAACTGTGTGTACATGTTACCTGGAAAAGGACAGCAGTTGTCTCATTAAACTACTAGGTTATACACAATTTTTTCTCAACGAGTAAAGTGGAACAGCCATGAACAAACGTGAATTCCAGACATATCAAAAACCTTAAAGATATTTTAGAAAAGATAACAGAAGAAAATATAGAAGTATATCTTTGTGACCTTGGGATAGGAAACGATTTCTTAAACAAGTCTCCAAACACATAAATCATAAGGCCAAAATGGATACATTTGACCAAGTCAAAATTAAGAAATTTGGTTTAACGAACGACACCAAAGACAAAGTTAACAGATGGGTGATAGAGACTGATTGAATTTCATTGAACCTAAGATGTCAACAATTATATTTTATCTATCACTAACAAAGAAAAATACTGCTAATTAAAATGTAACCGTGTTTGCCTATCATGTAGAATTTTTTAGTTTGTTTTTAATGAAAGGGTCTATTAGGCATTCTTAGACACAGATTTTTGTCATACTACTTGTGTACTTAGGAAAAGGAAAATATATTAATAACAAGATAAATCAGTCAAGATATTCCTAAAATCTCTGTACCTGAGTTTTGTCCCTCTCCTCTGTTAAGTCATCAGCATCATGGGTATTCATGCTATATTCTCCTCCCTGCTTTCAGGAGTATCTTGGCATTGCTTAAAAGGATGCTCCACTATCACCTCTGAGATAATCTGACATGTTACTGTCACTGGAACTTTCCTATTGGACTAACCTTGCAATTTCATCTTTCCCCAGTCAAACCACATTTCTAGAAAGTAAGCTGCTACTATCCAAAGGTAACAGGAATCAGACAAAAAGACCTTCAAAGCCTTGTCATAGCAGCCTGTGTTCACCTGCTCAGTGTGTCTGGCCATTTCTCTTATTGTGCACAATAGAAGTGCACATACCCCAACTAGAGAGCTAACAGTAAGCCTACCACGACCAAGTTCAGTACACAGGCAACAACAACCACATCACAAACCCCCCCACCCGGCTGACAACAGCCCATCAGTGACTCTCAGCAGCCATAACATTCACTCCCACTTCAGACATCTTAAACTAGGAAAAAAATGTGTATTAGACCAGTGGTCCCGAACGTTTTTGGCACCAGGGACTGGTTTCATGGAAGATAATTTTTCCACAGACTGGGGAGAAAAGGGACAAGGCAGGGAGGCGGAGAACAGGCAGTGATGCACAGCCTATTTACTAACAGGCCAGGGACCAGTATCAGGGCCGCAGCCTGGGAGTTGGGGAACGCAGTCTTATAATTAATGTAATAGGATACAAAATCAAAAGTTGACTAAGGATTAAAATCTACAAGTTATCTAAAACCCTTGCTACTCAAAAGAAAGGCTGAGAATCTAATAGAAAAATAGGTAAAAGATATGCAGAGGCATTCACAGAAGCAGAAAACCCCAGCAACTAATAAGTAGGTGAAATGATGCCCAATACGAGAAATGCAAAGTAAAACAATGTTATTATACTAAACAGGGATGTGTGAGAACTGGAAACCCTATACTAACTCAGAGGAGCATAGATATATAGAAAAGTCCTACAGAAAGATTAGGTAGGCATATATAAGTACCCATTCTTGGTTCTATATCCCGAGAAACTCAAACATAGGTCCACAAGGGAACATTAACCACAGGATTCTTTGCAACAGTGGGAAATGGGGGTGGCTTAGGTACATCACAAGAAAAATGGCTAAGTAAAACATACTGGCTGTACACAACAGAAGGATATGCAACAGTCAAAAGAATTGAACAAGAAACACATACAGCAACCCCAACTGTTTACCCTGCTTTGATATTTCTTCATACCACTTAATATCAAGTAACATTAAAAATCACTTTAACCTCTGATCTCTTCTGAAAACAAACTCTGAAAGCCCACAGAAATGCCTACAAAGTTTAAAGGTCTAAACTTACCCAGAGCAGAAGAAGACAGAAAAAATGTTGGAAAACAGAAAGCAAATGGACAAGTTGTATTTGATAAGTCAAAGAGGATCAGAGAGAAAGCTGAGCCTAGGCTGGAAGTAAAAGCCTAGCAGCACCTCCAGAAAAATGTTTCAAAACTGGGGCACCAGCTTCTTTTAAACATGCAAAAATGGGAGGGGCTGACAACAGGAGAATTGGCTGGGTACCTGCACAAGAAGCAGTCATTCCCTCAGATCCCCTCTCACACCCTGAAGAAAGGCTAGAGAGTACTCTCTGGAAAGGCTAGATATAAATTAAAACTTCAAAGGACGAGTAGGGCAAAACTGACATTCTGAAGATGAAAATTAAGTGTGAATTATATACTGAGTAGTGAGACTCTGAGCCTCCTGCCTCCCACTTAGCTCCCAGATGCTAGAAACCAGCTTTTTCCACCAAAGTAGCACACTAAAGTATTCCTCTCTTGGGAAATTGAAAGCCAAGAGAATATAAACTATAAATACTAGCTTGGGGGTCCCCCCAGATAAACAAACAGGTCCCTGTCTGATTATCCTAGCATGAAGCCCACCAGTCAAGAAGCTCAGTCTATCCTTACCAACCACTCCATGGTAACTAAGTGTGGTGATGAATGTGTTAATTAACTAGATTAACTTGATTAATCAATCAATTAATTAACTTGACTCTGATAACTATTTCACAATATATGCACATATTAAATCATACCACTGTATATCTTAAATACATATATTCAATTATACCTCAATAAAACTGGGGGGAAAAGCCCAGTTCATTTACATAAGGCTTCCAATTAGCATTCTAATGTCTGTTTCTTGAAAACAAACAATCCTTACATTTATGGTGAACTGATTTTTAATAAGATAATTCAATAGGGAAAGAACAATTTTTTCAACAAATGGTACTAGGACAACTGGATACCCATTTGCAAAAAAGATGAAGTCAGACCTATACCTCATACCATATACAAAAATTAACTCAAAATGAATCATAGACCTAAATGTAAGGGCAAAAACTATAAATTCTTAGAAAGAAACAAAGGAGTAAATCTTCGTAACATTGGATAAAGATTTTTAGATGTGACACAAAAGCACAAGCAACAAAAAAGGGAAAAACATAAACTGGATATCATTAAAATTAAAAACTTTTAAATTTCAAAGATTACTAAAAGGTGTAAAATAAGTTTTTTACTGGGAGGAGTGGCAAGATGGTGGATGAGAAAAACCGCCAGCCTCAGTGTCTCTGCAAGAAAGACTTATTTTAGAAGAAAGGAAAAAAATAAACAGGCAGACAAACATGGATCAGACTAGGGTTGGAAGGAAGGGTGCCTGAAACTATAGGAGATTCACAAGAAGAAGCTGCAGAGGAGAACTGGAAGGAGAAAGGCCCCCAACCAAGAGGCTTAGAGACCAGTGACAAGTGTAGGTGGAGCAGTTAAATTTCCTCTCCCTTGGATCTTGGACTTCTGATGGGCTCCTGAGTGGTTGGAGAAACCTGCCAACATCAGCCCAGAGACCTGCTCCAGACTGCAGGTCTCAAACAGCCCCACTCCCCCACACAGACTTTTCGGCTGAGTGGGGCCATTTCAGCCCCTCCCTGACAGCTTTGCCCAGAAGCAGAGAACAGATCTTTGACCCCTGCTAACAGCATTTGCGGAGCCTGAAGGCAGGCTTACCCAACCCAGCTCTGCTCAGCCTCATTCCTCAACCTGTCCCCACTGAGGTGGAAAATAAAGACACACCTGGAAGTCCCAGGGCACCACCTACCATGTGAGACACAAGAGTGCCTCTCCACAGGAACAAGAGCTGGTTACAAGATCCAAAAACAACAATGCAGCCTGCTCCTCCCAGCAGCACCATGTACTGACAGGGAGGTCATTCTGCACACCCTTTTACTGCATCTAATGACTCATCATAAAGGGTGTGGTTGAGTCTCACCCACAAACACCACCTACTGGCTCAGAGACTAAACAGGGAGTGTTATTATCCAAACGAAAACCTAAAGGTAAGAAGCAACAACTGATGCAGATGGGAAGGAGTCAGCGAGAAGGAACTCTGGAAGTATGAAGAATCAAACGGAAATCACACCCCCAAAGGGGTCTCTAGCAATACACATCAGCCAAATTCAGAACACTAAAATGACAGAAGAATTTCAAACATGGATTGTAAGAAAATTCCATGATATGAAAGAAAAAAAAATGGATAACCAACACAAAGAAACCACAAAAAATCCAGGACTTGGAAGAAAAATTCACTAAAGAAATTGAAATATTAAAAAAAACCAAACCGAACTCGTAGAAATGAAGAATTTATTCAAGGAATTACAAAACACAATGGAAACCTTCAAGAACAGGGCAGATAAAACAGAAGAAAAAATCTCAGGGATTGAAGATAACACCATTCAATTAAATAAGTCAGTCAGAGATAGAGCAGAGAAATAAGAGAGAAGAGCAAAGCCTACAAGAAAGTGGGATTACCTGAAGCGGCCTACCGTGAGCATCACAGACATTGCTGAAGAAATTATACAAGGGTTGGATAAGCTATTTGAGCATATAATAGAGGAAAATTTCCCAGGCCTTGCTAAAAATCTAGATATTCAGGTACAAGAAGCTCAAAGGACTCCTGGGAGATTTACTGCAAACAGGAAGACACCATGACACGCAGTCATCAGACTGACCAAAATAACCATCAAAGAGGCCCTCCTACGAGCTGTAAGGAGAAAGAAGCAGATAACCTACAAAGGAAAACCCATCTGAATAACAGCAGACTTCTCAAATGAAACCACTCCCCCACACAGACTTATAAGCAAGAAGAGACTGGAGCCCCATTCTCACTCTTCTCAAACAGAATAATGCACAGCCTAGAATGCTGTACCCTGCAAAATTAAATTTTGTATACGAAGGAGAAATAAAGATTTTCTCAGAACTGAGGAAATTCATTAAGACAGGACCCCTCCAAGAAATACTCAAAACAGTGTTACACAGGGATCAGCACAATAAACATGAATATAAAATCATCCAAAACCTAAAGGTCAAAGGCCAGATACCAGAATTGCTCAAGAGAGTAAACAAAGCAACAAAGTTCAACTCAACAGGATAAACAGAAATCTGCCACACTTATCAATTCTCTCACTAAATGTGAATGGCTTGAACTGCCCCCTAAAGAGATATAGGCTGGCGGAATGGATAAAAATACACAAGCCAAATATCTGCTATCTTCAGGAAACACATCTAACACACAAGGATGCATTCAGACTCAAGGTGAAGGGGTGGAAAACAATATTTCAAGCTAATGGAAGCCAAAAGAACGCTGGCATGGCAGTTCTGATATCAGATAACTTAGTCTTCAAATCAACAAAAGGAATGAAAGACAAAGAGGGTCACAATATAATGGTGAAGGGTACAATTCAACAAGAAGACATAACAATTCTTAATATTTATGCACCTAACTCAGGTACACCCAGATTCAAAAAGCAAATGCTACTTGATCTAAACAAAATGATACACAGCAACACCATTATAGCTGGAGACTTCATCACCCTGCTGACAGAACAGGACAGATCCTCCAAACAGAAAATTAACAAAGAAAACAATGCACTTAAACAGAACTCTAGTACAAATGGGCCTGACTGACATATACAGAACAATTTACCCCCAAACCACTGAATATATGTTTTTCTCATCACTTCATGGGACATTCTCTAAGATTGATCATATCCTAGGCCACAAAGCATGTCTCAAAAAATTAAAAAATATAGAAATTATACCATGCATCTTCTCAGACCACAGTGGAATAAAATTAGAAATTAACTCCAACAGAAACTCTCACCTCTGCACAAAGTCATGGAAACTAAACAACCTTCTGCTGAATGATTATTTCATTAAGGAGGAAATCAAGATGGAAATCAAAAGATTTTTTGAACTAAATGACAAAGGAGACACGTTATCAAAATCTGTGGGACACAGCTAAAGCAGTCCTGAGAGGAAAATTTATATCCATAAATGACTACATCCAAAAGACAGAGTGATCACAAATAAACCATGTAATGAATCATCTAAAAGGATGAGCAAACTGACCCCAAACCCAGCAGACAAAAGGAAATAAAAAAGATTGGAGCAGAACTAAAGGAAATTAATAACAAAAAAGCTATAATGGAAGATTAGGAAAACAAAAAGTTGGTTCTTTGAAAAAATAAAATTGACATGCCTCTGGCTAGATTAATGAGAAGCAGAAAAGAAAGAACTCTAATTAGCTCCATCACAAATGAAAAAGAGAAAATTACAACTGATGCCACAGAAATGCAAAATATCATCTATAAATACTACAAAAATATCTATGCACATAAACTGGAAAATGTGGAGGAAATGGACAAATTATTAGAAACACACAGCTTCCCTAGGCTCAATCAGGAAGAAATAGAATTCCTGAACAGACCAATAGTAAGTCCCGAAATTGAAACAGCAATAAAAAACCTTCCTGAAAGGAAAAGTCCTGGACCAGATGGTTTCACACCTGAATTTTACCAGACCTACAAAGAACTGGTGCCTACCCTGCAGAAATTATTCCACCACATTGAGAAAGAAGGAATCCTCCCCAAGCTGTTTTATGAAGCCAACATCATACTGATACCAAACCCAGGAAAGGAAGCAAGAAAAAAAGAAAACTACAGACCAATATCCCTTATGAATATAAAATATGAAAATTATGAAAATTCTCAAAAAAATCTTAGCAAACCAAATTCAGGTGCTTATCAAAAAAATAATTCATCATGACCAAGTGGTCTTCATCCTAGAGTTGCAAGGATGGTTCAACATATGCAAATCTATAAATGTAATTCAACCATAAATAGAAGCAAAAACAAACACCATGTGATCCTCTCAATAAAGGCAGAAGAAACATTCGACAAAATTCAACACCCTTTTATGATAAGAATGCTTAACAAAATAGGCACAGATGGGACTTACCTAAAAATGATACAAGCCATGTATGACAAACCCACAGCCAACATCATACTGAATGGGGAAAAACTGAAAGCATTCCCATTTAGAACTAGAACCAGACAAGGTTATCCTCTATCACCAATTCTACTCAACATAGTGCTGGAAGTCCTACCCAGAGCAATCAGACAAGAGAAGCAAACCAAGGGCATCCAAATGGAGGCAGAAGAGGTCAAACTATCACTCTTTGCTGAGAATATGATCTTATATATAGAAAACCCCAAAGATTCTGCCATGACACTACTGGAATTGATAAACAAATTCAGCAAAGTCTTAGGATACAAAATCAATGTACAGAAATCAGTAGCATTCCTATACGCCAACAAGAGTCAAACAGAGAACAAAATCAAAGACTCAATACGCTTCATAATACCAACAAAGAAAATAAAGTACCTAGGAATATATTTAACTAAGGATGTGAAGGACCTCTACAGGGAGAATTATGAAACACTGAGGAAGGAAATAGGAGAGGATGTAAACAGGTGGAAAACCACCTGCTCATGGGTCAGTAGAATCAACATTGTTAAAATGTCTATACTACCCAAAGTGATCTACAGATTCAATGCAATCTCTATTAAAACCAACATCATTTTTCACGGATATAGAAAAAATAATTCTACACTTATATGGAAAGAGAGAAGACCTGGTATAGCAAAAGCAATCTTATGCAAAAAGAACAAATTGGAAAGTATCAACTTAACAGTCTTCAAGCTATACAAGGCTACAGTAACCAAAACAGCTTTATATTGGCACAAGAACAGAGACACAGATCAATGAAACAGAACTGAGAACCCAGATATAAATCCATCCTCATATAGCCATCTAATCTTTGACAAAGCAGACAAAAATATACACTGGGGAAAAGTATCCTTATTCAATAAATGGTGCTGGGAAAATTGGATAGCTGCATGTAGAAGACTGAAACAGAATCCGCACCTCCCACCTCTCACAAAAGTCAGTTCATGATGGAGAAGTCTATTGACTTAAACCTAAGACATGAAACCACAAGAATTCTAGAAGAAAACGTTGGAAAAACTCTTATAGACATTGGCCTAGGCAAACAATTTATGACGAAGACCCCAAAAGCTATCACAACATCAACAAAAATAAATAAATGAGACCCGATCAAATTAAAAGTCTTCCGCACAGCCAAGGAAACTATCACTTCAGCAAACAGACAACCTACAGAATGGGAGAAAATATTCATATGCTGCACATCCGATAAAGGGCTGATAATTAGAATCTATACAGAATTCAGGAAAATCAGCAAGAAAAAATCAAAGAACCCTATCAAAAAGTAGGCAAAGGACATGAACAGAAACTTTTCAAAACAAGAAAGACTAATGGCTAACAAACATATAAAAAAAAAACCTGCTCAACAGCTCTAATCATCAGGGAAATGTATATCAAAACCACAAGGAGATATCACTTATCTCCAGTAAGAATGGCTTTTATCAAAAAGTCCCAAAACAATAAATTTTGGCATAGTTGTGGAGAGATAGGAACACTCATACACTGCTGGTGAGACTGCAAACTAGAACAACCTCTGTGGAAAGCAATATGGAGATACCTCAAAGAGCTATAAGGACAACTACCATTTGATCCAGCAATCCCATTACTGGGCATATACCCAAAAGAACAAAAGACATTCTATAAAAAAAGACATCTGCACTCGAATGTTTATAGCAGCACAATTCACAATTATAAAGATGTGGAAACAACCCAAGTGCCTATCAATACATGAGTGGATTAATAAAATGTGGCATATATATACCATGGAGTTCTACTCAGCTACAAGAAACAATGGTGATATAGCACCTCTTGTATTATCCTGCATAGAGCTAGAACCCATTCTACTAAGTATCCCAAGAATGGAAAAACAAGCACCACATGTACTCACCATCAAATTGGTTTTAACTGATCAACACTTAAGTGCACATATAGCAATAACAATCATAGGGTGTTGGGCAGATGGGAGGGGTGAAGAGGGGATGGGAATATACACACCTTATGGGTGCAGTGTGTACCATCTGGGGGATGGACATGCTTGAAGCTCTGACTCAGGTGGGGCAAGGGCAATATATGGAATCTAAACATTTGTACCCCCATAATATGCGGAAATAAAAAGAAAATTTTAAAAAATAACAAACAAAAAAGATGTAAAATAAAACCCCACAGAATGGGAGAGAATTTTGCAAATCGTATTTGATAAGGGACTAGTACCTAAAATACATGAAGAACTTTTACAACTTAATGATAAAAAGAAAACCCAACTAAAAAATGGGCAAGTCATCTAAGTACTAAACCTACAGGTTTTGCATATACTGAAGACGAGTAACACTGAATTTATTAGTATCAATAAAACGTCCTTCAGTTTTTATTACAGTTTTTACAAACAATTTATATAATGTTCTTGATTATAATGAAAATATTCTGCATATTGGGCAAAAAAATGAATGGATGCTAAAGATCACCAGACACTGAGAAGGTAGATCAATAAAGACAGATAAAACAATCAGTATAGTGTAACAGGGTAAAATAAAAAACAATTTTAAGATGTGTAAGGTTTTTAAAAATTCACCTTCTGTATACCCTGGTCAAGAGTATATCTATACTCTATTAATATAATGGAGTAAAACAAGAAAGAGGAAATAGCCAACACAGGCAAGAGACAAAGGGGGCTCCCAAGCTAATGATGATGGGAGAGACTCCAGGGTCACCCTGTGCCACAGCTGTGAAGAGTAACCAGTAAGTATTGGGGCAGGACAACACAAGAGTTCACTGAAGAAAACAGAAAATGAACCCAAGAGATATACATATGAATGTTCTGAACAGGGATTTGCACTCCTGGAGGAAGACAACAGGATGAATTACAGACTGAAATGTAGAACCAAGCAAGTGACAGAACAAAGTGACTAACTCTAGGGAAAACAAAAGCGTACAAGAAAGGAAGTGTAGTCAGTCACACAGTACTGACTCAACTTAATGATATTAATGAAGTCATAAAAATGGAAACATTAAATAATTTAAGGACACATAATGATATAACTGAACTCTGCTAGAAAGAAGGAAAGAGCAAAACCCCTGCATACAGCTGAGCAGCTTGAGTTCTGTTGAAGGTGCCAAGGTATCTGTACCACAGCCCCAGATCCACACCAGGCTGCTGTACTTGCTGGAGGAAGAGCATATTTTCCTAATCCACACAAAGGCAGGACAGGGGCTACTACAGGCCTGGGGAAACCAAGTGTAGGTGTGTTTTCAGAGAGCAAGTCTTTCTCTCCCACAATTAATGGATATATAGTCATGTGCTGCATAATGACGTCTCAGTCAATGACAGGCTTCTCACACAACAGTGGTCTCGTAAGATTATAACACCATATTTTTACTGTATCTTTTCTACATTTAGATATACAAAAACTTACCATTGCATTATATTAATAATTGCCTACAGTGTTCAACACAGTAACATGCTATACAGTTTTGTAGCCTAAGAGCAACAGGCTACACCATATAGCTTCTGAGTGTACTAGGCTCTACTACCTAGTTTTGTGTAAGTATACTCTGTGATGTTTGTATTATGATGAAATCAGTTAATGACACATTTCTTAGACTATATCCTCATCATAAAGTGATGCGTAACTGTAATACAAAGTGAGAAAGAAAAATAATCAAGAAATAATGGCATAAGCAAGTTCCTTAGAAAAACAAGAGGTAAATATCAGAAAAAAAGCTAAAGAAATAGAAAGTAATTACTTCTAGAGAGCAGGAATGTGGGGTGAGAAGGGTAGCATGGAAGATTGCAGTTTTTCTTATAAAAATTTTAAATTATACATGTCTAACTAATTAAAAGAACCTATCAGTAAAATTTAATATAATAACTGATTAGAGGAAAAAGGTCATGATTATCTCAATAGATACAGAAAAAAGTATTTGATAAAATTTAATACTCTGATTTAAGAAACTACCACAAATTTCTCTTAGCAAACTAGGAAGAGAAAGGAATATCTGCAGTTCAATTCAGGTTATCTCTTACTTTTTAAGGTATGGGAAAGAAGGCCACTGTCACCACTGCTATTCAACAATGACTACAAAGTGGCCTAGCCAGTACATTAAGACAAGAGACAGTAAAAAAAGAAAAGAAAAAAAAAAGACAGAAACAAAAACTCTCTGGTACCTACACATGAATCTATTAAAAGATATGCAATATCAATCTCCCAGTTGTGATACTGTACTAGTTATGCAAGACATTACCATTGGGGAAAACTGGGTAAAGGGTATAAGGAATCTCTCTAGTACTTCTCACGACTGTATGTGAATCTACAAATACTTCCAAATAATAAGTAGAAAACAAAAGGGTGCCTTTATGACAAAAATTATGTAACTTTACTGTAGAAAATAAAAGACCCAAGTGTACAAGTGATATACCATGTATATGGGTGGTGGGACTTAGTAATAGCAAGATACCAATTCTCCCACAAAGTAATCCTTAAATTCAATGCATATCTAATAAAAAACCAGATATTTTGGTCAAATTTGATCATCTAAACCTAAACTCATAGTGAAGAAGAGATCCAAGAACAGCCTAGACAATTTTAAGAACAAGGAGGTGAAAGGACTCACTCTAGTCAAGGTTTATTATAAAGCTGTGGTATTTATGAGAGTCAGGCCCTGGCACATGGAGAGACAAATATACCAAAAGAATAGAAATAAAAGCCAGAAATGGATCCTTTATAAGGGAACTTGGTATACAACAGAAGGGACATTCCAATCAGTAGGTAAAAACTGGACTATACAACTAATAACGTTGGGACAACTGACCATCATATGGAAAACAGTTAAGTTAGACCTTTAGGGTAGAAAAGGATTTCTTAACACCTCAAAAGAACAAACTATAAGATAAAATATTGATAAGTTTGATTTTAGAATGCATAAAACTTTTATAAGACTAAAGAGATCCACAGAAGGAAAAAAGCCTCTCTTAGATCAGATCAGAATTAGAAGAATGTACTCAGGAGAATATTTCACATCACATTTTTAAACAAAATACTAAATGTTTTCATGGCAACAGGCATATGTAATAAAACTATAAATATAAGCAAAAGAAAGACATCCATTAACTTCAAGACATTGGTTATCTTGTATGGGAGGAAGGGGTAAATGATGGATGGGAAAGAGATTCTTGTTTTTTTGTAAAGACAGGATCTTGCTATTGCCCAGGCTGGTCTCAAACTCCCAGCCTCAAGTGATCCTCTCACCTTGGTCTCCCAAAGTGATAGGGTTTCAGGTGTGAGCCAGTACAGCGGCCCCAAGAAAAGAATTTCTTAAGCTGTATTTGTAATGTTTTCTTTTTAAGAATAGATGTGATGTGAAGACAGCAAAACATTAATGCCTATCAATTCTGGGGATGGTTACATAGGTGTCTGGTATTTTCTGTATTATTAAAATATTTAATTAACAAAAACACCTAAAATAAAGCAAAGATAACTAATGGGATTAAAAATAAAAAATAGATCAGATTTGGAAATAAGGAGGGAAATGGTATAAACAAGCTGAAGTTCCATAATTCATATTTTGAAGATCAACGGGTATCGCCTATAGTTGATGAGCCAAGAAACAGTAGTGTAACCATGTTATTAATATCTATAGTTATCAAGGTAACCTATAGCAGATCTAAAATCAGAAACAAACTAGGTGGAGAAAAGCAGGAGTCTGTCTTTTATTCTAAGCATGCTTGACCAATTAAAAGATTAACATGTGCGTGCATTAGTTTGAAAAAAAACAAAAGATTTTTTTTAGAAAAAAGAGCAAATGTTAATGCTCAAATTGAAGACTTAAAAAATGCCCATACTATCCCTAGAAGAATTTTTTTTTTAATTGGGAACTAAAGTAGTTAGTTATTCCCAAGAATTTCTAAATGTTTTATTTCGGTTAATAAAGGAATAAGCCACCATATACTGTAGCAAATATACCTACAGGAAACCAAATACGAGTCCTTCAAGTAGCAAAACCAATTTACCCTGAAACTATATTATAGTTGAGAGCGGGATGGTCTTTTGGGACAGGAGGAACGAGAGGTTCTGGTTGCCACTCTTCAATCAGTTCTTCCTTTTCCTACAGGAGAAAAAGAGTTAAAATACAGTGCAGTGCTAGTCACCTCACATTGACTTCAGCAATATCTAAATTGTTTCTTGTAATAAGAAAGTCATAATGAATATACTGCTAGAAATACCATGTCTAGCTACTGTGGCTACAATGAAAACACAATTGCTCTTGAGTTCTGTGCACTAACACCCTCACCTATTTCCTTATAACAAGCAAAATGATCTTTTTCCAATAACTTGACAATTTATGAAAATTTTATTTCTCCGCTGAGCATTTTTTTTCCTTATACACAACACATCAAAATTCAATTTGGAGTGGGTGTTGAGTAGGATTCTTTCAAATGTCAAATCTCTTTTAAGAAAACCACAGGGGAAACTTTCCCTCAGGCTTCAGAAACAGTTGTACTTTTCCTGAGCAACTAATGTAACCTTCACATGAACATTCAAATACAGCAGTTGTCCATGCTTCCCCTAACCATCTATCTGTGACATTTCTGTGACATTTCATACTCACCCCTAGCAAAGTACACAGGGCCAAACTATGGTATTCCTCTGGGTATTGACTTTACCCCTAGCTTTCCCCTTATTTTGCCTATCCTGATATTTCATTTCCCTTGATTTCCTTACACCACAGAAAACATTTTAACATAACATAGTTGAGCCACCACAAATTCTTTTTGGAAAAATGTAGCAACTGTAATGCCACACCAAGTAATAAAATAGAGATTTAAATGTCTTACCTTGACCGTAAGATCAGATCGTTCTTGTAATTTGTAAGTTTTAGAGAAAAGGAGTCTGATTATCCAGAGTATTAGAATTCCTTCCAAAATAAGATGGTAAGCAGGAGCCTAAGAGTAAGTCGAAAACAAAACAATAAAAGAAATGAAACACACATTTCCAAAACATGTACATAAAAGTTAGAACACCTGTATATACTGCCTCCCATGACCTTTAACCTATTACTTCTTACAATTTACTTTCAAAGCTCCCTTAATTTCTACTCATTCCTTTTCCCACTTCTAATAGCAGGCAATTTCTTCTTCACATGAAAAACCTCTAATATTTTCAGCTTTTAAAACTTCTGTAGGAATAAAAATTAAATTTAAAAAAATAAAATCTAACACAGAACCCCAATACCTAAAACAATATCAACTATCAGATCCTTTAGGTAATTTAAATTTTTGCTTGTGGGAAATGACTATAACTAAGCATTTCACAGCTTAACAAGCCTTCTATCAATTCCATCTATTCATAGATGAGTTAATACAGTCATGTGGAAACCAGTTTCCACAATTCTTAAATTGTGGAGTTCTTAAATTCTTAAAGTTCTGTGCATCTTGTACTCTCTGTATCCCTGATAAACTTCTTTTAATCCTTCTTGGAATATGGCAGAGGAAAAAAATGTGATGTTTAAATGCTTAAAGGTACAGGTCTTGTTTCCACCACAGTTCCCCAAAAGTACGTAGTGTTTTCCACGCAATAGACATAAAGATACTTTATCCTTCTCAGGTCTTCTTTTCAACTGTATGTTTTCTGGATAAAGGCTAGGCCGACTTTTTTGTCTTATGTAAATAGACATTAGTGTTATACACGTGGAAGATTTCAGATATCAACTAAACCCCCAGTCAGTCATGGAGTGCTCTACTCTAATGGGTTGTTCTTGGAAAAATCACTTAAAAGAGGCATTTAGAAATTTAAACACAAATTATTTTCAAATATTAGAAAGAAAGAAAATGATAATGATTCACAGTTTAAAAAAACAAATCAGAATTTGGAGACTGGAAAACTGCTGACAAATTTGTATGCAAATTTTCAAGTCAATGCATAACTAACTTTAAACCATACACATATGCTACATACACACACAGTTATTTCTTTTTGGGGTACATTATACAAGACTCCTCGAATTCTACATACAAAGCACATCAGAACTGGGTCAAAAAGTCTCTTTAAGATGATTTTTAAAATTTTCTGATCCCCTTGAATATAATTCATTTAGGAATAAGTCTAAATACCCTTTCAGTTTTCTAAATAATTGGATTCTAGCAGGCAAACATCTGCCCAAGCCACTAGTTAAACAGCCTGCCCCACAAACAAATCACTCCAAGAAAAGTTGAGAAACTATTTATCTAGTGAATTAATAAAAATCACAAATGCCACTTCTTTTCCTCCTTAGGAAATGTTATATACAGGAGGCGTTCTCCCAAGTCTCACTGTTGGACAATTTCAGAATAGGAGAAGTTACCCTGTCAAACAGTCTTCAAAAAGGGAGCAAGCAACATATGACATAAAACAATTCACTTCTAAAAAAACATCACTTAAAAAAATCATTCGATTTTAGTGGCTTTTCTAGTTGCTTTAACTAGCTTAATACTGCACATTACTTAAACAATATGTGAGGACAGGAGTGAGCCACAATTGCTTTCTTAGCTATTTTTCAAGAAAAAAATTCCCCAATGTCTTGCAATGGAAGACACCATCCTTACGCCTGCCAGTAAACAGTACTATTAAGTTTCAAAAAAAAAATTAAAAAATTATCAAAAGAAAAGTAAAATTCACTTTAAATGAATGTATGCTCTATAAACCACAGGGCCTTTTACCTGTTTCTTATCTGTGCGGTCCAGTACAGTAGCTACTATTCACATGTGGCTACTTAAATTTTTATTTAAGTTAAATTAAAAATAATAGCCATATATTGTTAGTGACTACTGTACCTCGTAAATAGAAGACGCAGAAAGTGCTACAGGACGGCGCGGGGAATACCAGTTGTTAAATGAACATTCTCTGACATTGTAATTTCATATTATCTGAAATAGCTAGCCTGTTAAAAAACTGTTAACTCTTCTTTCTCTACAAATTTACTAAAATAATTGTGTCTCTATACGACAGAAAATGGGATCTATACGGAGGAATGACAAACTATTTTTTATTCCTAAATCCTAAATCACTCGATTTCCCGCGCCCCCTCCCACGTGTTCCTTTCCTGCGCTCCGACAGGACCGGGAACCGGGGAGCTCAAACGGGTGAGCTCGGTGCGAGCCCCCGCCAGTCCCTTCTTACACTCCGCCGCTGCGACTGGGAGCCCCCGGGAGCTCTTCCAGCGAGAGACGCCGAGTCGCTGTGGGGCGTGACCGAGCCAACCCGGCCGAGGCCTCCACAAATCCACACGCGCCGTCCTTCCCTCCCCAGGGCTGGGTGTAGTCATGGGCCTCTTGGGCGGCGGAGCCCACCTCGTAGAGCGCCTGTACCATCTCCACCAGCACCCACTGCTCTGCCGTGGTCGCCATAGTCTCCAGGAATTTCTCCCGGAAGGCGGGCCACAGGTGCGTCCGAAACAGCGCACGGCGCGGCTCAGTGACGTCTTCGCCTTTGCTGGGGCGGGGCGGCCGACCGGACCCTCTTCTTCGCGCTTGCGCACTGACTGGCGGGTGGGAGTCACGTGGCCAGATCTTCCAAGGGTCGTTTACCGTTTCTCCCTGATGTGCCAGGCGGGCCCCGCTGGACTCGGGATGGAGGGAGTAACAGTAAATGGCCTTTGCCTTGACAGTCAGTTGAGCACAGAGATAAGAAATCCAGTTGTGCATTATGATTAAAAAATAAAGAACTATACACAAAAATAGCCAACTCTTACATAGCACTTACACATAAGCATAGTCTAAGGCTTTGCGGTTAAGTCATAGAGCAGTTTGGTGCAGAACCTTTTAGCGCCTTCGTGTGCACATGCAAACTATGCACACGCACACGCTTAATTGGGTTGGATTTCTTCAATATAACTGGGGCCCACATAAATATATGATCATGTGCAATTTGATCTGCAACTTACTTTTTTCTGATTTGTTTTTCTAGCAGTTTTTTCACTATGTATCTTCTATTCTTAATGATTGAAGACTATTTTCTTGAAATAATTTGTTGTGTGTAGTCTCCTTCCATTTTATTTAAACATTTCTCGATTGGTGAACAGTTACAATATTTCTTCCTTTCCCCCCTTACAAACAATACTACCCTAAATGTTGATGTTCTGTACGCATATATTTCTGTGTATATCTGAGTATTTCTGACTGGTTTCTTTAAAGTGAAATTTTAGTCAAAATACTATGCCCGTCATTAATTTTCATAAATACCGCCATACTGCTCTTCAAAATGGCTCAACCAATTTAAAATATTTGAAAGTGTTTCCATGCTCTAGTCCACAATGGATATTAACTGTCTTTTAAAAAAAAAATTGCCAATTTAATGGAAATAAAAGTAAGCTTTATCTTTCATGCTTCTGGTTACTCATGAGGTTGAGCAACTTCTTATATGTTTTTTGGCATTTATAGACCTTCTATGAGTTGCCAATTCATATTCTTTATCTGTTTTTCTATAGGTTAATTTTTTTCTTGTGGATTTGTAGGAGCTCCATGCATTTTGAATATCGTTTTCATGTTTCATATGTGAAAGTTATTTTCACTCAGTTTCTGTCCAATTTCTGTTCTTTTGTCGTGCCTTCATTTCAAATTTTATGTGGAGTAATGATTCAATCTGCTTCTTTATTGCCTCTGACTGTGTCTTGCTTAGAAAGGCCTTCTTCACCACACCTGTGCTTTCCTACCATTCTCACATCAGTTTGCTTTTATTACAGCTCTTTGCTCTGCAGATTATATTTTTGTATGATGAGAGGTAAGGGATTTAATTATTCTTTTCCAAAAGAATAACAAATTTATTGAGCGCCATTTATTTGAATAATCCTAATCCTGTCTTTCCCTAATACTCTGAAATGGCACCAGGACTACATATTACATTTCCACACAGAGTTAGCATTATTTAACCTGTAATGTCGGTGCTCTGCCCACATTCCCTCATATGCATTCCTACGCTGGTGCGCATTGCCTCCCCTAGGCGCTTTCGTTCCAACAGACCACACCTGCATTTCCAGAGGCCTACCTCAAAGGCTGCCAGATCCATGTTTCCTGCTCTTGTGGAGAGTTGGAACTATCTTGAGAATTTATCTTCTCCTGGCCAATACTTAATAGCATGAGTAATTGATGGTTGCTGGGATACAAATATTGCAGCTTCCTTGTCCCTCATAGCGAGACAACTCTGAGGGGTGAACTTCACCACCGGCCCTGCAATTCTGAATCAATGGTACTATGTACGAATTATTTTTCACACCCATCAAGAAGTGTAGTCTATGTTTCCTTTGCTCAAGGCTGGGAATATCTTTGTGACATCTTCTACAATAGAATGCTGCTGCCATGTAGAGAAATCATGGGGTGACCACATGGTTAAGGGGCCACATCTGCTCCAGCCTTTAGTTATTTGAGTCCTTAGGTGTCAGACACATGAGGGAAGACACCTTCAAGACTGGCCCAGCCCCAGCCACCTTCTGTTTACAACCCCTGAGAGACCCTGTGTGAGATATGCCTAGCTAAGTCCAGATGACCCCAAATGTGTGAGCAAAAGAAATGATTGTTACTGTTTTAGGCCACTGTCTTGGGATTAGTTATATAGCAGCAGATAACTGGAACAGATATCCTGTGGGACTTTGCTTGATTTTGCACTCTTGCTTGACCTCTGTATTAGTTTTCCAGGGCTACCATAACAAATGATCGCAATCTGGGAGCCTTGAAACAGCAGAAATTTATTCTCTCACATTTCTGGAGGCCAGATGTCCAAAATAAAGGTGTTGACAGGGCTGCACTTTATCCAAAGGCTCTGGGGGAAAATTCTTCCTTGCCTCTTCAAGCAAGAACCTTAGCTTAGTCACATCTGCAAGGAACCTTTTTCCAAACAGGGCCACATTCATAGATTCCAGGGATTAGGATGTGGACATGTCCTTTTGGGGGCTGCCATTCAACTCTCTGGCCTCCTGAATTCACATCTATCTCATGTACAAAATACATCCATTCCATCCCAACACCTCAACTTTCATCTAAATATCATAAATATTAATTCAAAAAGTTCCAAATATCATCTTCTAAATAATATAAATCAGGTATAGGTGAGTCTCTGGGAATGATCCACACAGGGGCAAAATTCCTGTCCATCTATTGACTAGAAAACAAGAAACTAGAAAACAAGTTATCTACTTCCAAAATACAATGGTGGGACAAGTGTATAATATGCACTCCCCTTCCAAAATGGAGAAAATGGAAGGAATAAAAGGGTCATTAGTCCCAAGCAAGTCAGAAATTCAGCAGGGCAAATTTCATTTGGTTTTGAGGCCCGAGAAATAATCTTTTGTGGCTTGAAGCTGCATCTTCTGAACCCATGACATCATAGGCCTCTGTTCTCATGACAGCTTGGTAGGTCTCTGCTGCTGCACCTTCATTCTCTCCTGCTGTGACCACGACTTTGCCCTCATAGTCACTCTCCCTTTTTCTTGAAGGGCAGCACAATGTTTATAGCCAAGTAGCTCCATCAGCCCTGCCTGTAGAATTGTGGAACTCTGACAGCTCTCTTTTACTTTGTCCTGTCTCTGTTCATTCAGGCCAAGCTGACAGTGTTTCTACTGACAAAACATTCTCAAAAAGTTTGTGAGTCTCCCATGTATGTCACAAGGATCCATGCCATTAGACAAAAGGGCCCTGCACAGATCTTTCCTGGATAACCCAATATCTATTCCTAGATCTTTTGGGTTGGTTGAGGGGATCCATTAGTCATACATCAAATCTCTTCAGCAAAAGTTGTCTAGGTATACCCTTGGCCCTCTATCCAGAGCACTCCTTTTCAACAGTGAATTTGCTCATTTTAGCATCCTTTGCAATCTGTATAGGCCAAGAAACTACCAAATCACCAAGTGCTGTTTATTTTTGCTTAACAGCGCTTTCCTCAATTTACCTCTTTCGTTCTGTGTTTTATTATAAGCAGCAAGAAGAAACCAGGCCATACGTTCAACACTTAGAAATTTCCTCATCTAAATATCTAACTTCATCACTTACAAGTTCTACTTTCCTCATTTCCTTCTTAGCCTTCAACAGAAACACCTTTAACATCCGTATTTTTACTATAATAACATTCTGCTCATGTTGAGATATAAATTCTTTAAGATGATAAAAGTGTTCTCTACTGTGTTCTTCACTTCCTTCTGTGCCCTCACCAGAATTGCCTTTAAAATTCACATTTCTACCAATTGTCTCTTTAGTAAAGTCTAGGAGTTTTCTCTCAAGCATCTCAAAATTCTTCCAACTTCTACTCATTACCCAATTCCAAAACCCCCTTCTACATGTTTGGGTATTTGTTACAGCAGTATCCCATTTCTTGGTACCAAAATCTGTGTTAGTTTCCTAGGGCTACTGTAACAAACTGTCACAAACTGGGTGGCTTAAAACATGAAAAGGATTATCACAGTTCTGGAGATGAAAAGCTCAACATGAAGGTGCTGGCAGAGCTCACTCCCTCCAAAGGCTCTAGGAGACTCTCCGTGCTGCCTTCAGGTTCTGCAGGCTCCAGCGTTCCTCAACTTGTGGCTGCACCACTCTAATTTCTACCTCATCTTCCCATGTCCCTCTCTTTCTTTGTATGTTTCTCCTCTGCATCTCCTATAAAGACATTTCTCATTGGATTTAGGGCCCACCTGGATAATTCAGGAAAATCTCATCTTGAGATTCTTCATTACATCTGTTAGGACCTTTTTTCCAAATAAGGCTGCATTCATAGGTTCTGGAGTGTATTAGTCAGGGATCTCCAGAGAAACAGAAATAAAACCAATAGGATATGTGTGTGTGTATATGTGTGTGTGTGTGTGTACATATGTATATCCTATATATATATATAGGTGCATATGATTATGGAGGTTGAGAAGTCCCATGATCTGCCATCTGCAAGTTGGAGAACCAGGAACATTGGTGGTGTAATTGAGTCCTAGTCTGAAGATTTAAGAACCGGGAACACTAATGTCCAAGGGCAGAAGAATATGGATGTCCCAGCTCAAACAGAATCAAATTCACCCTTCATCTACCTTGTTGTTCTATTCAGGCCCTCAACAGATTGGATGATGCTACCCACATTGGGGAGAGCCACTTGTTTAATTTAGTCTATTAATACAAATGCTAATCTTTTCAGGAGACACCCTCATAGACATACTAGACATACAGTTTTACCAGCTCTGTATTCCTTAGCCCAAAAGCTGACACATAAAATTAACCAACACATGGGGACTAGGAAATGGCCATGTCATTTTGGGATCCACCATTCAACCCACTATACCCTCCTTCCCTTCTTCATCCCAACTTCCCACTCTGCTACCAGTTTTTCTTGAGGATATTCACTAATAAATTACTTTTATGTAATTACACAAATCCTTGTTTCATAGTCTGCTTGTGGGGAAACAATCTAATAGGGTTTATAACTTGAGTCTCAGATTCCATTAATCTGTTTGTGCCTATACCAATATGATATTGTATGTTAAAATTAAATTATTTGAGATAATTCTAGAGTCATATGCAGTCATAAGAAATAATGCAGGAATATCTCATGCACTCTTTACCATCAATATCATCAATATCCAGTTTTCCCCAATGTTAGCATCTTGCAAAAACAAAGTAAAATATCACAGTCACGTTATTGACATTGATACAGTCAGGGTACAGGACCAATCCCTCACCACAAGAATCCCTCTTGTTGCCTTGTTATATTAATAGCTACACTCCACTCAGTTCCCTTCCTTTCTCAGCCCCCAGGCCCTGGTCCTGATACCCACTAATCTGTTCTCCATTTCTATTATTTTGTGTTTCTAGAAGGTGATATAAATACAATAGGAAACCTTTTGGGATTAACTTTTTTCATTCAGCAAAATTCCCTAGAGATTCATCCAGGAGGTTGCATGTATCAGTAGTCTGTTCCTTTTTATTGCCAAATGATATTCCATGGGATGGGTGTACTGCAGTTTGTTTAGCTACGTCCATGCTGAAGGACATTTGGGTAGTTGCCAGTTTTAGACTATTACAAATAATGGGGCTATGGACATTTATGTATAGATTTTTGTGTGAACGTCAATGTTTATTTTTCTAGGATACTTGCCTAGGAGTTCTTTTTGGTAGATCATATGGTAGTTTTATAAAAGATGGCCAAATTATTTTCTAGAGTGGTTGTATCATTTTGCAGCATTTCCAGTAGCAATATATAAGTGATCCAGTTTCTCTGCATCCTCACCAGGAGTTGTCACAATTTTTTACTTTGGCCATTCTGATAGGTGTGCAATTATATCTCATGTAGTTTTTTTTTTTTTTTTTTTTTTTTTTTTTTTTTTTTTTTTTTTTTTTTTTTTTTTTTTTTTATATATATTTCTCATGTAGTTTTAATTAGAATTTTCTGATTGGTTAACGATGCTAAAACCTTTTCATATGCTTATCTGTCATCAAATAAAAATGAATATCTGTATATCCTTTTTGATGAAATGTCTATTCATATCTTTTACCCATTTTCTAATTGAACTGTTTGTGTTTTACTGTTCATTTTTGATAGTTCTTTGTATATTAGATATTAGTCATTTGTGGGATAAGTGGTAGTGCTATTGACTGAATATTTCTGTCCCCTAAAATTCATGTTGCAAATCTAATCACCAAGGTGATAGCATTAGGAGGTGGGGCCTCTGAGAGGTGCTCGGGTACTGAGGATGGAGCCCCTGTGAGTGCAATTAGTGCCCTTATAAAACAGGCTCCAGAGAACTGCCTCACCCCTTCCACCATGTGAAGACGCAGTTGGAAGTTGCTGTCTATGAGCCAGGAAGTAGGTCCTCATCAGAAACTGAACTTTCCAGTGCCTTGATCTTGGACTTCCTGACTTCCAGAACTGAGAAATAAATTTCTGTTGTTTAGGAGCTAACCAGCTCATGGTATTTTATTATAGCAGCCCAAATGGACTAAGACAAGTGGTTTGTACCACATTGGTTTGTGGGGTTTTTTTCATCACAATGGTCAAAAACACATAACATAAAATGTACCATACTAATCATTTTTAAGTGTACAGTACACTAGTGTTAACTATGTACACATTGTTGTACAACAGATATCTATAACATTTTCATCTTGCAAAACTGAAACTCTGTAACCATTGAACAACTACCCTTTGCCCCCTCCTTCCAACCCCTCCCATTCAACTTTATGTTTCTAAGAGTTTGATTATTTTAGATATTTCATATAAGTGGAATTATGTAATATTTGACATTTTATAACTGGCTTATTTCACCTAGCATAGTGTCCTCAAGGCTTATCCATGTTTTAGCCTATTAAAGGATTTCATTTTTTTAAAACTTTCAAATAGAGAAAAGACAGAGTTTCACTCTGTCACCTAGACTGGAGTGCAGTAGTACAATCACAGCTCACTGCAGCCTTGAACTCCTGAGCTCAAGTGATCCTCCTGCCTCAGCCCCCAGAGTAGCTTAGACTCCAAACTTGTGCCACTATGCCTGGCTTGTTCTTTTTTAAGGCTGAAAAATAGTACATTGTAGGTTTATATCATATTTTCTTTATCCATTCATCTGTTGATGGATATTTAGGTTGCTTCCACTTCTTAGCTATTGTGCACCCTATTGTTTTAATACACTAATTTTGTGGCATTTTTTTTCCTTGATGGATGTAGCAATTCAGCAATTCTGTTGGCTCATTCAACACATTCTAAATCACCACTCCCATTGTCTTCCTCTACTGTAAAGGAAGGAAAGTTAAATATTTGGTTGTCTTGGCCATTTTTCAGAGGTAATAATAGCTAAGAGTTATTGAGACATTTGTGTTGTTTTTACTTTGGGACTATTATGAATAATGCTGTTATGAACATTCATGTACAAGTTTCTGTGTGGACATCTGTTTTTAATTTCTCTTGAGTATATACTTATGAGTGGAATTGCTGGATTATATGGTAACTCTAGTTTTAGCATTTTGAGGAAATGCCAAACTACTTTTCAAAGTCGCCAGACCACTTTACATTCCCACTAACAAAAAATGAGGGCTCCAATATCTTCACATCCTCACCAACACTTTTTATGGTCTATCTTATTGGTCACAGCCATCCTTGTGTGAAGACTGTGACGTGACATCTCATTGTGGTTTTGATTTGCATTGCTTCAATGATTAATGATGTTGAGTATCTTTTCATATGTTTATTGGTCATTTGTATACATTCTTTAAAGAAATGTCTATTCAAATTCTTTGCTGGGAAGGAGGCTGGAATTTTAAATAGGATGACCAGGGAAGCCTCACTGTGAAGCTGATTTTTGACTTGAAGATCAGATGGAAATGAGTGAGGCAGCCATGCAGATATCAAATGGTTATCTCTGTACTTTTGTACTGTATACTATAAGAATTTCTCAGCTTCCATGGACTTTGTGGGTACAGGGCATAGCAGATACAAAGGCCCTGAGGTTGGAGCATTCCTGGATGTTCAAGACAGAGTGGGGAGGCCTGTGTAGCTGGACGGGAGTGGACCAGAGGGAGTGGAGCAGGTAGTGAGGTTAGGAGTGAGTAGGGGGCCAGGTCTTGCGGGCTAGTGGGTCCCCCTGAGGACCTTGCCCTTTCCCAGGTGATGTGGTGGCTGCTGGAGGTTTTGAACAGAGGAGGGACATGCTCTGACTTGCATTTTGCCAGGATGCTCTGCCTGCTGTGTTGAGAACTGACTGGTGGGAATAATGTTGGAAGCAGTGTACCAGGGTCTAACTGGGGGAAAATAAACCACTTGAGTGTTAAGAAAGTACAATTTCCGCCTAGCTCTGAGCCTGGTCCTGCCACGTGTCAAGTTTGCACTGGGCTCCCTGTGCCCTGCCTCAAACTCTTTAGGCACCTGAAGGCCAGCAGCGGCCTGAGCAAGCAGCTCCACGTGCGTCTCTTCGTCCTTGGGCAAAGGCGCTCTCTGACACCAGTGGATAGACGGGGTCGGCACTGGCCTGGCACCCATCCATACGCCGCCAGGACATAACAGGGAATTGGCACCCTGTGGCACCCACTGCTGTCTTGCAATCTAAAAAACCCAAAACCCAAAAACAAACCCCCCAAATATTAAGTTTTTCCCTTTCTTCTTTCACTCAGCCTATCCTACACTCCTCTTCCCCAGGAACTTGTTCCAAAATAACCTTCTTGGCTGCACACCTGTGTCTCAGGCTCTACTTTCTGGGGGAAGACAGTTCAGTCAAGAAATGCCTGCATTTCAGGAGAAACTGCAGAACAAAAAAGCAAACAAAACCCAGGAACATCTTATCTTTTCTTACATTGATCAAGTCTAGTGCTTTGGGCCTATTTCCCCTAGGGTTCGACTCCCTAAAGGAAACCAACTTTATTTCTGACTTAATGACCACCACAGATATACTCATCATATGAGGAAACTGCAATTTTTCCACCAAAGAGAATGAAGAGTAAATTGGCTATAACTTTTCTGTTTATCCTCTGAAATAAATAATGCTGTATCTTTTATTCCAAAAGGCAGTTCTGATATTTGTACTCCCAAGCAATTGCAGGGTTTTGGTTTATTTAAAAAACAATATTTAAAACAGAGTGATTTTTTATTTTTTTAATTTTTTTTCCTTTTATTTCATCATATAATGGGGGTACAAATATTGTTAGGGTTACATACATTGCCCCTACCACCCCTCCCCCCCCACATGCCAGTGCTTCAAGCGAGTCCAATCCCCAGGTGGCGCCCACGGCATACATTATGTAACTCTACACTTCCTCCCCCCTCCCACCTGCCCTCCGTCCGACAAAAGATTTTTTTTTTCATTTTCGATACATTGTATAACTTTGCCTCTCCCTAAGAAGGGTTAGAGCTATGGTGCTCAAATGGTGGTAGTCTTCACCAGGGTTTCGGAGGGTGGGGGGCAAGACCCACATCATAGGGACGTGGCGAGCATTGTCGGGGGGAAGGGCATACCTAAAACAGAGTGATTTTAATAGAGGCAATGGAAGGAACCGAAAAGAGATAAAGGAAAGGCAAGGCAACCCAGGGGCCTTAGACCTGAAGGCCACAGAGAGGAAGGGTCTCACCTGAGTCACAGCCTGATGCCTTGCACACGTAGGAGCTACAGTGGCCACCCTGCAGGCTCCTGGTGGAGACAGCACCCAAGGGCAGGGCAGGTCCAGCCTCTCACAGGGCCTGAGAGTGGCAGGCAGGGAAATGCAGCCTGCAAGGATCAGTCCTCTGAGACACAGGAGGAGAGTGTGGTGCCTCGGAGGGCCATGGGCCCAGGAGCTGCATAAGCAGAGTCCAGTTAAGAGCTTGCAGATTAGAATATGTTAAGTTTGAGGAATCTAGGAAGCAGCCAGGGGCAATATCAAGTATCCAGTTGGATGAACAGGGGAGAATCAAGGCTGAAGATGTAAACCCAGGAGTTGTCAACATAAAGGTGGCGTGGCCCTTAAAGACACCCCAGGAGATCATCTGGGGGAGGAATGGAGGAGAGAAGAGGCTCAAGACCTGAGCCCTGGGGAACGGCCAGCCCAGGGGTCAGAATTGGAGCATCAGGAAGGTCAGAGGAAAACCAGGAGAGTGCGTGGGGATGAGAGAGTGGGCAAGTCGGCAGACATCGCCAAAAGGACGATAGGTGGACAGGTGACTGCAGCCTTGCCGCCAGGGGTGCTGTGGGCTTCAACAGAGCAGTTTTTTGGAGTAGTGTAGAGGGCGGCTTGATGAGATTGGGCAGGAAGAATACTGGGAGGGCGAGTCTGGGAGGTAGCCCATATAAACAACTCCACTTGTTCCTCTGAGGACACAATTACACTTACCTCAACATTTCCAAGGATTTGATTTATGAACTCTTTCCAGGGGCATTAGTTTCCTTTAAGGTGTGGGTTTTATTCAAAGGCTTGATAATTTTTGGCCAGGTATATGTATATTTTTACTTTTATTTGCATTTATTTTATGTTGAATTTAGTCCCATGCCCTAATTTTTTGTTTCTTCAGTTTCTTCTGGAATATCTTTTTCTTCCATGCAACCTCCTCTTCTGGTTTAGGAATCTGTTCCTTTTCAGCGAGGACCATCTCAGTGTGGCAGGGGAAGCTCCTGCGTGACTCAGCCCCATTAAGAGCTCTGCAGGGCAGCTTGTCTTGGGTGCTTTGTTCACCAAGATAAGCTCAATGACCAGAGAATCTACAGGTAAACCCATTTAAGTTCATCATTGTTCTCTGTATTTTTAAGAGTGTGCAGCAAAAATTCAGTGTTCTTGGGCCACCAACCCTGTGTCCAGCCCCACTGTCTGGCCTGGGAACACCTCCAGCTCCACCACTGTCACATGGACGCAGACACTGCTTCTGTCACGTAACAGCTTTCAGACCTTGGTGGCTATTGGATATGCATGCTCCTGATGGTCTGGGCAGTTCCTTGTGTGTTCTTAAAGTGAACACCGAAATTTGAACCACTTTATTTGCATGAATTTGTGGGGTGTTCTTGGTCAAGTGAATAGCAAACCATTTCCACAGATCCCCTCAGACTGCTTATGGGAAGAGCTGTGTATTCTTTTTGATGTTTGTTTTCTCCTGTTTGTTTTTCTTTGAATGCTGTGTGCTTTATCTCAGCCCTTTCCAAAATGATTGTCTCTTTCACTAGAATTATGTGATCTTCTTTTTCTCATGTAATGTTTGTGTCTTGGATTCTGGCTTGTTTGATGTTACAGTTCTGTCAGATCTATCTGTTCCCTTGTAACTTTCTATAATGTATAAAGTATACTACGCTCTAGAAAATCTTCATTAAAGATAAAAAAATCCATTTACTTTATATATCAGATTTTCCTAGCTCTTAAATATGGGTGGTGATCTGAAAGTCACCACAGAATGGAAGAAAGCCTCTAGCATGAAAAACCAACTCCAAACAAAAAAATAAAAAGAACTTGACAATACTGGCAAATCAGTCTTGACAAATGTGCCACGCTAATGTAGGCTATTAATCTGGGAGGAGCTGAATGTGGGGTATATGAGAACTCTCTGTACAACCTTTGCAATTTTTCTGTGAGTCTAAAACTATTATAAAATAAAAGGCTTTAAAAAAATAACTTGGAGAAACAGAATTAATGCAGCAGGCAGAACGAAAGATACATAATTAGTATTTTAAGAAAAAAAGAAGAATATATTGCATGCAGGAGAATGAGCCATATGCTATATAAAGAAGCATCTAGATAACAAGAAAGAGCTCTTGGGGATTAAAAATATGGAAGCATAAATGAAAGAATGAATTAGAAACCTTGGGAGGTAAAGTTTTTAAATACTGCCAGAAAGTAGAACAAAAACTCAAAGAGATAGAAAATAGAGATGAAAGACACAAAGATGAGGATTGCCAAAAATGGTGTATTAGAGATGACCTCCTGGCTTTCTGCCATCTAAATCACTCTAGTGGGGAGTACTCCCACAGGATCGGCTTCACGGAATTTCAGGGAAGCTTCGAGGGTCAGCAGTGCTGGGAAAAGGAGGGCAGTGACTCAGTGGATTTGCTGCAATGTTCCGAGAGTCCGAGTTGCACAGCGGGGATTGGAGAGCAAGCCGGCTGCACTCAGCAGCCAGCCAGCCAGGACTGTATGATCCGTGCCACAGCGGGACGCCTTCTTGTTCACTGACCCCCACACCCATGCAAGCAGCAAAGCGCCTGAAGTCAGTGCGAAGAGGTAACACAGGCGGTCAGACGGTTCGGAGAGGAGACAGGAGCAGAAAGCAATTTGAACTCTCTAGTGCACGATGCAGGGACTCCTTGGCTGGGAGGTCTGTACACACCAGTGGCTTATGCTTTGCTTTTGAAGGGGCAGAAAAGTGAGGCAACTCACTTATTCGGCTGAGTTGTCTGGTGGACTCGGGTGGCCCCAGCTCTGCCGGTGAGGGGACAGAAGAGAGAGGGAGCTCGCTCCTCAGTGGACTCTCCCAGGGGACTTTGGCAGCCCAAGCTCCACCGGAAACAGGTGAAAAGGGGCAAGTTTCACCCCTTGGTGGAGCCCCTCAGTGGACTCCGGCCGCTCAAGCTCCGCCAGTGAGGGGGCGGAAGAGGGAGGGAACTTGACTTGAGACTGGGTGCTTCATGCCAAAGGGTCTGCCTCTGCCTCTGGGGGGAGCTGAGAAACAGCCTGTTCCCATTCCTGCTGCTTGTCTCGAATTCTGTGTTTAAAGAGAAGATGCAGAGAGGCGGTTCACGCAGCTGCCCCACCAGATTGATCTTGGGTGGTCTCTCACTGCATAAGCTGCCTGCACTCTGAGTCCAGAGAGCAGAGCCCATCTTGGCAAGGCAGAGTTGCGAAGGAGGCTACTTTTCCAGATATAACCTGGAGAGACGTTATCACCCACGCCCTCCTGTGACTTGGGTCTGGGTACATCACGCCAAAGGATCTGACTCTGCTTCTGGGGAGAGTTGAGAAAGAGGCTGTTCCCATTCCTGCTGCTTGTCTTGAATTCTGTGTTTAAAGGGGCAGAATGCGCAGAGTGGCGGTTCGCATGGCTGCCCCGCTAGGTTGATCTTGGGCGGTCTCTTGCTGCACAAACCCCCTGCGCTCTGTGTCCAGAGAGCAGAGCCCGTCTTGGCAAGGCGAAGTTGCAAAGGAGGCTACTTTTCCAGATATAACCTGGGAAGGCATCATCACCCACACCCTCCTATGACTTGGGTCTGGGTACGTCACGCCAAAGGATCTGACTCCGCCTCTGGGCAGAGTTGAGAAAAAGGCTGTTCAAACCGAAACCTGGGTGGCAAGACTGTCACCTCCACTTCGCTTCCACCTCCCTGCTGGCACCAGGCATGGAAAGGTGGCCCTAACAGCCTATGAGGACAGCCTATCAAGCTGAGTCCCCTCTTTACCTCTTTACTGTGGCCTGATAGCTGGTGCCTCCAGCCAAAGAGGAAGCTCAATCCCCGGGAATTGCAGAGGCGTGAGGGAATCTGTTGTCTGGGTTGAGATCTGTCAGGGTTGAAGAAGACCCTTGGCAGTAACCAGCCCACGGGGATTTGGTGCGGAAGGGACTGACCTCACCCTGGCAGGGGCTAAGTGACATGGCAGGTCTCTTTCTCATTTGGGACTCTCAGAAGCCTCAGGTAACAAAAGAGAGAGTAATATCAGAGCCTATCATAGTGCCTCCCACTTCAACCTAGGGGTTGAGAGAAAACTCACTCTCACAAGAGTGATCTAACCCCTGAGTCTCTAAGCAAGGGGCCTAAATCCATTAATCTCTGTAGACAGAAGGTGAAGACATAGATCAAAGATAGCCCAACAGACTCAAACTCAGATAACCCAACAGACTCAAACTCCTCTAAGATGATACAGGACCAGACCACATACTCCCAGCCCTGCCAAAGATCATTCCTTTGGAATCCCAGAATTTGGCTTATAACCCAGTTCCAACACCTCTGGTCCTCGACAAAACACCCAGATGAGAAATAACCAGCAGAAGATCACAAGAAACATAAAGGAGCAGAGAGAAAAGTCACCTCCAAAAGAAAATACTCGAAATCCATCAACCGACACCAACTTACATGATATGATCAAAGTGACGGAGGAAGAATTCCGAATATGGATTGTTAGAAAACTCAATGGAATTGAAG
>VBSM01001163.1:22014-41960 GCA_008086735.1 Cheirogaleus medius | reverse complement strand
AAAAAAAAAGACAGACACAAAGATGAGAGAACCTGTTGGGAACTGCAAGACTTAAATGTGTACTTACGTCACAGGAAAAGCTGGAGAGGAGCCATCTAAGAAATAACGTGAGGACATCCCCAGAAGGTCATGAGTTTCCAGATTCAAAGCCTCCATCAAGTGCCCAACACAGGGCTTACATTATTAAAAATCTCCACAACTAGCTACACCATTACAAAGTTAAAGAATAATGGGAATAAAGAACGCTCCTAAAACTTCCAAAAGGGGAGATAAAAGTACAGGTCACATAAAAAGAGTCAGTAGAGGAACAGCATCGCACTCCTCGTCAGCAGTGGTAGAAGCCAGACAGCAGAGCCCAGCTTCACACTTCTGAAGGAAATGGTTTCCAACCAAGGATTCTATCATTAACTAATCTATCCATAAATAATAAAAGTAGAATAAAAGACACACAGTGTATATCGATCAAGAGAAGTTAGATTCTGTTGTAGTAACAAGCACCCCCCAAATCTTTGTGGCTTATAAAAACAAAAGCTTATTTTTTCCTCGTGTTGTATACTTCTTTGTGAATTTGGGAGTGGAGAAATTGGATTCTGCCAGATGTCTCCTTTCTGCATAACTGAAGATAACAAAACAGACACCGTCCTGAACGTTACCTATCATTATATTAGAGAAAAAATGCTCTGCAGAGTGTCACACCGGCAATTCAGCGCTCTGTAAGGAAAGTGACATGCCACTTCCACTCACATGGCCAGGAAGTGTAAAGTTATCCCCTGCCTGGATGACAGAGCCAGAACTAGTCAGTGAGCAGGACTGATGGCCACCACACAGATTCTTAAAAATGGATCTGCTAGCATTCTTTCTCAAAGAACTCCTGAGGGATGTGCTGCTTCCGAATGAGTGAGCAAAACAAGAAAAAAGAGGCCCTGGCATCCCTCTGGATGTGCCATACAGAACTGGAGGGAAATGGGCCCCAGAACGCCAGCTGGGGGCAGCCTGGTGTGGCCAGTCAAGCGAGAGTAAAGGATGGAGGGCAGGGGGAATAAACCCAGGTGGGCCCAACCCCAAGGAAATGAGCAAAAAGAGGAGATTAAATCCAGGAGAAAAATGTTCCAGACAGGAAGGGTAATCGCTACTTGGCTCAACAGCAAATAGCAACTTTTAAAGTCATTTAATAATGAAAACGCTCTAATGGACTTTACCAAAAAAATAAGTTAAAACTATATTGAGAAGATGGGAGAAGGGGAAATGTGTTTCAGGAATAATATAAGACACCTAAATCTTCATCTCCTCTAGTACATTGTTAGTGAACAATAGTGAAACTAACATATCATCAATATGAGCGTGGTCTGCTATTTACAAATATGAGGAAATTTTCCGAAGTAACTAAAAGATTGCCCTTTGGAAATAAGAATTTGGGGTGGAAAAGAGTAGGCCAGGACTGTTTTTCTTTGTTATAAATTTTGTGCTTTTATTTGAATTCTTAAACTATAACATATATACTACTTGGATAAAAATTAAAATTAAACTGAAATGATGTCTTTAATTTTCCTATTATTAATGTTTTAAATAACATATTTACATTATGTGCCAAGTACCATTCTTAGCAATTTATGTCTATTGAACAGTTGAGGAGCATCTTATTGTGCAGTGCACAAGGACTTCTGTTTGGATGTAAAATTAGCTTGTCAGTATAAGAAAATTACAATTGAAAATTCCTTAAATCTCTCATAAGTCTACAGTTTATCAAACATGTGGTTTCATATACACACCCTTGAATCCATTCCCGCAACTTTTCCATAATCAGGGGTGGGGACCACATGTGGCCTTCTAGGTCCCTAAGTGTGGCCTTTTGCCTGAATCCGAATCTTCGGATTTGTTCTGTTATATTTGGATTCAGTCAAAAAGCCACACTTAAGGATCTGAAAGGTCGCAAGTAGTCTTAAGGCCACAGGTACCCTACCCCTGCCTTAGATAATGTTTCTTGAGTGCCCTCAATTCATTATTCATTTTTTTAATCTTAGGAGTACAAAATTGATTTGTTCAAGCTCTTAAGTTTAAAAGTAATTTCTAGTTCATTTATTCATCCCCCCTGTTCACTTTCCCCTTTTGTCCCAGAGCCCCACTCCCACTCCTTTCCCTTGTCCTTCGGAACACCCACTCTAATGTCTTCAGTATACCTGAAACTTTGCAAAATATGCAGGTCATTCAGGGGTCCAAGTAGTCATGTAAAATTTAAAAAGTGAGATTCAGTCCATCCCTGGATAACTCCAATCCTGTGGCTCAACGAAGCCATGGAAGCCTCTGGTTCTTTTGAGATCTTTACTCTGCTACCCTCCAGAGTATTAACTTCCATTTAAGACCAATATCAAAGTCATTTTGGGACCAATATTCCTCATTGGTTAGAAGATAGCAGTCAATGGTAACCAATTCTGCATGATTGCCTGTTTATGTCCAGGCAATAAGAGAGACTGACTTCCTGAGATTTTTTTCCTTAAGAGCAAGAAACCAACTTTCTCAGAGACTCTCAGAGTCTGCTCAAGTCTCATCAGTCCTGTGAACAAATGTGAACCTCAAAGAGCCTGTCCTTCAAGATGACTAACTGGGCCTAAATTTAAACTGGAGCCAAGTGGCCATTTACTGAGTAGGAGTTACACATGCACTCTGAATTCCCTGAAAATCTGCACTTTTATCTTTGGGACTTTCAGAGCTCACCTGAACCGACCAATCCAAGCTAACCTGCCTTGGCCAACCAGGATTCAGCTGTATCAATCATTCAGATACAGCTGCATCAACCAGCCAGAACCAAGCAAGTTTCAATCTTCATTTGCACAAACAGAGCTGGTTGGGAACCTGGGCAGGAAATTTTTCTGTAAAACCCAAGCCCTTCTTTTGTTCTCTGGAACCCACCTTTACACCTTTGTTTTACACCGTACTCCACATCTCCCCAGTTTGCAGACTGTTCAATGGAAAAAAGTCTCTTGCCTCCAAACATCTTTCCAGAGAACTTTTGCTTAGAGCCCAAATTGGTTTAGGTCTGCCCGTCGCTGAATTCATTGGTGTAAAGGAGAGAAGGAATGACCCTCACAAGGCCCACCCTGGAGCAGAGATCTATCCCTTAGAGCCCGTGGCTGCTACCCAGTGGGAGGGATAGAATGGATATTGGGAGTTACTCACAATCTTCTAAAACCACCTCACTGTCTCCCCTATTTTACTTGCTTTCCTCCAATTCATTCAGCACAACAACCATCTAATGATATAACTTGTCACTTAAAATCCTTCTGTGCTATGGTAGCTAGTTTTCAAAGATGGCCCTCCCACTGAGTTACACCTTCCTGTGTCCAGGCCTTCAATCTGGGTTGTCTTAGTATTTGCTTTTGACCAATAGGGTATGGTGAAAATGATGCTACATGACTTCCAAAAGTAGATCATGAAAAAAACCATGCCGTCTCTGCCCGAGCCTCTATGGACATTCTTTTTTTTTGGATACTCTTCTAGGAAACCAGCCACCATACTGTGAGATGCCCCAGCCACCTGAAGGGGTCATGTGTAGGCACAGTGGTTGACAGCCCAGCTGAGCCTCAGCCTACAGCCGGCACCAATTCCCAACCATGTCAGTGAGCCTCCCTGGACGTCCAGCCCAGGACATCCAGCTCACAACTGAGCATTCAGATGGGTGCAGCTCCAACTTCCCTGTGACCGAAACTACCTGCAAGAACTCCAGTGAGAATTGCCCAGCCAAGCATAGTCAACCCACAGGACTGTGAGAGACAGGTTAAATTGTCATTTTATGCCATTAAGTTTTGGGGTGGTTTGTTATTCTACACTAGATAACGGAATCAAATGCCTTTGCATATATGTCAGTTTAGGTTGCATTTGGCTGTAAGAGGATTCCTGACCAACAATGACTTAAACAAAGTGCTACGGTTTGAATGTTTGTCTCTTCCAAAACTCATGTTGAAATTTAATTGCCATTGGACCAGTCTTAAGAGATGGGACCTTTAAGAGATAATTAGGCCATGAGGGCTCCACCTTCACAGGTGGAGTTAATGCCCTTATTAAAGAGTGAGTTTGGCCCTCTTTTGCCTCTTTGCCCTTCTGTCTTCTGCAATCTGAGGACATAGTGTTCCTTTCCTCTGGAGAACTTGGAACTTGAGGTACCATCTTGGAATCAGAATTGCCACACCTGCTGGTGCCTCAATACTGGACTCTCCAGCCCCTAGAACTGTGAACCAATGCATTTGTGTCTATAAATTACTCAGTCTTTGGTGTTCTGTTACAGCAGCACAAATGGACTAAGACACAAAGGCCCTTATTGCTCCCACATGCCAAGAAACCTGGGGGAGGCAGGTCTGGGGTTGGTTTAGTGGCTCAACAATGTTGAGGACCCAAACTCTGTGTTTCCATCCTGCTATCCCCAGCACATTGACTTTGTGTCATTAGAACAGTCATCCATTCCAGGTGCCACAGAGACACATATCACATTAATGTCAGTAGAGAGGGGCAGGGCAAAAGGACCTCGTCTCTTGAGATGCTAAGCTTTTCTCTGGAAATTTTGTTTTTCCCAGCAACTGTCCAGCAGGCTTACACTGACATTTTTTCAGTCAGAGCTGGGTCACATGCCCACCCCCGACCAGTCCCTGGAAAAGGGGGGATAGAATTATCCAGCCAATGATAACTCATCTTCTGGCTCTAGGGTCAGGCCTGCCTTCCCTGAGACCAAGTAGTCTCTGCCCACTGCTTGAATAAAGTGGAGTACTGCTAAGGAAAGAGGGGTGGCATTGGACGTGCCACGGTGTCTGCCTCACACTCGATGAAGCCCAGTGCAACCATCCCTGTGTCCTGTACTCCAGCCCCATGAGCCTCTCCCTCCTCAGTCCGTGCATCTCCTGCCATTCTCCATGCGCAGGATCTCTCTTCTCCAAGCCAACATCCTTACCCTTCAAATCTCAGCTCAGATGCCACTTTCTCCTCCCTCAGTTACGGGCTCTCTTAGTTCTTTGCATTTCTTTGTCTCACATAATGAAACCTAAGTATTTGTGTATGAATGGATCAACATCTGCATTCTCTATTCACCAAAGATTGAAGTTGTGACAGTATTTTTGTCACTATATTCCCTAATATCTAGTAGACACTTAATAAATATTATCAAATTAATGAACGACTGTATTTTGCTTCCTCAACGACACCTCCCTGTGCTGGTGTTGTGTAAACACAGATGTCATTTTAAAAAGTTATTCTGGACCCTAAATCTTGAGAAAGCTCAGCAGCGTGGTCTTAGATTGTACATACAATAAATTGCATTTTGCACATACAATAAATTGCATTTTGCTTAAATGGGAGCTTATTTTATGCTTGGTGAAATTTATGTTTCAGTTCAGGATCCTACAAATAAGCAATTTATAATGATACAGAATCTTATTCATCTTTCAAATCTTGGATAACTATATCACACACTTTTTTTAAAAAGTCCAAATCAACATGATTAGGAGAGTCCCCCTTAAAGATGGACTTAAGTTGATTGTTTAAAAAGACGAATGTATTTTAGTGATATATCCAGCCCCTAATGCTCAGGGGTGACCTGGTGACAAGGTTTCCTGAGGAATTAAATCTTAGCAGTGGAAGAGGTCTTGAAAGCTAGACTTTTTGGTAGTGGGCAAAAATATTATTTTTGGGAGGGGGGAGGAGGGGAAGGGTGTATACTTACATAATGGGTGCGGTGCGCACCACCTGGGGATTGGACATGCTTGAAGCTCTGGCACATCGGGGGGAGGGGTGGCAGGGGCAATATATGTAACCTTAATAATATTTGTACCCCCATAATATGATGAAATAAAAGGAAAAAATATTATTTTTGACATCTATTTATAGAATATTGGATCAATATTACAAATAGTTGTCAAAAATAATATTTTCATATTTTATTATAAAGAAGTGGAAATACTGTTCTAAGTTATGGTTTGTTCTTATGACTGTGCCTCCTACACATCTATCTGTGTGACTTTGGGCAAGCGCTTAGCCTCTGTGTGCCCAGTTTCCTCAACTGTCAAATGCCGATAAGACTGTTGTGAGAATGAGGCCAATTAGTGCAGGCCAGGTGGTGAAGGCAGGGTGGGCCCCAGGCACGACCGTGTGCTGCTGGCTCTGGCACCATCCCAGTGTCTAGCACGGCAGCAGGGTCTCAGTGCACAGCCACTGGAAGCATGGTGCTCATGGTTTGAACCAGACTCCACCACTTAAATAGCTCTAAGACCTTTAGTAAACTGTTTCACTTCTCTAAGCCTCTGTTTCCTCATCTGTGAAATGGGGATATCAATATCTACCTGACAAGATGAGGGATCAATGAAATCAAGTTGTGGCTGTAAGCACCTGGCACACTGCACTGTTCTCACATCCAGTCCTGTCCCCCGCGTGGGCTGCCAGCAAGCCATTGTCCACACCAGCCCAGAGCTCACAGGACTGTCGGGCAGGAAGGCCCTTCAAAAGCCATCAAGATCAAGTTCAGCCATCTTTCAGAGGAAACAAGACAGGGTCTGAGGGAGAGGGGATAAGTGATTTGTTCAAAGGCATCCAACTAGTTAGAGACAGAGACAAGCAGAACCGTGTTGTAAATGAAAAACAATCATGTGTCTCTATTTTATGATAATATCTTATTTACATTGTGTTACTTTGCGGTAGTGTAGTGTCTTTCATTTTAGAATTTAGATACTTCCTGCTGTTACTCACCATGATACAGAGAAGAAGGGATAAATTGGTCCCACTAACCCATACATCCTTACCCCTTAACTGTCTTTTCAAAAGCCTGTCACAGACAGTGGGATTTCTTGGTCCTCTGCAGAGGAGGAGCCGAGCGCACAGGGACAACTCTGATCCATGGGGGCCCTGGGGCCAAGGCTGGCCCCCTTTAGATGACTGTATTGGTTATTAGTGAAAATCAACCTTCTTAAAATCAGCACTCTTTAATACTACTGTTGTGCACCTAAACAGAATATCTACAAGGAAAGTCAAGGGCGGAATCAGATAAATATTTGGAATGTAAAAAACAGATTATGGCAGTCCTGATGGACTCACAGTCATTAGAGTTGATTTTTTTCTAATACGTTAGCATAGTGCCAGCACCCCCAAGTCTCGAATCCCATCTCACACTGGATCAGAAACCCTGGGGAGGGGCCAGTAGTCAAAAATAATGTTCATTTATTTTATTTATTTTTTATTTCAATTGTCACACATATTTTAAACAACTTGGCCAGGCATGGTGCTCACACCTGTAATCCTAGCACTCTGGGAGGCCAAGGTGAGAGGAACATTTGAGGTCAGGAGACAAGCCTGAGCAAGAGCAAGATCCTCGTCTCTACAAAAAAGAAACGTCAGCCAGGCATGGAGGCGCACACCTGTAGTCCCAGCTACTTGGGAGGCTGAGGCGGGAGGATTGCTTGAGCCCCAGAGTTTGAGGTTACCGTGAGCTGTGATGAGGCCATGGCACTCTAGCCCGGGTGACAGAGCAAGACTATCTCAAAAAAAAGTCTATCATATTTACCTAGAGAGCTACTATTTCTTTTGCTCTTCATTCATTCTAGAAATTATCATTTTTCTTTGAGTATCATTTTACTTCCTACTGAAATACTTCCTTCAGCATTTCTTTTAGAGCATGTTTGCTGGCAACAAATTGTCTTAGTTGTCCTTCATCTGAGAATTTTACTATTTTGCTTTCATTTCTGGAGGATATTTTAGCTGGATATAGATTTCTAGGTAGACAGTTCATTTCTTCCAGCATTTAAAAATGTTCCATTGTCTTTCGACCTCTACGGTTTTCAATGAGAAACATGTCACCATTCAGATCACTGTTTATGTGTAAACAGTATTTTTCTCTTTTTTTCTTTACTTTTGAGAGATTGATTTTGATGTATTTGAACATGGATTTAATTGCGTTCACTAAGTCTTTTTTAATCTGTAAGTTTATGTCTTTTGCCAATGTTGGGAAGTTTTCAGCTGTTATTTCTTATAATACTTTTTTCTGCACCAACGTCTTTATCTTCTCCTCTGGGACTTCAATGACATAGACATTAAGCTTTGTTGTACTGTCCAATAAGTTTTTGAGGCTCAGCTTCTTTTTTATTGTCCAATCCCTTTTTCTCTCTGTTCAGTGTATTTTAATCCATGTATTTAGTTTTCTGTTGCTGTATAACAAATTACCATAAACGCCATGACCTAAAACAGGACATTTATGGTCTCACAGATGTGGGGCCAGAGTCCAAGTACAGCTCAGGCGGGTCTTCTGCTCAGTGCCTCCTGCAGCTGCACTCAAGGTTCTGCTTCCACGTTCATTCATGCTGTCGGCAAAATTCATTTCCTTGCAGCTGTTTGATTTTTTCTGACTTTCAGCTAGAGTCTGCCCTATCTGCTTGTAATTGTCTTGTGAGCTTCTCCAACATGGCTATTCCTTCACCAAGCCCTCAGGGAGAATCTGTAGCTCTAGTCTTCCAGCAAGGTGCAGTCTTCTGTGAAGTAATGTGACCACATATGTGACAGCCCATCACCTTTAGCATATTTTATAGGCTGAACACAGGTCACAAGGCCTACCCACACTCAGGGGGATGAGATTATTCAAGGACATGAATACCAGAAAATGGGGATCACTGGGAGGTCACCTTAGGGTCTGGACACCTGCCACAGTCTATCCCAGCCACCAATGACTCATATCCTTCCCATATGAAAAATGCATCCGTCCTACCCCAAGGTTCCCAAGCATCTCATCCTACTATAGTATAGTATCAGCTCAAAGTCCAAAATTTCACCATCTAAACAAAGTCAAGCTGGTATAGATAAGGCTCCTGAGTTTAGTTCATTCAATACAGCTCCTAGGGCACAATTCACAATGAGACAAGCTATCCAACCCAAACCATCCCACATACAATAGTTGGTCAAGCACAGGATAACAGTTGTAGACAATGTGGTTCAAGGGGGTGGGAAACGGAAGAGAAAAAAGGTCCACAGAAGTTCTGAAACCCAGATGTGTGATTTCTGGGGGACCTCAGGGTTCAAGTCCAGGGAAGAGCTTGGTGGTCTTTTGGCTCCAGCTCTGCCTTTTGTCTGTCCTCTGAGTCATCCTTTCTATTTTTGTGAAAGGTGGATCAGAAAGAAAAGAATTCTCTTGGAATTCATTCTATCCATACCTGACATGTAGTTTCAGGTTTCAAGCTGTCTTTGAATACAGGCCAGGGAATTCCAAAGGAAAACAATCCAGGAACCTCACTGCTAGGCTGTCCTCACGTGGGTTATGGTTTCTCTCTTCAGTCTGCCTGCCACCATCTGCTGTGAGAGCCTGCAGGTGCTGTTCCACTCACTCTAATGACTTGAGCCCTGTGCAGTGGGAGAGACAGGGTAGTACGCATACTCCATCCTCACTGGAACTAGAAACATCAAGTGTTTATGTAAAATATTTTAAAGTAGACAGAGTAGACTATAAATTTAAGTGGCACAGAAGAATGAAAAACCTCCCTTTGCAAGGTGTCCCACTTCTCAGATTTCTTCTCTGGAGGCTAGCAATGTCATTAATGCCTAATAATTTCTTGTTGAAAGAAAATTTATGCATATGTGAACAAATACAAATATATACTGTGCTTCTCCTTTTCACAAAAGATAGCACACTATACATTGTGTTAGACATTTTGCTCTTTTCACTTAACCACTTCGGTACCAGTGTCAACTATAGTCGTCAGCCACAGATGAATGCGCACAGCCCAGTGTTGACTATCGTCAACAGCCACAGATGAACACAAGCGTCGACTTTAGCCAACAGCCGTGATGTGAAGGCGCACAGCCAAGCGTCTACTTTAGCCGATAGCCAAAAGCTTTTACTTTTATCTCTGCAGTTGCAGTGTGTACGTTCAGCTAATAAGTTACTACGAATCTGTGACCTTTTAACAAGTCCTTAGTAGGAGTTATTATAGTTATTTTCCTAAAACTGCCTGTAAAGTAAAACAAGCTATCAGTGCTTTAAAGCTTTCCTCATCACACAAGAGCAAAACGGATTCGTCGTCAATGCACAGCACAAACTATCATGTGGACTATGAGTGCCGGCTGTGGGCAAGGTTTTGCGGCCGGTGAGTGTGGTACCAAAGTGGTTAACAACATGACAGAGATCAATCTACCAATACAGGAGCATTTCCTTGATGTCTTCTTTGGCTGCTTGGTATTCCATTGAGTTGAAGTACCAAGATTTATTTAACCCTTTGCTATCCTTAAAAACAAAGCCATGGTGAATAGTAAACTTATCCATACATTCTTTCAAACGTGTGAGAGTTTACTTGTTGTATAAATCTTACAAATGGAATGGCTTAGTGAAAGAATATGTGAGCCTGTAATTGTTACAGATATGGTCAAAATTTCCTAAGAGTTCATATAGAGTAATATCCTCCCCCCTGCAATCTGTGAGAGTCCCTATTTCTCCACATTCCTCTCAACACAGCATGCTATTAAAGCTTTAATCTAAAAATATTATAGTGTCATTGTGTTTGTAAATTTCTTTGTAATTGATATAAAATATACATAAAATGAGGTTGAAAATATTAAATTTACAACTTATAAAGTGAATAGCCTCATGGAAACACCATTCAGATCAAGCTAGAGAATACTATCAACCCAGATGGGGGTAGGAGGGCAAGATGGCCCACTAGAGAAATCGCCTGCTGGACCATCCCAGAGGGAAGATTGGATTTCAAATAAGGAGAGGGGAGAATAGATGCAGATCAAAGGTGTAGATCATAGAGAGAGGTACCAGAAACTGCAAGGGACCTCAGGAGGAAAATTGCAAAGCAGAGAAGGAAGAAGATAAAGGAAAAAAGATATTGAGGTGGATTAAACCCAGGGAGGTGTGGAGCCCAGTGAAAGAGAAAGGGGAATACATCTCTTTCCTCCACCAGCCCTCGGAGACCAGTGGGCTATCAAGTTTCTTGGAGGTTTTTCCACCCGCATGAGACCAGGCACAGAGGCAACGCGGAATAGTGGAGAGAACTTGCGTGGTCTCAGAGTTTGGTCATTCCATGTGGGGCCCCCTCCAAGGAGAGCATCAGGAGAAGCCAAAGAGCAACTTTCTTACATTCACATACCTCTGCCCCCATCCATCCACCAACCACTGCAACTGGTTGAGCTGAGAATTTGGCAAGTGGCCACTTCTCCCCAGTGGGGTGTGTGCTGAAGTTCCCACAAAGTTCCCACAAGTTCCCACAGTAGGTCCCACACCTTTCCACTTGGGGGCCTGTAGGACACCCAGGGGACCCATTTTGGAAGCTCCCTGTCTACCAGCATTTTGGGGAGTGTCACACCAGTGAGTCAGACAAACAAGCCAGACCCCGTGCCTCCCAGACTCAATTGGGCTACTGGGGACCCAGGGCAGATGTCTGGGAGCTGGACTCAGGTAGAGAGGAGGCCCACACAGCCAGAACTGATGGGAGAAAACTGTGGGGTTCCCAGATACAGTGAGCTGGGAAAGTGGCCATCCCTCCCACAGGACAACAGCCCTGTTGGATTGAGGTGGAGTCTCCAGAGAGAAAAAGCCCACTCCAGGTGCCCTAGGAACCATGCACAGCACATTTTGGCACTCATGCTGCCTGGGAGTGGCAGTCCCTCTGCCACCCATTCCATCCAGGAGATAAATTTGAGCTGAGATTTTGGCTAATGGCTGCCTCCCTACAGTGGACGCATTTTCCAGGTTGATGTGTCCACAGAGAGTGGAGCCCCCATCTCTTCCCTAGAGGACTTATAGCGGACCTGGGTTGCCCAATTTGGGAGCTCCCTAACCACTGGTGTTCCATGGAGATTCACACTCTTGGGTCATATATGCAGGCCTAGGGGAGGTTTGAGAGCCAGAGAGTCAGATTGTGGATCGCAGACTGCCTTGTTTCCACAAGCAGACTTTCTGGGTAGGTGGGGTCACTTCAGTTCCTTCCTGGCAGCTTTCCCCAGAATCTGGGAGCAGACCTTTGAATCCCTGGAAACAGCTACCTTACCAGCTGTTGTGGAGCCTGAGGGAAAGCCCACCCAACCCAGCCCCACTCAGCCTCACTCCTCCACCTACCTCTGCTGAGGCAGAGAATAAGGCCACTCAACCACTGGGGCCTTTGAGTGCTCCTCCTGAGACGCTAGAGGTGATCAAAAACCCACACTTCATCCTGTGCCTTCCAGCAAATTCCATGTACCTGCAGAAAGGTCAATCTGTACAGTCCTTTTCAACACTTACTGACTCATCATACACAGTGAGATCATTTCTCAATCATAAGAGCAACCTACTGCCTCAGAGATTAAACTATGTGTGCCAGTACAACTCACACTGTTAAGAAGACCACAGGGCTGGGGAAAGAGAAAAGATTTCAAAGACCTACATCCTCCCTCATCAAAAAGAAGGAATCTAACCACTCACATAGCTCACTACTCCTACACCCTATGAACAACTAGCAACTGAGAAAACAACCACACTAAGGATATTTATATCTATAACCAAGGCATCCATCCAGAACCTAGACTGTCATCAAAGCACCCACAAGCAAAGCCAAATATTCTTACCCAACATATGCTACAAATACACCCATATGTGTGAGAAGAGGGGAAAAAACCCATCTAAACAAAAGAAAATCCAAAAATAAGAAGCAACAGCTGCTCCAGATGAGAAGGAATCAGTGAAAGAACTCTGGAAGTATGAAAAATCAGAGCAAAAGGGAACACCAGCTCTGTAATAATGAATACCAAACAAAATGAAAATATTGAAATGACAGATAAAGAATTCCAAATATGGATTATAAGGAAATGCAACAACATTGAAGAGAAAATGGAAAACCTACTCAAAGAAACAAGATAAACAATTGAGGAAATGAATGAAAAATGCACTAAAGAGATCAAAATATTAAAGAAAAGCCAAATAGAACTTCCAGAAATGAAAATTTCATTTAAGGTAATACAAAACACAGTGGAAAGTTTTAAGAATAGACTAGACCAGGCAGAAGAAAGAATATCAGAACTTGAAGACAACTTTTTGAATTAACTCATTGAGTCAAAAATAATGAACAGAGAATTAAGAGGAATGAGCAAAGCTTATGAGAATTATGGGATTATGTAAAATGGCCAAATATAATAATCATAGACATTCCTGAGGGTGCAGAAGAAAATGCACAAGGGCTGGAGACATTATTTGAGGAAATTATTTAGAAAAAGTTCTCTTTTCTTGCTAGATACTTAGACAGCCAGGTACAAGAAGCTCCACGAACATCTGTGATATTCATCACAAAGAAGCAATCACCAAGACACACAGTCATGATACTGGCCAAAGTCAGCAAAAAGGAGGAGCTACTGCCAGCCATAAGGAGAAAACATCAAGTAACGTACAAAGGAAAACCCATCAGGCTAACTACAGACTTCTCAACTGAGACCTTACAAGCCAGAAGAGATTGGGGCTCTATCTTCAGTCTTCTTAAACAGAACAACTGAGAGCCGAGAATTTTGTGTCTTGCAAAACTAAGTTTCATAAATGAAGGAGAAATTAAAACCTTCCCAGACAAGCAGAGAGAATTTGTCAAGACCACATCTGCCCTGCAGGAAATATTCAGAACTGCATTATACATGGATGAGCACAATGGTCCCCCTCCAGTGTAAACCACTCAAAATCTAAAGCTCAGTGCTCACATGAAACAATGGTACAAGAGCTAAAACAAAGCAAGAAAGTATACTCAACTTGATGAACAAAACAGCATCCCATGTATCAATTCTATCAACCAATGTGAACGGTTTAAATTGACCATTCAAGATATATAGGCTGGCTGAATAGATACAAAATAAATAAATAAATAAATAAATAAAAGCAAAGCATCTGCTGTCTCCAGAAAACACATCTAACCCACAAGGACTCTTACAGACTCCAGGTGAAGGGATGGAAAAACATATTTTATGCAAATGGTAACCAAAAGAAAGCAGGTGTAGCCATTCTTGTATCAGACAAAACTGACTTTAAATCAACAATAGTAAAGAAAGACAAAGATGGTCATTATATAATGGTAAAGGGAGCAATTCAACAGGAAGATATAACAATTCTAAATATTTATGTACCTACACAGGAGAGCCCCAATTCATAAAGCAAACCCTACTAGGTCTAAGCAAAGGGATAAACAGCACCATCATATTAATAACTGCTGGGGACTTCAACACCCCACTAACAGAACTGGACAGATCATCCACGGAGAAAATATATCAACACTGAACTTAAATGGGACTCCAGAACAAATGGGCCTAACAGACATTTTGCTCAAAACCACTGAATATACACTCTACTCATCAGCACATGGAACATTCTCTAAGATTGATCATATTTTAGGCCACAAATCATGGCTCCAAAAGTTCAAAAAATCAAAATCAGACCATGCAATCTTCTCAGATCACAGTGGAATAAAACTAGAAATTAACACCAAGAAAAACACCAAATTTTACACAAAGTCATGAAAATTAAATAACCTCCTGCTGAACAATTATTGGATCAATGATGAAATTAAGATGGAAATCAAAAGATTCCTTGAACTGAATGACAAAAGGGACATAGGTTATCAAAATCTGTGGGATTCAGCAAAAGCAGCCCTAAGGGGAAATTCATAGCCTTAAATGCCTACAACACGTAGACAGAAAGATCACACATTAACAGTCTAATTACATGTCTCAAGCAACTATTAGTAGAAAAGGATGAGCAAACCAAACCCAAAGCCAGGAGAAGAAAAGAAATAACTAAGGTCAGAGCAGAACTAAATGAAATCGTAAACAAGAAAATAATACAGAATGTCAATTAAACAATAAGTTGATTCTTTGAAAAGGTCAACAAAATTGATAGACCTCTTGCTAGATTAACCAGGAATAGCAGAAAGAAAACCCTAATAAGCTCAATCAGAAATGAAAAAGGTGACATTACAACTGATACCACAGAAATACAAAATATCATCTGTGAATACTATGAAAATCTCTATGCACATAAACTCAAAAACGTAAAGGAAACAGATAAATTCCTGGAAACACACAACCTCTTAAGACTCATTCAGGAAGAAACAGAACACCTGAACAGACTAATAATGAGCAATGAGATTGAAGCAGCAATAAAAAGTCTTCCAACAAAAAAAAGCCCTGGACCAGGTGGATTCACAGCAAAATTTTATCAGATCTGCAAAAAAGAGTCCATACCCATACTGTAGAAATCATTCCATAACATTGAGAAGGAGGGAATCCTCCTCAACTCATTGTATGAAGCTAGTATCACCTTGATACCAAAGCCAGGAAAGGACACTACAAAACAAACAAACAAACAAAAAACAAAAAGAAAAAAGAAAAACTACAGACAATATGCCTTACAAATATAGATGCAAAAATCCTCAATAAAATACTAGCAAACTAAATTCAATGGTACATAAAAAAAAATGATGATCCACCATGACCAAGTAGGTTTCATCACAGGGATGCAAGGATGTTGAACATATGTAAATTGATAAATGTGATTTGCAACATAAACAGAAGCAAAAACAAACATCATATGATCATATCAATAGATGCAGAAAAAGCATTTGACAAAATTTAGCAACCTTTCATGATAAAAACTCTCAAAAGATTAGGCATAGAAAGGACATGTCTCAAAATTACAGCAGCCATATATAGCAAACCCACAGCCAACATTATACTGAATGGGGAAAAGCTGAAAACATTCCCACTAAGAACTGGAACAAGACAAGGATGTCATCACTTCTATTTAACATAGTGCTGGAAGTCCTAGCCACAGCAATCAGGCAAGATAAAGAAATTAAGTGTATCCAAATGGAGAAAGAGGAGGTCAAACTATCACTTTTTGCTGATGATATGATCTTATTAATGTATCTGGAAAACCCCAAAGATTCCACCAAGAGACTCCTGGAATTGATAAACAAATTGAGCAAAGTTCCAGGGTACAAAATCAATGTACACAAATCAGTAGCATTCATATATGTCAACAACAGTCAAGCTGAGTATCAAATCAAAGACTCCATACCATTCATGATAGCTACAAAGAAAATAAATATCTAGGAATATGCTTAACCAAGGAGGTGAAAGATCTCTACAAAGAGAACTATGAAACACTAAAAAAAGAAAGTGCAGAGGATACAAACGAATGAAAAAACATCCCATAGTCATGGATCAGTAGAATCAACATTGTTAAAATGTCCATACTACCCAAAGTGATTTACACATTCAGTGCAATCCCCATCAAACTACCAATCTCATATTTCACAGATCTAGAAAAAATAATTCTATGCTTTGTTTAGAACCAGGAAAGAGCCCAACTAGCCAAAGCAATCTTAAGCAAAAGGAACAAACCTGGAAGTATCACATTACCAGACTTCAAACTATACAAGACTACAGAAACCAAAACAGTATGGTGTTGGTACAAAAACAGAGACATAGACAAATGAAACAGAACAGAAAACTCAGATATAAAACCATCCACGTATGAAGATCCACCTGATCTTTGACAAAGCAGACAAAAATTGACACTGGGGAAAAGAATCCCTATTCAATCAATGGTGCTGGGAAAATTGATAGCTATACGCAGAAGAATGAAACAGGATCCATATCTCTCACCACTCATAAAAATTAATTCAAGATGGATAAATGGCTTAAATGTAAGGCATGAAAAGAATTCCAGAAGAAAATGTCAAAAAAACTCTTCTAGATATCAGTCTATGCAAAGAATTTATGAAGAAGGCCCAAATGGCAATCACAGCAACATGATTAAATTAAAATAAATAAAGGAGGACAGGATTAAATTAAAAAGCTTCTGCACAGACAAAGAAAGAATCAACAGAACAAATAGATAAGCAACAGAACTGGAGAACATATGTGTAAGCTATATATCCAATAAAAGGCTAATAACCAGAATCTACAAAGAACTCAAGCAAATCAGCATGAAAAAAAATCAAACAATCCCATCAAAAATAAAACATGAACAGAAGGTTTTCTTTTTTTTCATGTCAGTACTTTTAATGTTGTTTACATCAAATTACAGTAAAAAGGCAACCATAAACAAGATACAGCCCCTCTATTTTCACAAACAGCACAATGTATTACAGTAAACCAAGTTCATATTCCATCATCAAGTGTGGTTCTCCCATTATTTCACTTTGTGATGGATCATTAAGAATATCTTCAAATCCAATAGTCTCATCATTACCCCTCAGAATATCCAGTGAAAGGTTTGAGCTCGGAAGAAATGGAAGACGCTGAACCTGATGCACTGCCTTGAATTCCATCTGTAATTTCAGTGGAGCAAATAGACCCTGGATGTTTCTCAGCGTGGAAAAATTCATTTTATCTTGGTTGAGCTGGAAATTTTTTTCTGATAATTCAAGAGGATGACTAGGCAAAAGTTCATTTTTCACACAGGAAAAACCTTTCCGAAGAAGATCGTGACTTTCAAAAGGTCCACTTGCTGAAAGTTCAGTAACTGGAATTCCGTTCTTTAGCTGAGATCCAAGTTCTCTGGCATTCACCTTCAGCCGCTCTGCGAACAGCCTCTCAGCCCGGTTACCGTCAGCCAACCCCGCCGCTTACTTCCGTTTCTGGGGTGAACAGAAGCTTTTCAAAGGAAGATAGACAAATGGTCAATAAACATATGAAAAAATGTTCAACATCACTAGTCATCAGGGGAATGTAAATTAACATCACAATGAGATATCACCTTACTCCTGTAAGAATGGCTTTTATTAAAAAGTCCAAAAACAATAGATGCTGGCATGGATTCAGAGAGAAAGGAACACATACATTGTTGGTGGGACTGCAAATTAGTGCAACCTGTATGGAAAACAGTATGGATATTCCTCAAAGAACTAATACTAGCCCTGCCATTCAATCCAGTAATCCCACTACTGGGTATTTAAAGAAAGGAATAGAAGTCATTATATCAAAAAGACACCTGAACTTGAATATTTATTACAGCACAATTCACAATTGCAAAGATGTGGAATCAATCCAAGTGCCCATCAATTGATGAGTGAGCACACAGAGAGATGGTGGCCACCTACAAGCCGAAGGAAGATGCCTTAGAATGAAACCTTCCTTGCCAGCATGTTGATCTTGGACTCCCAGCCTCCACAGCTGTGAGAAATAACTTTCTATTGTTTAAACTATCCAGTCTATGGAATTTTCTTATAACAGCGTGAACAGACTAAGATAGACAATTAAGCATCAAAATAAATAATCACTGAAATAAATTAAAATAGGGGCCATTCAGTGCATACCTTTATAAGTAAATTAATGAATAAATTATAAATAAGAGAAAAGGAGAAACTGTTCCTTACAGAGATACCAATTAATAAAAGTAGAGTAATGATGGCATTAAAGCTTTGGTTTACAAGCATCGCAGTAACACATATTCAGGTTAAAATGAACAGCAGATAAATATTTGGCGAGAGCCAGGGTCTCTACTCAGTCTTGAAATATTTTCCCACAAAATAGTCTATTAGTTACAAATGGAAAAAAAGGTCATGAGAGCACATAGAGATGGCTGCCACCTATGAGCCTAGAGGTGACACTTCAGAGTGAAACCTCGTGGACACCTCCTTATGGAACAGTGAAAGTTGATATCACTAACAATGGGACCAGCTGACATCGTGTGCCTCTGGTGCACATGGTGTTAGGGTGCCGTCCTACAGGATGCGCTGAGCACAGAACATCAGTTTTATGGTATTCCTCCCCAAACTGCTTAATGTGAATCATGTGGCAAGGTCAGACTAACTCAAACAAAATAATTTTTCTGTATTCCTCAAGCTCTCAAGGTCATAAAAGACAAAGACAGACTGAGGAGCATCTCCAGATTAAAACATACATCAGCTAAATGCAATGAGTGATCCTGACTTAGATCGTCAAACTAGGAAAAAAGTTATGAAGGACATCACTAGGACAAGTGACACAACTTGAACATGGACTGTATTTCAGTTATTAGTATTGTGTCGATGTTGAATTTCCAGGCTTTTCTCCTCATACTGTGGTTATGCAGAAGATGTCCTTGTTCTCAAATATTTGGAGGGGGGTAACAGGGCATAGATTCCATAAGTTATTATGTATATGGGAGGTGGGGGGGAAGAGAGTGAGAGGAGAGAGAATGATGAAGTAAATAGAGCAAAATGCAGGAGCTCTTTGTACTATTATATTTTTCTGCAAGTTTGAAATTATATCAGAATTAAAGGTTATCAAAAGGAAATATCTCAACAAAACAAAACAAAAAAAACTGTTCCTGCTTGTCTCATATATACACTCTATAGAATAAGGGAGCTATATGTAGATAGCAATATAATTAAACATACATATTTGTTTCAGATATATACCAGTCTATGGTATCAGATACACACACAGACACACACACACACACATCTATGAAAGTCCGTACTTCAGAGGCCATGTTGAATGATCAAGTATCACAATGCGGTCACCAAAATGCCCCTCCCTGATTCACGCTATCCTAGAGTCAGGGAAGGGCACCCTCCTTTCCTGGGGCCAGCTCATTACGGATGGGCTCCCCTCCAGTCTGAAGACTCAGTGTGCCCATCCTACACACTGAGGCCTCATGTTTAACTGCCACTGTGGCCAGAGTTCCCCTGGAACTCTGGAGCAGGAACCATCTAGCCCCAGGAAGCAGCAGTTGGCCTGACACCAGCAGCCCTTCAGACTGTTGGAGAACTGGGAAGTAGACTCTCAGGCCTCCTCCTCTACAGCACCTGTGATGTCTGCCCAAGAGGGGAATCCCTTGGAGTGTTGTGTCACCATGAGCAAGGAGATAGCCCCCTTATTCTACAGGACGAACATGTACAAGCCCCTGCAGGGCACCTCAGGAAGGTATGTGAGGCCCACACCTGACGTGGCCCCTTTGCAGGACGGGGGATGGACATATAACACAAAGAGAC